>OZ010799.1:389328287-389772287 GCA_963932465.1 Maratus speciosus | reverse complement strand
CTGATTTTAATAAACACAGTAAATTTAATCTTTTCGAGAAACTTAAAAGAATTAAATACTAAGAGAAAGTGCAGCAATGAATTTTATTCTATTTCGGCGGGGGGCGGGAGGCCTTTTTCCCTTTAAATCTACCATGGAAATTATTGTTAAATTTTTTTTCAGTTTATACATTAAAAAATTATCTCAAACATGTTCAAGGGGCAGTGTTTAATTCAGGTAGCGGTGACACAGCTCTCCCGCTTACCAGCTTTTAAAATTTATAATTTTCAAGATAAAATAATTTAACAGCAAGAGGAAGATCAGTTTAAAATTTTCCGTTGCTGTAGGGAGGGGGGGGGGAGTGAGAGAGTTACTTTTCTATATCCGCTATGGAAATTAATTTTCAGTTCTGTTTCTTTTGATGTTTAGGTGTTACAAAATAATCTCAAATGGGTTGTTTAAGACAGTCTTGAATGAATTCAGGTGGCGGCCAGCCCCTCCCCGCGGATTTAAAATTTTAATGAACAAAATTTTTCTTTTACCCAATTTTTCAAAGACATACTGCATTTTTTTTCAACTAACTTAAAACATTTAAATTCTAAGAAAAAGAAGAAGAAAAAATCCTTTATAAGTGGGGGTGGGCTCCCCAGGAGACTCTCATAGAAGTTAAAACCCCCACAGAATTTAACCTCGCCCCCATAGAAGTTAATTAAATAAATAGAAGTTATATTTTACATCATGCAAAATTGCAATGTACAGTCGTGGAAAAAAAAGTAAACACCCCCTACTAACTCCTCAGCAAATCATCGTAGAAGAAAGTTACTGGTACCGAACAATTGGAAATAAAGTCTACTTTTAAATGATGTATATAAAATTTTCTTAGGGGTCATCTACATATTAAAACGAATCCAAACTTCATTTCTTTCAATGGCAATGCCCAATTTTAACGAGATATTTCAAATCTTCCGTTCAAACTATGCCTAGACATCAAATTTCACGTCATTTGAATGATAAGTTTTTGAATTATAAACATTCAAAATTTAGTGCTTCTAATGTTAAATTACATTTTCATATTTTTATTTATATCTCCCGAAATTATGCTCCTAATGTGCTAATTTTTTTTTTGTAGTAATAATACTAATATACCCAAAGATAAATAAGCTGAATTTGCAATTTTTATAATTTTATGATATGAATTATGAAATTAATATTCGAAAAAATTATGAATTGCAACCTACAATTTTTTTGATGGATTTAGATTTATTAAGTCCTGCTTTATGGAAATTCAAAAATTTCACATTTTTATTCCAAGTAGTTTTCAAATTATGCTTAAAAAACGGCAAAATGATGGTTTATGGGGCCGTCTATGATGGAAGTGAGTAGACATTTTGAAATTTATTCTGCTGTACTGTAATCTAACACGCTTCATTGACTCCTTGAGTGGCGCTTAAGGTGCCTTGATCAAGGAAGGGGCTCTCTCGGTGAACAATCCAGTACGGAACTTCAATTTGGATACAGCCCTTAAAATAAGCTCGTTTTAAAATAATTAATTTCTCGGAAACTTATGGTACGAATTGCATAAAAATTCGTTTTTAGGCTAATTGAAGGGTGTAGAGTTCATTTATCCTGTCAGAATTGGGTACTGCTATTGAAAAAAAACAAAGTTATGGTTCGTTTTAATATGTAGATGGCCCCCTAAGCAAATTTTATATATACATCATTTAAAAGTAGACTTTATTCCCAATCGTTCGGTACCAGTAACTTTCTTCTACGATAATTTGTTGAGGAGTTAGTAGGGGGTGTTTACTTTTTTTTTCCACGACTGTACAGTAAAACCTCTACAACGCAAACTCCTGAATATTCTGTTAAGGGAAGTGGGCTCTTAGGTGATCCATTAAGACTCCTTCGATTTTGAAATTTAACTAATTTTTTTCTTCGATTTTGAAAAACAAATTGAAATTTAATATTTTCTCTTAGCTAAAAATAAAAGAGGAAGTAAGAATTTTGTGTGAGGGGGACGGATGTGGAAGAGAGCTATTATCTCTCCCAGATTTGAAAATTTAATTCATAGTTAACATTTCCTTTTCTTCTATTTTCAAAAACATAGTCAAATTTATACTTTTCGAGTAACTAAAAAAAATAAACATGTAGATGCTGGCAAGCATTAACAAGCACACAATTGTTCATTGAGGTATCTACCTATTACTGGAAGAGACTTGTGTAGCAAATTAGCACATCTTACTGGCACACAGTACGTCCGGACGAAAACAGCAGGGACGCATCCCTGCAGTTTTCTTCCTAAGCTGGCTGCATAGCATATTATGCTGGCAAGCATAAAAAGTACATAATAGCATGTCAAGGTACCTACCTCTCCATGCTTTGTAAGAAGATTAAACAGCAAATAATCATAAAATGCTTGTACATAGCTTGTCATGCTATTTCTCTGTAAGCTGGCTGCATAGCTCCCTGCTGTTTTCTTTCTAAGCTGGTTGTATAGCATATTATGCTGGCAAGCACAAAAATGTACATAATAGCATGTTAAGGTACCTACCTCTCCATGCTTTGTAAGATGCTTAAACAGCAAATAATCATAAAATGCTTGTACATAGCTTGTCATGCTATTTCTCCCTAAGCTGGCTGCATAGCATATTATGTGGGCAAGCATAAAAAAGCATATACTAGCTTGTTAAGGTACCTACCTCTCAATGCTGTGGAAGAAGCTTAAACAGAAAATAAGCATAAAATGCTTGTACATAGCTTGTCATGCTATTTCTCCCTAAACTGGCTGCATAGCGTATTATGCTGCTAAGCATAAGAAAGCATATAATAGCATGAAAATCTAGCATACAAAGCAATACATAGCAAAAACTAGCCTATTTTTGTTCCTCGTACTAGCATCAATTTTGACTTGAGTAGCCTATAGCCTTGGGACAGGCTATGTATATTTTTAAGTAAATAAATTTAAATAATTTTTTTCTTATTCATTCCAATATAAAATTAATGAAAAGTAATTTTTTTAATCGGAATAAATGAATTAGAATATATTTTTTAGAAAATTAATGAATGGAATTTGTTTCAAGCGTAAAATCCATTTTTTTTAAGCATCAGACACTACTAGTAAACTACTTTCTTTTTATAAGAAAATAGACAATTTTACTTTTTGTTAGTTAAATTATAGCTGGAATTGCTATCAAATAGATAACGAGAAATTTTTGAAAATTTAAATTATTTTAAGTTTAGCAAAAGTTCTTTCTTTTTTTTCTTACATTTTACTAGGAAAAAAGCTTACTAAGCTTACTACCACTAATAATATCATTTGCAAGCATTAATTCGAGAACAGTTTTTGAATTAAACATGAAGTTTCCGCCGCTATGCATTTCTCAAATTATTTTTTAAATTTCACTTCTATATTCGAAATATCGAATCGTCGAATATTATATTTCTGCACTATTAATATTCGACCAAAGAATGTATGATAGATGTTGCTTTGCGTGGTACTTAGAAGATGGCAAGGAATTTCAATTACAAAATCTTTTTCTGCTATTTCTTCAAATATTTTTGAAGACCATTTTTTTGTTAGAAAAAGGGTACTTTCTTGTTATAGCAGCCTCGAGGATTCATTGCCATGCAGTTGGGATGTATCACTAAAAAGTTATATGACATATAAGACCAACTTACAATCGTATATGTCATACCAGTAAGTAGGGGAGATGGGGGCACATGTGAACAAGGGGCAGATGTGAACATCGCAGTTTTTCAATAGTTATTATAAGTTTTTTTATTTGAAAAAATTTACCAAAGATGGCAGCACCTGTGGACGTATGGTAAAAATTTTTTGAAGCTTTTTGACATTTTGTTTGTCTTTAGTAGCCAAAACACTGTTTGTAGATGTCAAATGTAAAATGTCGGTTTCAACTTTGGTAAGTGATAAAGTTTATTTATTTAGTTAGTTATTCGAATTTCAATGTTTTAACATATACTATGACTACTATTGAATATTTTGGATAAAGTTGTTTTGTTCCCTAAAATTGATAAATGTTAATTATTTATCAATTTAACTCTAGCAGCCATGCGGGGCACTTGTGAACAGACTAGTTGGGGCAGATATGAACAGTTCACAAAAATCAAAATCTTTCTCTGTTGTGCGAATAGAAAGAATTGATAATGATAAAATGTATGTTAAATTCCTGAGAAAGAATCTCAGATCCAATTCATATAATTTCCCTGAAATAGTAGACATTTCTGTCATACAAAAAAGTGATATTGTATTGAAACTTCCACTTCCACATTTGTCAGGAAGTACACAAAGAGCAAGAAGCTCATTTGAGTTCAATTATAATTTAAATAAATTCAATGTTTCCTAAAATGCAATAAGTGTTATGTACTATTTTAGTAAACGGTTTAAAACAATATTTTTTATGCATTGTTAATACAAAGAATATTATGACAAACAACTTTGTATTTTTTTTCTTTTCATTTGTCTCAAACTTGCTGTGATGGCTTACTTCCATCTCTCAAACAACAGCTATGAATAGGATAATTTGAATTGGGATGGATATCAGTAACATTCTTAAAATGTAAAATTTTCAAATTGATAATTAATATAATTCTTGGGTATGGTGTCAGAACAGCTTTATATATATTTAGTTTCATTTTAAAATCTTTTGTTTAAACATGTCACTCAGAAACTAGAAAAAAAAATATTTTTTATTTTATTTATGGTGAATTTAACTGATAATATAAATAATGGTTATGATAACAAATTAATAACAGGAGAAAAAGCATGTCAAAGGATATTTTTTCCTTGTGTTCACATGTGCCCCACGAGTGTTCACACCTACCCCGCTGATGGGGCACATGTGAACAATTTTTTGAATTTATAAAACTATTAAAAAATGTAAGAAAAACTATACAGGTGATTAAAAAAAAATTTCCATGTGTAAAAGAAAGTTCTGTTTACTATACTGACTACTTTTTATTTATAAGAATTAATCCAATTATGAGAAAAAGATATATTTATGCGAACTGTTCACATGTGCCCCCATCTCCCCTATATGTCATACCATATAAATGGCGTAATACATAAGATGTATTTATTACATATAAATGATATATAGGGGAGACCAGGGTACAGTCGTCCACTTTTGCAGTTAACATTTTTTTTCTCTTTAACAGAGAGACCAATCTACCTGAAAATATTTTTGAATATTCTTTAAACCTTTCTACATGCCTCATAATTTTCACAGAACATAATTCCCAATACATTTTTCAAAAAATTTTTTTTTACATACACTCATGAAGTGCACCCACTGGGGCACAGTGGTCCACTATTAGCTATTGTCTAAAATATAATATAAATCTATTTATAATTAATCTAATTCATTTTTATTTCCCTTTACCTACAAAATAATATAATAATACAAATTTGCAAGTAGCATTTTGAGACAAAATACATATAAAACTAAAGAATTATCAAAAAATTTATTATATTTTGAAAATAACAATATAAGATACAGGAATGATGGCAAACAAGTTATTAATTACAAAAAAATCAGCAAACATTAAGACAAATATGATGATGAAAAATTTATTAGAAGCTCAAAATAGTCAGGATAAAATAGTTTATTATGAGCTCTATAAACTAATCCTGAACCATGTGCTCTGAAGTTATAAATAACCAATCTAGCGAGGTCATCTATTACTTATTAGGCTACAGTTATATTTTTCAAAGGCAGTAAATACAAAACAAAATATTTCTTAATATGTTAACTCTACAATGCATGATATTCATTTCTCTCCTTCTCCCCTCCCCCCCCCCCAAAAAGGCTATATTGAACAAGAAAACTTACTTTCACATGTGAACTGTTATCCATAAAATAGGAGAAAACTAAAGTGTCAGATGGCTACATTATAATCTGAACAACAACAACATAATAACATGAAATTTAAAGTGTGCCAAATGGCTAATCTATGCATTGTAGGGTTAAATAAATTGTCATATTTCTTTGTTTACTTTATTTTATAGTTAAATAGCTATTTTAAAACAATATTTCTTTATAGAGAATAAGTAATTATTAAATATTTTGAAAATTCTTCCTTACAGGAGCAGTATTCATTGTGGACCACTGTACCCCAGCAGTGGGCGGTCCACTGTGCCCCATGTTAAAGTTCAATACATAGTCATAAAAATATTATTTAAAGTTTTCTTTTAAGCATATAAGCTTTTAAATTTAATAAAGACCAGTGTTTTACCTTTTCAAAAAAGGTGTTTTATCTTATTTTTCCATAACCTTTAATTACTCAATAAAGAAAAGTATGATGATGAAAAATTTTACTTTTAGGAGCTCAAAATAACCAGTCAGGATAAAAGGGTTCATTCTGAACTAACGATGTGTTCTGAAGGCTATAAGTAATCAATCCAGTGCTGTTATCAATTAGCCTAAACAAAAGCTTTAAAAATAAGTAAAATATAAGGGGTGGTCCACTGTGTACTTAGGTCCACTGTACCCTGGTCTCTCCTATACATATATAGATAGTGATTTTGGCTGAATACCGAATATTCGGCTAGCCGAATAGTAACTGCTAGGCTGAATAGTAATTATTTGGCCAAATACTTTTATATTTCAAAGTTTAAAGGCATTAAAAAGCTTTTTTCAAGTAAACTTTATGCAGAAAAAAATCTGCTTTGAGTTTAAGCTTTGAAGAAGAGGAAAGTTATAAAAAAATTTTAATTAATAAAATTTTAAATTTCACGGCTTCTTCTGAGAATTAAAACAAATGAATAAAATTTTTTTAAATTCTAAAACAAACATTTCAAATCAAAGAGAATTTGTAAAAAAATTGTACAGGATCATATATTATTTGTTTGTCAGGAAGACTAAAGTAAATAAATAATACAATCTATTCAAATTTTATAGTATGGCAATTTAGCAAGAATAACTGTTCTACTCGCTTTGACTAAGCAAAGAAATTTTTAATGCATCCTAGATAGGTATCTGGAGTGGCCAATCATTTTCAGAGATTGTAAATGTTCTTTCTTAAAATTTTAGCAAAAACAGATTATTTACTGAACAACGTTCAGGAACTTGCATTTGTACATCATTAATTCCTATGAAAATCCTCACGATTGGTTAATTTTCTTAAATAATACTTAACAAACAGCAAATAAATAATGAAAAAACAAAACATTCTCTTTTATTTAAATATGATTTTGTTTCTAATTATTCTGAATATCTTTATAAGTTGACTGTTAAACGTAGAAGTTTAAGGTTTTTAAATATATGTTTTAAAAGTTTTTTTTAAGTATTCGCTTTGGCCAAATCGAATATTCGGTAACATGGCGAATACTGGATATTCAGTGCATCCCTAATATATATATATATATAGAAATACGCAGTTAGTATGAATTACATAAACCATATTAGAGTCCTGCATCGAGTCAGATTATCAACTTTACTTTTGGGTTGGGTTTTAAGTCTTGCGGGTTGGATTCAGGTTAACCAATAATTCAAAAGTATGTCCAAAATATCTTTCAGGTTAAAAATCTATATACAATAAGACCTCCGTAACAGACCTTCCTGAAATGCAGTCAACTCTATTTAGTGAACACCTTTCAATTCTTAACACTTGTATATTTGTACACTTATACCTTAGAGAAGTGGGCACTTCCCAGTCTACTCACACATAACATGAGTAATGTATGATAAATTATTACAAATATGATGCATGTGTTAATCAAAAATAAAAAGTTGGTAATACTTTTGTTAGTAATAATTTCTCTGGTGACGTCTCTTCGAATGATTTTTTTTTTTCATTCTGGTCAAGTGTCAGAAAGTGTACAGTGTTGAAAAGAAAGAAAGAAGATCCCTGACCAGGGTTGTAGTGGGTAGCTGCCCGGGTACCCGCCCAGCTGCCCGCCCGGGCTGGGTTTTTTATAAAAAACCCAGGTATAAAACCCGGGTTTTTAAAAATATATTTCTGGAAAAGAACAAATGATGTATTTTTTAACAGTTTATGGTTTTTTTGTTTTATTTATTCACTTCTTTGTATCTTAGAACATATATTTGTACTAATTTACTTTCATTTTTAGATTGGAAACAATTGAAAAACATACAATTGATAGCTTTTCAATTTAAAATTTGTTTGTTATTTAAATTAAAGGGATCCTATCTATATACAGGGTGTGTTCACGAAGCTTCAAGACTGATCTGAGAATACAAAACATATTAAACATTTTTGTACAACAAACTAAAATTCTTCGAAATATGACCCTTGGGCATCAACACACCGCTGCCAGTGTTTTTTGCATTATTCATAGGCTGCCTGAAAGGCTTTGTGTGCAAGGCTGTTAAGGGACCTCGTCAAAGCTGCTTCGATCGCTGGAATCGAATCGCTTTTCTTTCAGGTCTTTCTTGATCCAGGTGAACACAAAAGTCGCTGGGAGCAAGGTCGGGGCTGTAGGGAACTTGCGGCAGTATTGCCACGTTAAACTTACTCAAAACTTCAGCAGTGGCGAGCGACCTGTGAGAGGGAGCATATTTCGTGGTGAACAATCCAATCGTCTCTGATATCTGGGCGTGTGCACCAGACTCTTATCCTTCAAATGGTGGTGCATTCCAGTATGAACCAAACACATCCGTCCAGACACCAAATACGATTGGATTGTTTACCATGACAATGCACCCTCTCACACGTCGCTCGCAACCGCCAAAGTTTTGGCTAAGTTCAATATGGCAATACTGCCACAAGCCTCCCTACAGCCCCGACTTCACTCCCAGCGACTTTTTTTTATTGCTCCGGATCAAGAAAGACCTGAAAGGGAAACGATTCAATATGATTCCAGCTTCGACGAGGTCACTTAACAGCCTTGCGCGCAAAGACTTCCAGGGAGCTTATGAACAATGGAAAAAACACTGGCAGCTGTGTGTTCATGCCCAAGGGTCATATTTCGAAGAATTTCAGTTCACTGTACAAAAATGTTTAATAACTTTTGTATTCTAGGAACAGTCTTGAAACTTTGTAAACACACCATGTATAAGCAAGAGAAAAATAGTGAGATCATTATTAAGACTATGAAGTCATTCCCATCTATTAGACTATGAAGTGTTCACAAAGATTGTATTTGAGATCAGGATTGCCACTTATTTCGGCAATCAAATCACTTGCGCTTTCCTAAGCAAAAAATTAATTTTTCCCAGAGTAATTCCTCTGAGAATTTTCAAAATTTCAACGTATAAATTTTGCAAAGTACCAAAGTTTAGTAAAATTCCTTGTTTTTAATACTCATTTTTAAATTCCCTCAGATTTTCTAGTTTTCTCTATATAGTGGCAACTGTGAAGATTATTAGGTACTTTTGTAATTATATTATGTCTATATATGTATGTACCGGGTGTCCCACAAATGACTGATGGATTTTAAAATTCAATAACTTCCAAACGGTGACAGATATTTAAAAAATTCTTGCAGGAGGGTTATGTATGATGTCAGGAATTTTTTTACTGGGATTCTTGATTTTAGTTCGAATTTCAAACAATAGATGGCGCTGACAGCTGTTGCCGCTCAGTCGAGGCCTAAACTGACGTCACTCAGCATTCATGCGAAGGAAGGAGATTAAAGCTATGGAGTGGGTCTCATTCCCCAGCACAATCTTGCTTTGAGGGCCCGATTCTGAACTCATTCGATATCATTTCAATGCAGAGCGTTGTTGACATGGAAACAAAAAATTCTTTGATAGTGGAATACAGCGTTAAGAACTGGGCATGAATTTAAGAAGTAGTATTCGAGTTTGCAGGCGATTTTACATTGATGAAGTTTTATTTTCCCGAATTAAATTACTTTTTATAGTCTGATTTAAAGAATAGTTTATGTATCGTATTTTAAAACTAGGTGAAGAGATTTAATATTTTTTATTGTTGTTACAAGTTTCATAACTTTTATTACACTCTAATAAATTTTAGATCTTTTAAGGGGCTCCGGGACACATTTTCGAATGATTTTTATTTTTGAATTAAAATTCTGAATTTTCTTGTGATGGGTAACCATATCATTTGTAAACAAAATCACATAATAAAACTTCTCATATTTTTTTTTAATTTAAAATTTAAATATTATTTAAAAAGTGAAGTAGTTTAAAATCGTTATAACTCAAAATATTATTAATAGAATTTTTTTTTTCGTTTAAATAAACAGAAATATATAAGCTTTAATTTGGATTCAGCATTTTGTAAAATATTAATTTAAAAAAATTAAAAAATAAATGGTGTAACATTTAAAAAAATCATTATTTCAAAAAGCCCCACCAGTGCCTGAGAGGTTCTGCTCTCGAAGCTGATAGACGGGAGGTGCTGGGTTCTATCCCAATCGCGCCCGTCGGCCTAATCGTTCGGAGTTTTTGTGGTTTTCTTCGAACCTTGGATTTCCAAGCGTTAATACGGGTTAGGTTCCCTTAGAAAGACCCTCCACGAAGGGCACTCCCCCCCAGGGCCTATATCCCTCGCGCAGATAATTGGCCGTCATAAATACAACCTTCAACCAACCATTATTTCAAAAGTATTTTTTTTTTTTTTTTCAAACGTGCTGAATCAAAATTAAAGTAAAGTAATTGAAAAAGACATGTTTCAAGTTTAAGCAATTTACCTTTAATGGTTCTTGATTTTAAGAATTTAAATATGAGAAATGATGAAAAAACCCATCATGAAGAATAAAGCATTTTTACAAGAAGTCGTCTCTATGACAGCCATTGTCTGAAAGCTAGATTTTGAAAACCAACCAAAACGAAAAATTAATATTTCTTGTTCTAAGATAGAAACACGATTTAAAAGTTATTTTAAGCACAAAAAAACCAAGACATTTTTAATGAAATAAAATATTTGTACAAAATTTGAAGATTTTTGTGACCCGGGCCCCCTTAAGGAAGTTCGTCAGTAGGTTTTTATGAATGTTGGATAATAATCGTGAAAATGGTTAATAGTTTATTATTGTTCAAAATAACTACTTAAAAACAAATATTCGAAGTTACGTTGTTTAACCCTTTTGAATAGGCGTATTATATCGTTGCATTAATATTAAAAAAATAAAATGAATGCTAGTTAAATAAAATTTTGTTTGACAGTTTGACATTAAAATATTGTACTACATGCAGCTTCATCTTGATGTTTGATAAAATAAAACTAGTAAATATTTTTTATCTACATCTACTATTTAAATTGAAAAAATGTGTTAATAGAATTCTTGAGGATTGAATTTTTATACTTTGTCAACTCTTTCTACACACAAATGCTAATATGCATATATTTTTTAATAATAATGATATCAATGATATCTAATATGATAAACTATAAGTTCAAATTAAACGTGACAAGAGTCTAAAACTTAGTAGTACTTAAATTATTGAAGGTCACAAACAAATTTTTATAGAAATTTTTTTCTTGATATAAATTGAGACCGTATTTCTAATAGCACTTTTTGTTGGAATGCAATTCTAATTGTAAGCCATTTTAGTTTATATATATTTTTAAAAATTCATGAATCGTAATAATCAGGGCTTAGCAAATGCGATCGCCACTTGCAACCAATATTTTTTACTCGACGACCAAGATTTTTAATCTGGCGGTTTTTGTAGTGTTAACGAAAGAACAAAGTGTAAACGGCATTTTCCATATCATGCACAGAAAACGACATTCTTTATTGCTCTAGCCAGCTAGCATGTCATGTCATGTGATTAGAATGTGGGGAGAGAATGGGTCGTTCTTACGGGTTGTTTACCTATGTTTTTTGCAAGAGGGTTCGGTTTACAGTTTTTCAGAGAAATTTGGTAGTAGTGGCCCAAGGGGAGGGGGGGGGTGAGAGATAATTTTAAATATTAGAATAATAACTTTATTTAATGAAGAATATTCTATAATTATACGTGTTTAGTGTTTGAATTATCATCCATAGTAAATGGAAAAAAATTCCACTGAAAATAAGAAGGACATTTTTTAGAGGGGGGGAGGGGGATTTATTCTTACCGATTTCATTGTTGTATTAAATCAATACTTAGAATGATATATTAAACTAATCCTAAGATTTATGTATAAAATCAATCCTATTGCTGTATTAAATCAATCCTTTGATTGTTGAAAAACCCGTAAGAACGACCCACCCTCACCCCACATTCTAATCACATGACATGACATGCTAGCTGGCTAGAGCAGCAGATAATGTCGTTTTCTGTGCATATGGAAAATGCCGTTTACACTTTGTTCTTTCGTTAACACTACAAAAACCGCCAGATTATAAATCATGGCCATCGAGTAAAAATATTGGTTGCAAGTGGCGATCGCATTTGTCAAGCCCTGATTATTACGATTCATGAATTTTTTAAATATATATATAAAATAAAGAGCTTTAAAATTACAATTGCATTCTAACAAACGTGCAATTAGAAATACGGTCTTAATTTATATCAAGATAAAAATTTCAATAAAAATTTGTTTGTGACCTTCAATAATTTAAGTACTATTAAGTTTTAGACACTTGTCAAATTTATTTTGAACTTAGTTTATCACATTAGATATCATTGATATCTTTATTATTAAAAATATATGCATATTAGCATCTGTGTGTAGAAAGAGTTGCCAAAGTGTAAAAATTCAAACTCCAAGAATTCTTTTAGCACATTTTTACAATTTAAAACGGATGCAGATAAAAAATATTTACTAGTTTTATTTTATCAAACATCAAGATGAAGCTGCATTTAGTATAATATTTTAATATCAAACTGTCAAACAAAATTTTAATTAACTGGCATTTATTTTATTTTTTTTTCATTTTAATGTAATCATATAATACCCCTATACAAAAGGGTTAAACAAGGTAACTTCTAATATTTGTTTCTAAGTAGTTATTTTGAACAACAATATACTATTAACCATTTTCATGATTATTATCCAACATTCATAAAAATCTACTGACGACCTTCGTTAAAAGATCTAAAATTTATTAGAATGTAACAAAAGTTATGAAATTTTTAACGACAACAAAAAATACTAAATCACCTAGTTTTAAAATACGATGCATAAAATATTCTTTAAATCAGGCCATAAAAAGTAATTTAATCTGGGAAGATAAAACTTCATCAATGTAAAATCGCCTGAAAACTCGAATACTACTTCTTAAATTCATGCCCAATACTTAACGCTGTATTCCACTATCGAAGAATTTGTTGTTTCCATGGCAACAACGCACTGCATTGAAATCATATCGAATGAGTTCAGAATCGGGCCCTAAGAGCAAGATTATGCTGTCGAACGAGACACTCCATAGCCTTAATCTCCTTCCTTCGCATCAGTGTTGATTGACGTCAGTTTCGGCCTCGACTGAGCGTCAACAGCTGTCAGCGCCATCTATTGATTGAAATTCGAACTAAAATCAAGAATCACAGTAAACAAACTCCTGACATCATACATAACCCTCCTGCAAGAATTTTTTAAATATCTGTCACCGTTTGCAAGTTATTGAATTTTAAAATCCATCAGTCATTTTGGGGACACCCGGTATATATACATATAAATATATGTGTACATATACAATATGTATATATATACATATATATGTATATTTACATATGTGTATGTATATAAATATGTATATAAATGCTGGTGCCCAGCTAAACGAAAAGTACAGATTATTATTTGTGAAGAAGGTAGAATCATCGTCCACATTTTGGCATTTTAATTTACCCGGGGAAAATTGCCCATTTAACCCGGGTTTTTTAATAAACCCCGCCCGGGCTGGGTTTTTTCTAAAAAACCCGGGTTTTTTACAACCCTGTCCCTGACAGGCATGCAGATTCTGCAGCAATAATAATAATCAAATCAAATACACCTGAAACCATTTTAAAACCTGACTCTCACCTGGTTTTGATCTGTTTTTCCAATGAATGAAATTCTATACATGAAATTCTGGAAAAAAAAGGAAAAGATTTCCTCTTATTAACTCTCCTCCAAATAAACATGTAAAAATGATGTAGTGTATCCATTAACTTGCAATAATGGCTGCTAATTAAAGCTATGTATAAATTATGCTTCATGGGTGATCTACATATCACAAATTGTACTCATTACCCTTTTTCAAATATTTGAAAATAGTGCTAGTCGAAAATCTTTTTAATTGACAACACTGGTCTACCGTTACTTAATTAAAATCAAAGCATATCTGTAATACATAACTGTTTATAAGCCACACAACTTCAGAGATGTAAACCCTGAATTCTTGATGTTAGGAAATGCATTCTACATTGTAAAAAGATTGTTACTCTCTATAGAAATAATATATGGGCAATTATTTTACCTTTTTATCAATATTTTATTATCTTCAATCAGATGTTTTTAATGAAAAAATTATTATGATATGAAAATGTCTGGGAATATGAAATGAGTAAAGAGATAATACAGTAGACTCCATCAAATGCACACAGCTTGGGACCAGAGGTTGTGTGGATTTTAGATTTTGTGGATTTCTGGTCATTGATTTGTTTACATTTTTGAAACATTGATTTGATTGGTAGTTAAGCAAGGGAAATTATAATGAATGCTTTCAAGAAAGTGAAACATGAAAATAAGTAAAATATTAAAGTGATTTATTAGTTTAAAAGTGAGTAATTATTAAAATAATTATGTAAAATAAAAAAATTATTACGAAGGAAATCGATTCAATTCGATTCCAAAAGTTGTATGCTGCCATCTAGTGGTAGCAAGGAGAACAGTGTTAATGCTATTATCAGTATACAGTAGACTCCCTTAAATCCGCGACCCAAAAATCCACACACGCCTAAAATCCGCGTATTTTTTCAGATGTAAACAATGAAATTTACAGTTAAGTTGCAGAAACAAAATTCAAGATGGTGCCGAAATCAGCGACTACCGCAGTGTTTTTTTTTACTAAATTTTTTGTTAATCATTCTCTTTTGGCTATTACAGCTGATTTATTACTAAATAAATTTACATTTCTTTTGATTTTGATATAAATTAGCATATCTATATCAAAAATTCCAGGGTTCGAAATGGAAAAATCCACGAACTGAAATGCTATTTTTAAATTATTGTTCGCGGAATTTTTTTTAAAATTATAGACAAATTTATTTCTAAACATGCAAAGCAGTATAAGAAAAGCATTCAAGACTCTAAATAGCAATGAAAAAACTTACAGTGAGCGCAATAAGCTATCTACTGATAATAGCATTAACACTGTTCTCCTTGCTACCACTAGATGGCAGCATACAACTTTTGGAAACGAATTGAATCAATTTCATTCGTAATAATTTTTTTATTTTACATAATTATTTTAATAATTACTCACTTTTAAGCTAATAAATCACTTTAATATTTTACTTATTTTCATGTTTCACTTTATTGAAAGCATTTATTATAGTGATGCTTAACTACCAATCAAATCAATGTTTCAAAAATGTAAACAAATCAATGACCAGAAATCCGCAAAATTCTAAAATCCACACAAACTCTGGTCCCAAGCTGTGCGGATTTGAGGGAGTCTACTGTATATAGCTTATTGCGCTCACTGTAAGTTTTTTTCATTGCTATTTAGAGTCTTGAATGCTTTTCTTATACTGCTTTGCATGTTTAGAAATAAATTTGTCTATAATTTTAAAAAAAATTCCGCGAACAATAATTTAAAAATAGCATTTCAGTTCGTGGATTTTTCCATTTCGAACCCTGGAATTTTTGATATAGATATGCTAATTTATATCAAAATCAAAAGAAATGTAAATTTATTTAGTAATAAATCAGCTGTAATAGCCAAAAGAGAATGATTAACAAAAAATTTAGTAAAAAAAAAACACTGCGGTAGTCGCTGATTTCGGCGCCATCTTGAATTTTGTTTCTTTAACTTAACTGTAAATTTCATTGTTTACATCTGAAAAAAATACGCGGATTTCAGGTGTTCGCGGATTTAAGGGAGTCTACTGTATAACACAATCTGATGATTCCAAACAAAAACACTTCTTTCAGAAATAACAACGAAAAAAATGAACATGTAAATAAATAAAATCAAAATTAAAACAAATTTTTACAGGAAATTGGTGAGCAACATTTGAAATTTCTGAAACTACAAAACTGTGTAGGAGATCAAAAAATACAGACAGTTCACAGTATTAAAGTTAAAGCTGTTAAAAGAAAAATCTAAACTATCAACAGAAATTACCATTCATAATTTAAAAAATAAAAGAGTAAATATACTTCATTTATTTCTATGAATAATAAATGATAAAAATTGTATATATTAATATTTTTTAAATGTTTTAAAAAGTTAATATAATGATTTAGTCCAGAGATATTGGAGCAACAATTATAAAATATTCAATTTTTTTCATGGTGTTTTCATTAAAACAATTGAAACAAAAAAATGGAGAAAAAGCAACGAAATTGATTTTTTTTTCTTTCTTGGATGCAAAGTGTATATAGAGGAGGGGAAGTGGGCTAAAAAAGTCACTGCCAGAGCATAAGTTTTTTATCTACAAAACACGACAGTCAATAACGCTTAAATTTATTTTCGATTTTGATTTAACTAAAAACATCATACACAATATTTTGAAAATATATATTAAATACATGAAATTATCAAATTTCATATTTTGCAAAAATTTTTTACTATATAGTCTGGTACATAGTAAAAAATATATATCACACTACCCTAATTTTAAGGTACTTTACAATGGATATAATTATTGTGGAAGATTTTAAACTGTATACAATAAGTCATCTCTTAAAGATAAATTTCATTCTGAAATAATAGTACAGGCAATAGAGACCGTATTGGGGCTCTACCAAGCAAAATTCATGGTAGTTCTGGAAAAAGGCTTACTATATGTTTTTTGGGTCGCTAAATCTGATTTTTTAAATTTCCCCCGCCAACACCCCCAAATTTTTGGTAAGATAGCCCCCCCCCCCCAAAAAAAAAATAAGGTTTTTATTAAGAAAATCAATTTTTTTTTTGTTTTAGGGAAAAAGTGTCTAGAAATTTAGAAAGTAGCCAAATTTGCGACAAATAAGATATATGGCATTATGACGTAGGATGAATGGGGAAGGTGGTGATCTGCCCCCGAACATGTGCTGCGGTGCTGCGTGAACTAAGTTGCGCAATTCCTTTTAACCACTCACATCGTTTACATTCGCCCTGCCGTCTATTCTCCGAACTTTCCCTATAAGGTTTACTTTAAGTTTTTTGGGTCGCTGAATCCGAATTTTTAACTTCCCACCAAAATCCCCCAAAATAGTTGTTTTTAAATTAAATTTTTTATTGTTTTAGGGGAAAAGTATGTACAAATTCAGAAAGTAGACAAAATTTGCAACAAATATATGACATTATGACGTAGGATGAACGGGGATGGGGAGGGCTGCCTCGGAACATACACTGTGGTGCTGCATGCACTAAGTTATGTAAGTCCAGGCAATAGGGGATTTTACTGGGCAAAATTAATGCTAGTTCTCGACTCACTCTATGCTTTTTGGGTCGCTAAATCCGAATTTGTAACTTTCCACCAAAATTTCCCCCGGCAAACCCTCCCCCCCCCCCAAAAAAAATAGATTTTTTGAAGAACTTTGGTTTTTGAGAGGTGAATGACGCGCGGGGAATGATCCGAGGCAGTTCCCACCCCCCTCTCCCCGTTTATCCTACGTCATAATGTCATATATCCTATTTGTTACAAATTTTGTCTACTTTCTGATTTTCTAGATACTTTTCCCCTAAAAAAATAAAAAAATAAATTTTAAAAAACTATTTTGTGGGAGTTGCTGGGGGAGGGGATTTTGATGGGAAGTTAAAAATTTGGATTCAGTGACCAAAAAACTTAAAGTAAACCCTATAGGGAAAGTTCGGAGGGGAGACGGGAGGGCAAATGTAAGCGATGTGAGTGGTTAAGTGGAATTACGCAACTTAGTCCATGCAGCACCGCGGCGCATGTCCCGAGCAGATCGCCCCCCCCCCCCTCCCCATTCATCCTACATCATAATGTCATATATCTTATTTGTTGCAAATTTTGTCTACTTTCTGAATTTCTAGATATTTTTCTCCTAAAACGATAAAAAAAAATTGATTTTTTAATAAAAACCATTTTGGGGGGCATTTTACCAAAATTTGGGGGGGGGGATTGCCGGGGGAAATTTTGGTGGGAAGTTACAAATTCGGATTCAGTGACCCAAAAAACATAAAGCAAGTCGATTTCCAAAACTACCATTAATTTTGCCAGGTAAAATCCCCTATTGCCTGGACTACAAGGAAATACTGCTTCTTATGTATTATCAGGAGCAGGGGATAAATCGCCAAAGATGGTTGGCAAATGCCAAACTTATTTATTGTTACCAATCGAATTAAAAACAGTAAGTTAACATTATTAAATACATAATATTGTTAAAAATGGTAAATAAAATATAATAAATAACAAAAAAAACTATAAAATAAGACATAAATTATAAACTATAATAAATAAACTACATAATTGTCAAAGAAAAGGGTTACTGTAATTAGTATAATTGGCACCATGCTTGGTGGTACATTATCTGACCTGGTCCAGATAACACATGAGTACCGAAACACTTGCAAGTATGCATTGGTTTAACACTAGACGAATTTTATCAAACTATTTGGATGTGTCAATCCGAAAATTTTCTTCTATCTCATACATGTTAATAATTCAAAAAGTTGTTACACTTATTAATATTTCAGTGTTATTTCTTCAACACTACACCAATATTAATTTTCCTTTTAAATTTCTGCTTCATTTTATTAATCAGAGTTAAAACTAGTTAATCTCAAACATAACATTTAATAAAATCAATATTATCGTATGTCAGTTGTTTGTAAATCACCGGGTTAGCCAGATACAAAGTGCCCATTGCTACATGAGCAGCCAATGTGCAACAGAACTCCGAAAAATCGAGAAAATTGTACAAGAAACGTTATTGTAATGCCCCTTCAGGGGAACCTCTCCATTTTTAACTGGGAGCTGGCATCTACAGCCAAAAACATATTGTGCTGTCCTCTAAAAAAAACCCCCTTTTTGAATTTTTCTCTATGTAAAATTTAATAAAAAATACAAAACAATTTGAAGTAGCTACATTTTCACAGCTTGTTCTGACTACGATTTTGATTTACGATGACTACGATACATAATGAAGTTTGGTTCAAATCTATGCATTGCTTCATATATTTTTGGATAATACAATAAGGAAAATGGCACAAAAATCACTATTACAGTACCCCTTTCTGACAGAATATCCCAATATTGAACTGGGACTGCTGGTCATAGTTAAAAACATATGGTATATGAAATTTGATTTAATTCTATGCATAACTTCTTACCTTTATCGATGATACAATAATGAAAATTGCACAAAAAATGCTATTACAGCACCCCTTCTGGCAGAATATCCCCAAATTTACATCCGACCTGCTGGCCACAGCTAAAAACATTAACAGAAGACCCCTCAAATCTGCACAACTTGAAACCAGAGGCTGTGAGGATTTTAGAATTTTGTATATTTTTGGACACTATTTACATTTTTTAAGCAGTAATTTGAATGTAGTTAAGCATTGGAAATAATAATGAATACTTATAATAAAGTAAGTTATTAAAATAATTAACTAAAATATTAAAATAATTTATTAATTTAATAAATAAATAATGAAGAATTACATAAAATAATTATGTAAAATAATGAAAGTTTAGCTTCAAAACCAAAATTAAACTTTTTTGTGATCTCTACTTATTGGACTATTGTCAAAGTAACGTGTTTTCTTTTCCTGTTTTCTTTCATTAGAAATATTGGAATCAGGTAGAATTACATATGAA
Organism: Maratus speciosus; assembly: GCA_963932465.1. Lineage (NCBI taxonomy): Eukaryota > Metazoa > Arthropoda > Arachnida > Araneae > Salticidae > Maratus > Maratus speciosus. The sequence continues at coordinate 389,752,461 of OZ010799.1, read as the reverse complement.
ATCATGAAAAAATAAAAATCATTACAAGTTAAATCCGAAATAACTGTAAAAAAGTTGACATAAAGAATATGAATTCAACAGTTGCAGGTGTTGTATGAAAAATAAATATTGAAAGATGGGGAAACGAGTGCAAACAAATCGGTTACAATATTAGGCTTGTGAATATAGTGCAGGAATATGGTAAATATTTGCTACAGATATGCTAATTTACATCAAAAGCAAAAGTAACATAATTTCATTTAATAATGTATCAGCTGTAATAGCCAAAACAGCATAGTTAATAAAAAAAAAAAAATGTTGTGTTTGCCACTGATTTCAGCCCCATCTTGAAATCTGTCCCTGCAGCTTAACTGTAGTTAAGTTTCCCTGTTTACATCTGAAAATAATGAGCAGGGGTGCAGAATATGTCCGATCCGGCGATCTAGGATTGGGGGAAATTTTTGCCAACTGGGGAAATTCTGCAGAAAAAATATGCAATTGACTTAAATTTTAATAATGAATTACATAATTCTTTTAGATAGAAAAACTTTCTCTACAAATAAAAAAATCCGTATGGTGACCTTCACAAAATCGAACTCAGGATAATATGTACCGTATATACTTGCGCGTTAGTTGAGAAAATTTGAAAAATAAAAAAATTCTATACCTATGGTAATACAGAATTTATGTAAGTCTATAACATATCGTAAAATGTTGGGGAAATTTTCATATGAATTCGGGGAAATGTTCGGAGTGAAAACATTTTTTGCACCCCTGATAATAAGTGGATTTTAGGGTCGCAGATTTAAAGGCGTATACTGTATATGAAAATTAGTTCAATTCTATGCTTAACTTCATACACTTTTCGATGGTACAATATAATGAAAATTGCACAAAAATCACTATTACAACCTCTTCTTCCAACAGAATATCCTCAAAGTCTGCTGGGACCCAAAGTCTAAGACATAGTATTCAGTAAACTCCCTCAAAACCACACAGCCGAAACCCACAAGTTGTGCAGATTTTAGAATTTTGCAGATTTCTGGTCACAGTTTTGTTTACATTTTTAAACAGTAATTGGAATGTAATAATGCATTTGAAATTATAATGAAAGCTTACAATATAGAAAAATACTAAAACAATTAAATAATAAATTAATAAAAACTAAGACAGTTTTAAAAATGATTAAATTATTAAAAATAAAGGTCGAGTAAATAATTAATAAAGTACAATTAAATATACATAATAAAGATGAGATAAAATTTTCTTGAATTATTGAATGAAACTTTCCTTGTAAAGGTGCCCTATTAATTCACATCAAAACCATAAAACAAGAAAGTTTTATTTCTGGTTTAGCCAGACTTAACAATAAAAAAAGCTTGATTAATACATAAATATATGGGATAAAAAGATTGCATTCACCAGTGACATTAGCAATATTTTTAATTTTTCAGAAATAAATTCATACTTCCTTCATGAAAAAGCATGAGTTCAGTCATATTAATGAGAATTACATATTAAAATACCTGCAGAATGATATAAAAAAAAAAAAACTCTAAATTTTGCCTTACATCTAAACTGAAAGTTTCATTGTTTATATCTGCGATGATGAGCGGATTTTAGGGTTGCAGATTTGAAGGAGTCTACTGTATAGCACATTTTGACCCTTTTGAATTTTACCAATTTTTAGTGAAATATTCAATGTGATTTTTAGCGTTGCATGTCGGTTTTTATTATTCATGAAAGATTTCCAATTTCAATGTTTTTCCACTTAATATTAAATTTTAACAGCAGTGACTTTCAAATATTTAGCAATTTTTAATGCAATTTTCAATGTGATTGTTAGCCATTAGGCGACTTTTCATTTTCTTGTATAAAACTGCGGCATATTTTTAAGTGTTGCCAGTGGCTTACTTTTTAAAAATTCAGATTGTTTGATTCTCACCACTTTTTTGAAGTAGAAATAGTTACTTTATTTAATTACAGATTAAATAATGTAAGAATAAGCTAAATTATACGCTTTTAAAAAAGTGATGGGAATCAAGCAATCTGAATTTTTAAAAACTAACACATTGGCAACACTGGAACGTGAAAATAGCGTATCCCGCAAAATTGTATAGAATATGGGAAACGCAATATGAGCGTTTCCCGCGGCTGTAGGGTTAATAGTGAATTTATACTAGGGATTGACTGAAGCAGTAATTTTGCCGAATACTTGAAACTTTTTAACATACATTTTTGCATATACAGTAGACTCCCTCAAATCCGCACAGCTTGGGACCAGAGGTTGTGCGGAATTTAGAATTTTGCAGATTTCTGGTCATTGATTTGTTTACATTTTTGAAACATTAATTTGATTGGTAGTTAAGCAAGGGAAATTATAATGAATGCTTACAATAAAGTGAGACATTAAAATAAGTAAAATATTAAAATAATTTATTAGTTTAAAAGTAAGTAATTATTAAAATAATTATGTAAAATAAAAATATTACGAATGAAATCGATTCAATTCGATTCCAAAAGTCCTATGCTGCCATCTAGTGATAGCAAGGAGAACAGTGTTAATGCTATTATCAGTATATAGAGCTTATTGTGCTCACTGTAACTTTTTTCATTGTTATTTAGAGTCCTGAATGCTTTTCTTATACTGCTTTGTATGTTTAGAAATAAATTTGTCTATAATTTAAAAAAAAATTCTGCGAACAATAATTTTAAAATAGCGTTCCGGTTCGTGGATTTTTCCATTTCGAACCCTGGAATTTTTGATATAGATATGCTAATTTATATCAAAATCAAAAGTAATGTAAATTTATTTAGTAATAAATCAGCTGTAATAGCCAAAAGAGAATGATTAACGAAAAATTTAGTAAAAAAAACATTGCGGTAGTCGCTGATTTCGGCGCCGTCTTGAATTTTGTCCCTGCAACTTAACTGTAAATTTCATTGTTTACATCTGAAAAAAAATACGCGGATTTTAGGGTCGCGGATTTGAGGGAGTCTACTGTATTAGCTTTTTTAATAAGCTTTAATTGAAATTAAAATCTCAATAATTTAATTGTTATATTTTTATTCTTAAATCTAATTACACAAAAAAATTAATGATTTCTTTCCACTCACAAATTCATTAACCCATTATTTTTTATTATTTTATCACTAGTCAATACCCAAAAATAACCCATGAAAGTATTAAACTATACAGGGTATTATTAAGGATAAGGATTGTCAGAAAAACAAAAGTTCATTCAAATACAAAGAAGCAATGTTGTCATTAAGCTGATTTACTGATTGTCTCAGTCTAATTATAAACATATTGAATAGGAATGTTCTCAAAATACAAAAGGTATCATATCAATTTGTACATTTAATTATTTTCTGTCAAATTATTGATAGAATATTTATATTTTGATTAGTATTTTAACATTGTGATGATGAAGAATAAAGATTTGAGCGATTTTGATATAATGATTATAAAAGCTATAGGATAGGCAAAGGGGTATACTTATTGGATGTGTGTATTTTCTTTAATATACACCTTAGATATACAGATATGAATTCTGATATCCTTATTTGATGTGTATATTAAAGGAAATATACATAAAATAAATTTAAATTTAAAAAAGATAATGTAGAAGTAAATAAAGTTAAATGATAAGGGAAAGATGTGCATCTTCCTTACTTTTTTTTTCTCTGTTGTAGACGCTTGTTTTGATTTCTCACCTATGTAGACTATTTTAGGAAGGAAAAATTTTTTTTTAATTAAAAATGGCCTTTTACTTGTTTTTTGTAGTGCAGCTGAACTCTGAATTTATGCACATAATATTCGGCCGAATACTTTTAAGTATTCGGCCGAAGCCGAATATTCGGTTTACACGACGAACCACCGAATACCGAATCAACTATTCGGTATTCGGTCAATCCTTAATTTATACCCTAGCAATTTGTAATATTTTGCGATTTTTCATCTTTCACAATGATTTTTTGACATTTTTAAAAGGAATCCTCTATTAAACTTCTAGATTAATAGGAATTTAGTTTCAAACCTTTAGCCTATTATGAAAAATGTTCTGCTTTGCTATTTTTGAACTGTAGCAATTTTTAATGTAATTTTTTAGCATTTTCTTTGCATTTTTTAGAGTTTTGTTGTTAGAGTGATTTTTTGAGATATGGAAAAGGAATTCGGCTTCAAACTTTTAACCTAATACAGTAGACTCCCTTAAATCCGCGACCCTATAATCCGAGAACGCCTAAAATCCGCGATTTTTTCAGATGTAAACAATGAAATTTACAGTTGAGTTGCAGGAACAAAATTCAAGATGGCGCCGAAATCGGCAACTACCGCAATGTTTTTTTTACTAAATTTTTTGTTAATCATTCTCTTTTGACTATTACAGCTGATTTATTACTAAATAAATTTACATTAGTTTTGATTTTGATATAAATTAGCATATCTATATCAAAAATCCCAGGGTACGAAATGGAAAAATCCACGAACCGGAACGCAATTTTAAAATTATTGTTCGCGGAATTTTTTTTTTTAAATTATAGACAAATTTATTTCTAAACATACAAAGCAGTATAAGAAACGCATTCAGGACTCTAAATAACAATGGAAAAGGTTACAGTGCGCACAATAAGCTATATATACTGATAATAGCATTAATACAGTTCTCCTTGCTATCACTAGATGGCAGCATAGAACTTCATTCGTAATATTTTTATTTTACATAATTATTTTAATAATTACTTACTTTTAAACTAATAAACTATTTTAATATTTTACTTATTTTAATGTTTCACTTTATTGTAAGCATTCATTATAATTTCCCTTGCTTAACTACCAATCAAATTAATGTTTCAAAAATGTAAACAAATCAATGACCAGAAATCCGCAAAATTCTAAAATCCGCACAACCTCTGGTCCCAAGCTGTGCGGATTTGAGGGAGTCTACTGTATAATAATTTTCTCCAGTGCTATTTTTGTTATTTAACGGCTTTTTATTGCGAATTTTGAGCGTTTTTCCACGTTTCATGGCTTGACATTCATCAAAGGAATTAGATTTGAAACTTTTATCCAAATGTAGAAATTTGTGACTTTCGTGATTATTGAAATTTTTGCGATTTTTAAATTTTTTCAAGATCCGCTGAGAATTTTTGACCTAAAATAGTAAATTCTATGCTATTTTCAATAAAGTTTATTTGGATTAATGTACCGCAATTTTCAAATTTTTCTTGATTTTTAGTGTGTTTTTGCGATTTGCAACAATTTTTCCACATTAGTAAAAGGAATCCAGTTTGAATCTTCTAGCCCAATATTCTCTTTTTGATGAAGTCTATTAAAAATTCGTGCAGCGATTTTTAAATTTTTCACGATTTTTTACTGCAATTTTTATATTTTTTTTACAATTCATGCTGTTTTTTGATGGACCCGTGCAGGTTAGTTAGTTTATTAATAAATAATTTATTTACAATTGTTTGTTTAATTTTATTTTCTAAAATCATATAAATTGTTTTGTTCTATAGTTATTAATTAAACTTTTGTTTTACTTATTGTTATTTCCTTTTTAAAATAGAAGAAAATAATTAAAAAATATATATGTAACTGATATTCGAAAACAAAGTTTCCGCCAAACTGTCGTGAAAAAAATTGCACCAAACCCAGTGCATAAGTGCCGAAATTTGGTTCAATTCTGTGCACAACTTCATAAACTTTTCAATGATGCAATGAGGACACACACACAGAGACATTTTGTAAAAACATGTTTTTTGTGATCTCTGACCCCTAAAACGTGTAAATCCGTCGAAAAAAAATTCAATTACAATACGTCCTTCTATTATAGATAGAACAAACAGATAATTAAATATCAATATTAAAACTGAACAATAAACACAAATAATTTACATCTTAAGAAGATAATAATAATAAAAAAATAATCAACATGCAATTTAAGCATCGAAAATATCCCTAAAATACATATACAGTGAAACCTCCTACAACGGTCGCTCCGAACAACGGTAACCTCCGAATACCGGCCATGTTTTAGTATTACCGAATCTCTTCCATAGAAATAACATTACACTAAACCTCCAAACAACGAATTCCGAATAACGGCCTTTCCGAATCACAGCTTTTTTTTTTTCGTTATAACTGAAATTGAAAAGAATGTGGAGGTGGATTTTTTTATTTGATGTCCTTATAATTTCCTTACTAATTTCTAGTGGTTGCTTAGCAAAATCTCGTTTATAAATAGGTGTTGCGAGAGGGGGTGAGGGTGACGAAATTTAAGTTTTCGTGTGAGGAAACAGTAGTCAAATGACTACTATCAAATGTACTCTTTTGAATCGCGTGATGATATTTCTTGTCTATGTGTAGCACGTGTTTTTCACTAAAAGAATGAGTTCAAAGTGAAAAATTTTTAACTTTAAGTGATAAGTTGAAAGTTATCCAGGACAGCAAAAATGGTGTAAGTGCATGAAAATTAGCTGAAATGACATTTGCGGAAGGACCCAAACAAATGATATTTTGAAAAAAAGTGACTTTTATTTAGAAAAAACATTCAAGGTGTAAATTTGGAATCTAAAACTAAGCATCAAAAGAACTAGTTATGATGAGATAGATAAGTTGCTTTTGGAATGGCTTTCGAACTCTCGAAAGAAGAATCTCCCATTTTCTGGACTATTGTTGCATGAAAGTGCTCGAGACATTGCAGAGAAACTAGGAAATTAAAAATTTTGCACTCACTCAAAATGATAACGAATTCTACAACAAATCTGTGGAAATGATTATGCATTTAGAGAAAGAGATACGCTTTAAAATAAAAAGAGTGCAAATAACTAGAGTAAAACCTCTCTAAAGTGACCACGTTCCGTTCCAATAAAAATTGGTTGCTCCGAGAGGTGATCTCTTAATGGAGATCATGTTTAAATATAGATTTGAATTGTTAAAAAAGGCTAACAATTAATGTTACTTAAATTTATTTTCCACATTAGGAAAAAATATGAAAATTTAATTATCAGAACAAAAGTTAATTACGTAAGTTAATTATTGCAGAATTTAAAAATCTGACTTAGCTTTGATTTTACGGTTTTATCTCCTCTAACTTTTATTTCCAAGTCCTTTCGAAGTTCAGTACATAAATGCAATTTTTTTGGGCGGGAACAAATATTGACGATTTTATTAATTTACCTTTTACTTCTTTGAGAGTTTCCTGACAGAATAGGGCAGGGGAGTTTATTGACCATCATCCTTACTTTGTCATCAGAGTTAAATTCATTGCATAAAAAGGCACAAGGGGTTTAAAAACTTTAAAGTTACTGGAATAAATAAAAATTCTAAACTTAGTTTAGAAGTTTGATGAATAATGTGCTCTCTAGAATTATTATTCTAATAAAACCTTCTTCAAGCGACCAGGAAAAAATAGAATTTGTTTCATTTTCTTCAAAGAAATGGGTCGCTCATGGAGGGAGTTCAACTGGGGTGGTCTCTGAATAGAGGTAAAATTAGTATTCAGCTTATGGGAATAAATTTCGTTCCTTGAAAAAAATGGTCGTTCATGGAGGTGGTCGCACAGGGAGGTTTAACTGTAATTTCTTTAGTGTAAAATAATAGTATGTATCTTTTAACTGTAAAAATAAAATAATTTTGGTCAGTTATTGTTATTTTAATGTAATGTAATTTTGAGGTTTTAAAATGTGGAACCTCTGAATAACGGCAACCTGCGAAGTACGGTCACTTCACCCTGCTCCCAGTGGTGGCCGCTATTCAGAGGTTTTACTGTATATATATTACTAAAAAATATTTGGAAAAAAAAATTACACATAGAACTGAGATTTTTAAATTACTGCAAATTGGTAAATGATGCAATGAAACAGTAATAACAAAAATTTTTAATAGATAAACTTAAAGGCAATACCTTTTCATAAATTACCTTCAAAAGAAATGTTGCTTAAATGATCATTATTAAGCCTAACGCAACTACTCAGTAAATCACAACTTTCTTTTAATTATTAATTTTCACTGCCATCTTGAGATTTAAAAGAGAAGTAAAGTAAATCAGACTCAGAAATATTCTTCTAAAAATACCATTAATAGTAAAAATACCATTTTAAATTTGCGATAAAACACTGAAACAGAAATTTACGAAAGAAGCTACATAATGCCATTTTACGATTAAATTAACGATAGTCATAATCATATCAAAACACTTTTCGATATATGTTCGATTAATAATCGTAAATGCTGCTCTCTACAAAAAGCGGTTATATACGATGTAATAGCTTTGCTCTACCCCCCCCCCCCCCTCCCCACAGCCATAATTTCAGTTATCTGTATTTTGTGGATTACACATAACTATTCTTATATTATGTCTTTTAGCCTTAGCAATTGGTCATCAGTTATCGTTCATTTTTCCTTTCAAGCAAATTTTGTTAACTGTAATATTGGAGGGAAAAAATGTATTATTTTTATTATTGGTACCTTTATTTCTACATTTTTGTGTATTATTCTATTTGATTTTTTTTTCAATCTTTTATATTTTAGAAAAAAAAAGTAAAAGCTTTTTGCTCTATCAGACCTCCCCCCTCTCCCTCCCTTCTGCATTTGCTGCTACTCAATCTGTCATTGTCAATGCTCAAGGAGTATAACTCCACAATGACAACACTTCTGTGTTCTGCTCTACCACAGCACCTGTAAGACAAACTTTATATCTTCAATCAATGCATGATAATCTCTTCTTAGATCGTTCAGGTTCGATTCAAGGTAAACACAGGCAATACACCCTGGGTAAGCACTTAAGGAAAAACAGACATTGACATTAGGTTTGAACATATTAGATTATTTATAGAAAAGACCTGTCTTTTCCAGCTCACAAAAGTCTGAGCAGCCTCTCCAAGGATTCTGTAAAAAATTGGTCATTTAAATGTCAATATAATTATTAAAGTTTCGATTTTAAAGATATTTGAAGAAAGAAAATTCCCTCGGGAACTTAGATCATGTCATTAGTGCATAGAAAAAAAAAAAAAGAAAATCTCTAGTAAAAGTGTACCTTAAACAAGAAATATTCTTTGGGTAATTTTCTTTGCAACGATATCTTTCGTTATAAAATTAAAATTATCATAGCATAAGACAGACATTTGTCAAGTAAAATAAATTAAGTAAAATTCATTAATTCTGCTTTAATTTTTAACTCTGATTTTAAGAAATCTTAACATGAAATATTTTAAAGAGTGAGATATCACACCATTAAAAATTCCTCTGATAGCTCGTTAATAAATTTAGTAATAATTCATGATCCAAATAAAAACATTGCACTGTTACTGAAATTAAAACATAGAGTAATATCACTAACTGTAATTAATTAAGTCACTTACAATTAGCAAAACTTTGGTACAATTCTCAATACTCAACATAATAAGATACATTCAAAATAATTTTTGTGTTATTTAATGCGTAGTTTAAAAGAAAATAAATGCATATCTGTTTTTTAGCCAGTCGATTTATTTAAATTAAAGAAATTCAGTAACATTTCAACTTTTGACATTTGACGCCCACTGAAGTGGAGAATGCTTTGGTGCCTATAGCTAGAATGGCTGTCGTCTCGAATGATCCTTTATTTTATACACAGAAATAATTACACAAACTACATATACATTTTCGTCAATGTACAAGGACGAGATAGCACAAGGAAATTTACAACACAGCCGGGAGCTCCACAAAAGGTGTGCAACGAAGCCAGCGGGAGTCGAACCCAGCAAGCCTCCTACGCTCTCAAGCGATTAGCGGTGTGGTGCCTTAATCACTTGGCCATGGAGGCCCCCATTTCAACTTATTTTTTATTTGAGTGTTTTACAATATCTTATTGACATATCATTGTGTGTTTTGATGACGGAAAATGATTTAACCAAGGAAAATGGAATTTTTGTAGTAAAAGTTATAAGTTAGAATTAAAAAGGAATGTAAGAAAAGTATAAAGTTACACTTCTACAATTTTGAACATTTTAAAATAACTTTATTGTGTACTTATTTTAAAAATGTTATTTGAAATTAACTATTTCCAAAGAGCTAGTATAAGAAAATATAAATAAATGTTATGACATATCTAAAAGAAGACTATTTACTTAACATGCTTAAAAAAAAAAAAAAAAGTAAAACTGTATTACTGTAAATATCATTGTTAATTTTTTAAAATGCATCTTAAGTGTGTTAGTCATCTCAAATTCTCTTTGCTATTGTTCAATCTATGAGGGTGGCATGCATTCATATTTTTAAAATATCTCCACTGGAATTTAATATTTTTAACTGCATTCTTTTGCATATACTTCTTGAATGATGTCTCTTTTCTTTAGTTGCCAAAATACAGTAGGATCCCTCAAATCCGCACTGCTTGGGACCAGAGGTTGTGTGGATTTTAGACTTTTGCATATTTCTGGTCATTGATTTGCTTACATTTTTTTAAACTGTAATTTGAATATAATAATGCAATCAAAATTATAATGAATGCTTACAACATAGTAGAATATTAAAATAATTAAGTAAAGCAATAAACTAAAATAATAAAAATTAAGATGATTTGAAAAATGATTACATTATTATAAGTAAATGTCAAGTAAATATTTGATAATCTATAATTAATTATGTACCATAAAGATGTATTTTTCTTGAATTTTTCAATGCAACTTGCATCATAAAAGTATCTTACTGATTAACATCAAAACCATAAAAGCTGACAGTTTTATTTCAGATTTAGCTACACTTAGTGACCAAAAAAGCTTGAATAATACATAAGTATATTTGGTAAAAAGATTGTGATTACCAGTGATATCAGCAATATCTTGAATTTTTTCAAAGATAAATTTATACTTACTTCATGATAAAAACAAGAGTTCAGTCCCATTAACAAGAATTACATATTAGAATGCATACGGAATGATAAAAAAAAATCTGTAATTTTGTCCCTACATCTGAACTGAAAGTTTCATTGTTTACATCTGTGATGATGTGCAGATGAGCGTTTGTGGATTTTAGTGTTGTGAATTTGAGGGCGTCTACTGAATTCCAAAAGTATTTATTTAATTTTATTTCAAGTTTTTAAAAGTTACCCACAGCTATTCAGTTTTGCTACAATTTAAGCAAATCAAATAATAAATTTAGTTTTATATTTTTAAAATATTTTCACAATTAAAGAAAAGAGGCATTATTTAAAAAGAGTGCACAAAAAGGGAAGGTAAAAATATGAATTTCCTGAAATAATTTAAAAATATGAATGCATCCCATTTCCATAAGTTTAACATTAGCAATGTGAATTTAATATTTCACTTTTCAACAGCCTTAAGAATCGCCCAAAAATTTAAAGATTGCAACTCTGATTCATTCAAAGGGAAATGGGTGGAATAAAAAGCCACAGAAAAGTAATGTTGTTAAAGTATACAGAAATGGATAAACTACCTCCTGGGTCCCGAGGCTAGACTTTTTGGGAACCCCATTCCCTCCTTCAGAGTGATATATTTCAAGGTTTTCTGGCTCTAAAAAAAAGGAACAAAGTACTTCTAGTGCAGGTAAACATTGAAATTTCATAAAATTCAAAATGTCAAGATTCGATAAGTTTTGGTCGTAAAAAAAAAAATGGAATGTTTTTAATTTCCTTTCTACATATAGATCAATATTTTCTAAATATAAGTTATTAGCACCTGGGCCCTGTAAAAAATAAAATTTTGCATTTTAATATTTATGTACAGCCCCTTATATAAAAAAAAAAAGCTGTATTTAATTTGTATTCTTTGTTGCTATTAGAAGAATTTTTCTATCACAGTGGTTTAAATGATAATCGCCATATCCTCAATTGTGAATCACCCAGTATGATGCAACTGTAAGATCATTTCTGAATCTTTTGCACATTTTTTTTTTTTTTTTTCAGAATAGATTTACAGTAAGTAAATTAAAAAATTAATGTATTTTCACATAAACTTATATGGAGTCTCTAACCTCAAAAGAACTTTCTTAGTTTAATAATAAATTTTACTAGAATAAGTGGGAAAGGTTGGGAGATCTCTCTGGGCGTTAAAGATTAAAGGGCAAAAAATAAACAAAATGCTTGATTAAAACTTCATAGCTTATTTAAGAGATGTCATTTGTAGAGATGCTGACAAAATCTTGCCCAGGAGGCTGTGACTGCAAAAGCCACTTCTATGTAAATCCATCATAAACTGGAAGCAGAAAAATTGCAATAAAATATTTCCTTCTTATGAATATCCAAAAAATTAAAAGGAGAGTAGCATTTAGCCATCTATATGTTAATTACCTACAGAATTCAATAAATGCGTGAGACAAAGAATATTGCACATAATTTCTCTTTTACATATAAAATATTAGCCCTGTCCTCCTCAGTCCTGAGACAGTTATTACGTGGGACCACAAAAAACAGTTTAAAATTACTATAAAACAGCTCCAAAGATGTATTAGTCTATAGATCAATGCTTATTAGGGTGGAGCGAAAAAAATTAATTTTTTACAATCAAAAACGGGTAGGTGCCAAAAATTGCCTTTATACTAGTACATCACCTGCGTGCAATATTACAGCTGAAAAAAAATGGCTTGAGTCTGCGCTTTTGGTCCAAAAGTCGAAATTTTGGGTAAAATTTGACATTTTTTCAAAAAATTAAAAAAAAATCTACAGAGATGGTTATTATTTAAAAGTGTTATTTAAACCTTTATTATTAATGACTTAACATATTTAAACGATAAAATGATATTTTGGTTCTGTATAACTGGAACAAAACTGACAACTTTTGGTGAAAAAAAAGGCGTTGAAACTCTGTTGTGTCACACAAATAATTGTTGTTTAGAGTACAGCTGTTACCTAGTTGCTTTCAAAACTACCCAGGAGGTACGTGGAGGTGACTGCATTTCATGTCACAATAGTGCGTAGCTCGACCACCCTACCATCTGAACTCAATGTTTTATTTATACATTGAATTGTGATTTTTTATCAAAAACTGATTTTCTATGTGTCAACGTAGTACGTCTGTTCTTTGGATCCATAGACTTTGGATGCTGCTGCTGTGATCTCCAATAGGGGAGATGGGGGCACATGTGAACAGGGGGCACATGTGAACATCGCAGTTTTTCAATAGTTATTGTAAGTTTTTTTATTTGAAAAAAATTACCAAAGATGGCAGCAACTGTAGACATATGGTAAAAAAATTTTTAAGCTTTTTGACATTTTGTTTGTCTTTAGTAGCCAAAACACTGTTTGTTGATGTCAAATGTAAAATGTTGGTTTCAACTTTGGTAAGTGATAAAGTTTATTTATTTAGTTAGTTATTCGAATTTTAATGTTTTAACATATACTATGACTACTATTGAATATTTTGGATAAAGTTGTTTTGTTCCCTAAAACTGATAAATGTTAATTATTTATCAATTTAACTCTAGCAGCCATGCGGGGCACTTGTGAACAGACTAGTTGGGGCAGATATGAACAGTTCACAAAAATCAAAATCTTTCTCTGTTGTGCAAATAGAAAGAATTGATAATGATAAAATGTATGTTAAATTCCCGAGAAAGAATCTCAGATCCAATTCATATAATTTCCCTGAAATAGTAGACATTTCTGTCATACAAAAAAGTGATATTGTCTTGAAACTTCCACTTCTACATTTGTCAGGAAGTACACAAAGAGCAAGAAGCTCATTTGAGTTCAATTATAATTTAAATAAATTCAATGTTTCCTAAAATGCAATAAGTGTTATGTACTATTTTAGTAAACGGTTTAAAACAATATTTTTTATGCATTGTTAATACAAAGAATATTATGACAAACAACTTTGTATTTTTTTTCTTTTCATTTGTCTCAAACTTGCTGTGATGTCTTACTTCCATCTCTCAAACAACAGCTATGAATAGGATAATTTGAATTGGGATGGATATCAGTAACATTCTTAAAATGTAAAATTTTCAAATTGATAACTAATATAATTCTTGGGTATGGTGTCAGAACAGCTTTATATATATTTAGTTTCATTTTAAAATCTTTTGTTTAAACATGTCACTCAGAAACTAGAAAAAAAATATTTTTTATTTTATTTATGGTGAATTTAACTGATAATATAAATAATGGTTATGATAAGAAATTAATAACAGGAGAAAAAGCATGTCAAAGTATATTTTTTCCTTGTGTTCACATGTGCCCCACGAGTGTTCACAACTACCCCGCTGATGGGGCACATGTGAACAATTTTTTGAATTTATAAAACTATTAAAAAATGTAAGAAAAACTATACAGGTGATTAAAAAAAAATTTCCATGTGTAAAAGAAAGTTCTGTTTACTATACTGACTAGTTTTTATTTATAAGAATTAATCCAATTATGAGAAAAATATATATTTATGCGAACTGTTCACATGTGCCCCCATCTCCCCTACGTATTTTTCTATCGTTTGTGAAAGAGAAGACAAACAGTGTAATGCAGTGCGGATGATATTATTGTAATCTATTCTGCCGTCTATTATCTTCACTAAGATTGCACCCGATAAATGCATATTGATCAGAGGTTCTGTTACCACAACACTTTTCCAGCGAATTAGATTTATTTAATTATCCGCTTCAAAGTTGATTGTCGATATTTCAGATTTGCGTATGCCGTCATTTACTCTCATCTTTCAACTATTATGTGCTGAGCAGCTAGCTGTTTAATGTGATGGAAATCGTCACACAGCATTGAATTAAGAATTTCCTCTGTGTATGCAAAGTAACCATTGCCCTAAATAACCTTTTTTTAGTAGTCGTTTTATTCTGTTTTGTGAGTTGTTTAGTAGCAGAGTAATTTCCCTTGAGTTTTTAGATTCCCTTCTTTAACTGTGGATTATATTTGATTGTAAACTATCCTGGGGCCAAACTTGGATATCATAGTACATTCTGAGTGAACGTAGAGACTCTGATGGGCAGTGAGTGCTCATTTGAAGGCGGATAATTCTGTTAGTCATTGTCAACCATTCTGCGAAGGACATGTTTAGAATGAACCATTACAATTGATCATATGCCACCTCCAAGTCCAGTGAAATTTCTCTGCATCATTTATTAGACATGATCGTTGGCAAAAATTAGATTTTAACCCACAGAGATTCACTGGACCAATAGGAAAATCTTTGTCCACGTGTCATTCCCTTCTTATTTCCATTTTTGAAGCCACAGAGAGTAACTTTCAAACATTATTTCCTAAAATCGAGAACAGGGTACTCAACATATACCAGAAATACCTGCTAGACATTTGCAAAGCTATTTCATCAAGATATTGCTCAGAAGAACTAGCGAATAGGAACCCAAGAAACTTCTCCTATGCAAGATGGCTCACAAAGACGCATAAAATTATTCGCTTTTATATAAGCAATGATTGACCATCAGAGTATGGTTCACTCATAAAATATGTAATCCAAGTTTATGCCACAGGATGGTTTACACCAAATATAATCCACATCCAAAAAATTGATCTAAAAACTTATGGGAAATTACTTGGCTACTAAACATCACAGAAAACGGCAAAAAACAAATACTAAAAAAATTATTTAGGACATCGAGAGCAAATTTTTCACATCGGGAGAAAATTCTTATTGCAACTTTGATGACGATCGCCATCACATTAGACAACAAGCTTATCAACATATAAAAAATGCAAGAAGTACAGTAAAGAATGGCATACACAAAGATAAAATAGCTAAATGTTATAAAATGTTGTACGAACTGAACTCCCAATCACTATGCAGGAACTGGATGCAATTTTCGTGAAGATACTAGAGGGCTGAATAGATTCCATTAATTCCACTGCATTACTCTGCTTACCTTATCATACACAAGCAGTAGAATATGTGAGGATATATGTGAAGGAGTGTCACAACAGCATCACTCAACGTCTGTGGATATAAAAAAGAGATGGACTAGATTGATACATAAATAACTTATGCCAGTTTTTGATAAAAAATCACATTTGAATACATAAATAAAACATTGCGCTCAGGTGGAAGGGTGGTCGGGCTATGCACTGTTGTGTCATGAAATGCAGCCAATTCCCCATGGTACCTCCTGGGTAGATTTGAAAGCAACTACGTAAGAGCTTTATTCTAAATAACAATTAGTTGTATGACACAACAGAATGGCAACGCTTTTTCCCCCCAAAAGTTGTCATTTTTGTTCCAGTTATACAGAACGAAGATATCGTTTTATCGTTTAAATATGTTAAGTCATTAATAAAAAAGGTTTAAATAACACTTTTAATTAATAACCACCTCTATAGAATTTTTTTAAATTTTTTGAAAAAATGTCAAATTTTACAAATTTTACGCAAAATTTCGACTTTTGGACCAAAAGCGCAAACTCAAGCCATTTTTTTTCAGCGGTAATATTGCACGCAGTTGATGTACTAGTGTAAAGGCAACTTTTGGCACCTACCCGTTTTTGATTTTAAAAAATTAATTTTTTTCGCTCCACCCTAATGCTTATGCATAGCTGCCAACTTGTACGGATGGGCCGTACAATGTACGGATTTTGTTCTAATTGTACGGTTGTACGGATGAACAGTACGATTGTACGGTTTTGCGCGCGGGAAAAACAATCGCAGAAAAATGCGAATTTTGTCAAAGATCACTGGAAAAAACACTACTTTCGTCAAAGATTGCTTGAAAAAACGCTAATTTCATCAAAGATCCGTTCAAAAACACTACTTTTGTCAAAGGATCGCGAAAAAACTCCAATTTTCTCAAAGAATCTTGAAAAAAGCCCTAATTTTCGAAAGAAACCCCGCTAATTTCGTCAAAGATCGCGGGAAACATCACTAATTTCGACAAGGGATTGTGAAAAGTACGCGAATTTCGTCAAAAATCGTGGGGATAAAACGCGAATTTGTTCAAAGGATCGGGAAATGAACGCGAATTTCATCAAAGTTCGCGAGATAAAGCACGAATATCGTCAAAGATCGCGGGGAAAAAAGAATTTTATCAAAGATATTTGAAAAAAAGCAAATTTTGTCAAAGAATCGTGGAAAAAAAACGCGTATTTCGTTAAAAATCGCGCAGAAAAACACTATTTTTGTCGAAAGATCGTGAAAAGAGCGCGAATTTTGTCAAACATCGCAGGAGAAACACTAATTTCGGCAAAGAATCGTGAAAAGAACGCGAATTTCGTCAAAGATCGCGGGGAAAGAACACTAATTTCGTCAAGGGACCGTGAAAAGAACGCGAATTTTCTCAGGAAACGCGTAAAAACGCTAATTTCGATCAAAAATCTTTGAAACAACGCTAATTTCGTCAAAGATCGCTGGAAATAACGTGAATTTCGTCAAAGATCTCGTAAAAAAACGCGAATATTGTCAAGGTTCACGTAAAAAACACGCTAATTTTGTCAAAGATCTCGTAAAAAAACGCGAATTTCGTCAGAAGATCGCGAGAAAGATGTTTATTTCGTCAAAGATAGCAGAAAAAACGCTTTTATCAAAAGATCGCGAAAAAACGCAAATTTCGTTAAAAGATCACGAAAATAACACAAATTTCGTCAAAAGATCGAGAAAAAACAGCGAATTTCGTCAAAAGATCGCGAAAAAACGGCGAATTTCGTCAAAAGATCACGAAAAAAAACGCAAATTTCGTTAAAAGATCGCGAAAAAAACGCAAACTTCGTCAAAAGATCACGATAGAAAAACAGTAATTTCGTCAAAGGATCGTGAAAAAAACGTGAATTTTTCACAGGATCATGGAAAAAACGCGAATTTCATCAAAGGGCCTCAAAAAACTCATAATTAGACCGGAAGTGAATCCCCCCCCCCCTTTCCTCCTGAATCCTTTGGCTGTGTAACCTTTCAGAAAATTTGCTGTGAATTTCAGAATTTTTTTTTTTTTTTAGAATTTCCCATGCAAAAAAATTTTCTTTTGATATCTCACGTTTTTATTTTGGAAAAAAAATAGACTATACATGAATATATCATAGAAAATGTTATGAAGTATTACTTTTTTTATTGCATGTGCATATGTTATGCATTTTTAAGCACCCAAGAATACGTCATAAAAATTGCAAGGATTTCAAAATTGACATGTTGGCAGGTATGCTTATGGTATGCACATATTTATTAAAACGGTCTACAACTAATTTCAACAATTCTAAAAGCATTTAAATCAATTTAAAGAGTATTGTTTAGTGTCTCCTACAGGCAACACCAGGACTGAGGAAGCTATATGAAGAAAAATCTGAAAGAAAATCTTAGCACAGGGGACCCATTCCTTCTGGGTCCCTAGGCTTCAGCTTACTCAACCAAATGGATAATCTGCCACTGAAAGTATACTTTTAATTATTGAATCAGCAGGAGAATACATTATGTCTAAACTCATTTTTAGCAAAAGTTTGAAAAATGATGCTTTTGTTTTGTTTTTGCAAATTGAAGTGTGTCAAGTTCACTTAACAATTATATTTAAACTTTCAGCTGTGTGTTTCTTTCTTTTTTAACATTCTGTTTCTTAAAAATTATCACCTCCCCTCTCTTATAAAGAGAAATTATTTTTTTTCTTTGTTTTGTTTTAGTAACCTGCAAAGAGTTTATATTATTTCACATATGCCTGATGGAGCGAATTGTCATAAACTAAATTCATGACACAAAATACAGGTTACATTTATTGGAGCCCATTATAAGCATACATTGTAATATGAAACTGGCCCCTGATTAAATAAATATCTTGAGCCAATGTTAAGAAATTGTATCCATATATTGTAGTTATTCTACTAACACAACAGAAAAAATATTATAGTTCCTCTCCCCCCCCCCCCCCCCCTCCAATGAAAATAAAACAAAACAAATACAACCAAATGATTTTAAAATAAGAATACTATAATATAAGAAAAATGTTGAAAAATAAAATTTATATAGATATATATTCAAAAATAGAATAAAATAATTTCAACAAAATTTAAAACAAAAATACTTGAAAAATGCTGCAAAGACTTTTTTCTTACTTTTTTTACAGACACAGCGTAAAATTTGTTTATTCTAAGTATCAGTGTAATTTTAAAAATTTTGACAATCGGAATAAAACGATTTTCCTTTCTTTTCATAAAAATATATCATATACATTTTAAATAATATATAATGCTTAATATTTTATTCTTCTCTGATTTTCTTTCATAATAACATGAAGTTAATTTTTTGCGAGGGGGGGGGGGGTGGAAACTTTTAATTAAACACCTGTTATGGCTTTAGAGGACATCATGGCAAGAACAATTTAGGACAATGTTGAATGATGATTGGACGATTGTACAATATGTTGTAGGAGTGGCTTAATACACTTGGAGAGCAATATTTTTCAATTACTTGAAGATCTTGTAAATTGTAAGATCACCAGAGCTTGCATAGTCACATTTGCAATTTTTTTTTTGACTGGAATGCTAATGAACTGAACAGAACTTAATTATTATACTGAAAACAAAATAGAACATGATTTGGTTTTGTAAGAAACAATTAATCATTTAACAGCTATTTGCTTAAAAGTCTTTACATGTGCTACATACATATTTATATTCTTTCTTTTTTACAATTCTTTATTGTACAACAGTTGTGAAATTATGCCATTATATGCTGTCTTTATTACCTTTTTAATTATTCATTTTTTCACTTATTCTTAATGAAATAATTTCTCTTAAATAATTCAAAATGCATGAGTGAGAATCTTTTAAATTCGGTGGATTTTCTCTCTTGTGAAAATTTCATCTAAATTCCCTTTCCCCCCTGCAATTTTCATCTTAATTTTGCATATTTATTTCATAGTACTTAAAATATTACTTTACATTATTCTAGCAAGTAAATGTTCATTGTTACATCATATATTGATATATTTTTAAAAAATCATGCCAGATTAAAAAAAAAAAAAAAAAAAAAAAAATGAGTAAATTACTTTATAATCTTTTAATAAAATTTCTCTGAAAGTACATTTTCTTTTGCTTTATTTGTCTGAGTAAAAAAATAGGATTATTCAGTATTTAAACTTGCAGACATATGATCAAAGCAAAAATCCATGTTGTAACACCCAGTGTTACTTTTTAGCATAGTGTTGTGATGGACATGATGTGTTTTATAATATATATATTAAGTAAATAATATATCTTCTAAATAAAACAACAAACAATAATGCACAAATAAAATTTTGATTAAAAGTAGGACATTGTTTCATTCCATTGTTCCTCGTCTGTGTTAGTATGACAAAATTGACACATTAGTTATATCTAACAAATTTATCGATGTATGCATGAAGAAAATATTCTATTTATCATTAGGACATTCTTTGGACAGCGCCATCTGTTGGTGTTAATACTTACTATTCTTAACATAAACAACACGTCTAAAAATAGGTTCAGTAAAGGTACAACAACAAAATTCTTCCTGCATTGTAATAGGCAATACCTTAGAGAACCACATCTATTGCACAACTAGTTAAATCTAAAGCAAAATTTAAAAAAGGAAGTTCACTGAAGTTGATCTTCATTAAAGAGTTGGAATCTAGTTGAGAAAATCATAAACATGGTGGTATTATTTCCAGAAATACATTTCCTGTGAGAAACCAAGAATAAAACTTGCACTCCAGAAGTAGGCTGTTCAAATGAATCTATAAGAGAAGGAAAAAGAAATCTTAAAAATTAAGGTTAAAAAGGAAAAGGAAGAAATTAATTAAAGGCAATTTATAACGCTCTAATATCAAGTAGATGCAATAAAAACTAATGTTTTTTGTTTGAAATATTAAAAGGCATTTAAGTAAAATATGCACACACACACAAAAAAAAGTCAAGGTTCAGCTTTTTAACAATTAGCTTAAATGAGAAAACACAGTTATTATTTTTTTATATAATTAATGCATTGTACATTATTTGTTTACTTGAATGTTACATTTTGTTTTATGATTTAAATTTTTCCATGAAATTTACACAAAGTCAAAATGGATATAAAACAATGTAAAAGAAAATTTGGGATTAAAGGGTGTTTTCTGTTAAATCTTCTTATTTCTAGTGGCAGATAGTATAATATGAGCTTCCTTGTGATTCTGTTTTCTTTTGGACTATTTGAAAATGTAATTAAAATAGACTTTTTCTTATCAAAGTTTTATTTGAAAACAGGAATATCCTGGATTCCTAAATTTCATCTGTATATGGAACATATAAAATGCAGTCAGAAAAATTTCAATAAGACTACAATAGATGGCAGCATGGAAAATCATAAATCGAAAACACATTTCTAATCGATATATTTTCTATCTCCCACTACATCATGTCGCCATTTGTGGAATCCCATGTAGTTGAGAAGGGTGTGGTAAGTTACGCTTCTCTAGTAATTAATCTAAATTTTAGGCACAATATAATGTGTCCAGAAGGGTTCTCTATTTAATCGAAATTTTAGGCGGAATATAATGTGTCCAGGTGTGATTTTGATTATTTTTAAATTATTATTACTGCGGAGCGTATTTATTTTTTTAAAAATTCGTATTTACATTAGATGCCTACTAGACCAATATTTATTTAGCTATTAGAGAAACTACTTTTTTTTTTCTCATATAATGATAAATTTTATTTTAAAATGTAGTTAACTACAGCTATAAAAAAAAATTATCCATCAAAGTAGTGATTACAAACTACATTTTCAAAAGTTTCCCATACTTTGAAAAGACTAATTTTGTCAAAGAATTCAATCTACACACAATTTTGAAAAGAAAAAGTATAATAGATAATTTATGTTTATAAATATAATAATCATACACTGTATAATTTTTATTTTCTGTTCTTAGAGACATTTTCAACCTATTTGTTTAATGGTTAAGATCATCCTGGTTGTTGTCAAAGAATGCTGAGTTTGGTTTGAATATTAACTTAGACATGTTTGTTTGTAGTGAGTTGGATTTCTCTTTAAACGAAGGTCTCGATCTGTTTAGTACTTAGGTTGCATCCTTCCATAGTAACTGAATTTACAATGAATTAGTAAATATTATTTTAAGTTTTATTTTATGTTCTTAATTTAATAAAGTTATGCATAAAAATAAGGTTTTAGAGATAACGTACTAAATCATTTATTTGTAAAATATTATTTTCTTAAGTATTTAATATCATTGAGATGCGGTTTTTAAAATTGCTCTATGACTGGTGTGATTTTTTTTTCTTTTGGCGACTTTTATGAAAATGATAATTGAGCAAAATATGGTAACCTTGCTATAAGTGTGGTGTGGAGGAGACTTTGTGTGGATTAAAATTCACTTTATATTCATGTCTGCCCAGACTGGGTTTTTTTTCTGCTTTTTTGGCTGGATGCAAGACATAAATTACTAAAAAAGAAATGCAAATTTTGATTTGAAATTGACATTAGATCTATTGAGTAAAGCAAATCACATTACTGTTATATTTGTATAGTATTGCAATACTTTTTATTTCTGTATTTCGTTCAGATTGGAATATTTCATGTTCATACAGGTAAAGTAGAGGTGGTATATTTGCAGCTTTTTTTTTCTTCTAGTATTATTATTAATAACTTGTGTTTTAAAATATTGTATTAAAAAATGACTTAGATTACAAATTGAAATTGTTTTTGTTTATATCCATAATGATGGATTAAATTTTAATCTTTTGTTTGAAGATGATTTCTTTTATCAGTGGCAAATTTAGTTAATAAAAACTGATGATTATATTTGTCTTTAGATTAATCTATCTATACTCCTATTATAAAGAGGAAAAAATTGTTTATTTGTCGGAGGTAAGCTCAGGAACTACCGAACCGATTCCAAAAGTAATGGTATCAAAATGATGGTGTTAGTCCAACTTAGAACATAGGCTATATCTTATGTCGGTACCACTACCCCAAAGGGGGTGCAGGAGCAAAAAACGTTCTAAAAATGCGATTTTTGCGTTACTGAAGGGCCTAGAAATATGAAATTTGGAATATTAGTTACTTATAAGATATAAATGATGTCTAAGAACAGTTCTTAAACAATTCGAAATTGAAAAGGGGTGAAAATGCACAAAAAGCGTTCTAAAAAACGTTCTAAATGGTAGTTTCTACATAATCTCAAGAAATACGAAACCGATTTAAAAAGTAATGGTATCAAAATGATAGTGTTAGTCCAACTTAGAGCATAGGCTATATTTTATGTTGGTGCACTACCCCCAAGGGGGTGCAGGAGCAAAAAACGTTCTAAAAATGGGATTTTTGCGTTACTGAAGGGCCTAGAAATATGACATTTGGAATATAAGTTACTTATAAGATATAAATGATGTCTAAGAACAGTTCTTAAACAATTCGAAATTTAAAAGGGCTGAAAATGCACAAAAAGCGTTCTAAAAAACGTTCTAAATGGTAGTTTCTACATAATCTCAGGAAATACCAAACCGATTTTTTAAATATTGGCGTCAAAATGATAGTGACAACGTTTGCTCCAAGATAGGCTATGTTTTATGTCGGTGCCACTACCCCAAAGGGGGTGTACGAGCAAAAACGTTCTAAAAATGCGATTTATGTGTTACTGAAGGGCCTAGAAATATGAAATTTGAAGTATCAGCTACTTATTAGATATAAAGGATTTCTAAGATCAGTTCTTAAACAATTCGAAATTTAAAAGGGGTGAAAATGCGCGAAAAGCGTTCTAAAAAACGTTCTAAATGGTGATTTCTACACTATCTCAGGAAATACCAAACCGATTAAAAAAATAATGGCGTCAAAATGATGGTGAAAACCCTTGCTTTAACATAGGCTATGTTTTATGTCGGTGCCACTACCCTAAAGGGGATGCAGGAGAAAAGCATTCTAAATTGCGGCTTTTACGTGACGGAAGGGCCTTGAATCGTGAAATTTAGAATGGTAGTTATAAGATATCAATGATCTCTAAGGACATTTCTTAAAAAAGTCGAAATTTAAAAGGGGGGTCAAAATGTGCAAAAAGCGTTGTAAAAAACGTTCTAAATTGCGATTTCTAGCAATCTCAGGAAATACTGAACCGATTTCAAATATAATGGTGTAAAAAAGATGGGGACAGATCTTGCTCCAATATAGGCTATATTTTATATCTGTTTCCACTACCCCAGAGGAGATGCAGAAGCAAAATGAGCGAAAAGCGTTCTAAAAACGTTCTAAATGCCGATTTGTCACCAATATCTCAGGAAGAATCAAACTGATTTCAAAAGTAATAGTAAGAAATTGATGCTGACAGCCTCTGCTCTAACATAGATGCTATTTTAAGTCGGTATCACTATCACCTAGATGTCGCAGGAGCAAAAAAGCGTTCCAAATTTCGATTTTTGTGATCGGTAGGGGCTAGCAACTTAAAATTAGGCAAGGAACGTATTTATTACATATAAATGATCTTTAAGAACAGTTTAAAAAAAAATTGGAAATTTAAAAAGGGGTGAAAATGCGGAAAAGCGTTCTAAAAACGTTCTAAATTGCGATTTCTACTCAATCTCAGGAAATTCCAAAGCTATTTCAAAAGTAATGGTTGCAAATCAATGGTCACAGTCCCTGCTATAACATAGGTTATATTTTATGTTGCTGTCACTACCATCTGAGGGTTGCAAAAGCAAAACATGTTCTAATTTGCGTTTTTTGCATAACTGAAGGGTCTAACACTTTGAAGTATGGCATGGCATTTACTTACAAGATGCAACTGCTTTCTAAGAACTGTCGAAAGAAAATTTCAAATTTAAAAAGATGAAATGAGCGAAAAGTGTTATAAATTACAATTTTTATGTAATCTTATTAAATACCAAACCAATTAAAAAAATAATGATGACAAATTGTTGGTGATAGAACCTGCTCAAACATAAGCTATATTTTATGTCTGTGCCACTACCACCAAAGGGTTGCAGTAGCTAAAAACTTTCTAAATTGCGATTTCTGTGATACTGAAAATGCTAGAAACTTTAAATATGGCATGGTAGTTAGTTATAAAATATATATGCCCTCGAAGGACTGTCGAAAATAAATTCGAATTAAAACGGGGTGAAGTGAAGGGGAGGTGCGAAAAGCATTCTGAAAAAGTCCTAAATTACGATTTCTACTCAATTTCAGGGGATATAAACCAAATATAAAAGTAATAGTTTCGAATCAATGGTAGCAGTCTCTGATCCTACACAGACTATATTTTATGCCGATGATTCTACCACCTGGGATTCACAGGAACAACAAACGCTGTAAAAAAGGCCTTTAAAAGCTTTCTAAATTACGTTTCTGTGGAATATTAGGAAATAACAAACCAATTTCAAAATTTATGTTGGCAAATTAATGGTGACAGTTCCTCTTTCAACATAGCCCTTTATGTTGAGAAATGTGGTAGGACTTTGAATTTGACATGATGGTTAATTTTAAGATGTAAGAAAATGGTTTCTAAAAAATTCAAAACTTCAAATGAATACTGAAATGAGCGTATTAATTGAGAATAAAAGTTTCAAAATATTTTCTAAATTATTATTTATTTAGTTTTATTAATTTAAGTCTCATTTCTGCCTTATGCAGTGTAACAATGATATTTAATCAAACTGTGTTTTAAATAGTAATTTTTTTTAATTATTCCTAAAAGTAATAAGTACCTTTTAATAAAATAAAATATTACCTTTTAATAAAATAAAAATTTAGTTAGTACCTTTTAATAAAAATTGGACATATAAATATCACTTGGCATATTTCAAATATTACGCGAGCAAAGCTGCGGGGTTTGCTAGTATGTTTTATAATTATCTGTATTTTAAAAGCAATAATTAAGTGTATGTGCGGGGGCATTAGTAGCTTTTACTTACTGAAGTACTTTTTTACTTTAAACCGTTACTTTTTACATAAATCATTTTCTAACTTATCTTTTTGGAGCTAAAAGGAAATAAAAGCATTATTCTTTAAAAGAAAATAATCTAGTATTAAAATAACATGGTATGCATAATAGTGACTTGTAATCAGTTTTTTTACAAAGAAATGGGTGGCAGAAAATCAGCTAAATTTTAAAGGACATAATTGCTTATGACAAGTTACCAGTTGCTTTTACTTGGCATTAAATCATCTCTGCGTTCATTCTTTAAATAATGGAAATATTTCAATTTTGAATGAAATTTTTTTATGCTGTCTGTTATTACTTAAAGTTCATAGCAAAACATTCTACATGTACCATTTTGAGGAGTGTACTGATATTTGAGTTTTGTTTCTGTGTCCCCACCCCCCACACACAATTATTGCTAAAAAATCACTTTTAAAATTGATATAATAAATGAAATGTTAAATATTGTGTATAAATATATACAGTAGACTCCCTTAAATCCGCGACCCTGAAATCTGCATATTTTTTCAGATGTAAACAATGAAATTTACAGTTAAGTTGCAGGAACAAAATTCAAGAGGGTGCCGAAATCTGTGACTACCACAATGTTTTTTTTTTTTTTTTACTAAATTTTTTGTTAATCATTCTCTTTTGGTTACTACAGCTGATTTATTACTAAATAAATTTACATTACTTTCGATTTTGATATAAATTAGCGTATCTATATGATGACGTATCGATCTTACGACCGCTTTACCACTAGATGGCACCATAGGACTTTTGGAATCAAATCGATTTCATCGGTAATAATTTAATATTTTTCTAAATTTTTATTTTACATAATTATTTTAATAATTACTTACGTTTAAACTAATAAATTAATTTAATGTTTCACTTTATTGTAAGCATTCATTGTAATTTCCCTTGCTGAACTACCAGTCAAATTAATGTTTCAAAAATGTAAACAAATCAATGATGAGAAATCCACAAATTTCTAAAATCCGCACAACCTCTGGTCCCAAGCTGTGTGGATTTGAGGGATCTACTGTATATATATTTATATATAAAGGCGAGTTTCAAGACTTGCCTTATCCAGAAAATCAAATTTTGGGAAATCTCGAAAAATCCCTGACTGCATTCATTGGTTTTAATTGTAAACCAAGATTTTACAATGCAAGAAATACATGACAAACTGATTTTTCTGCTGATTATAGTAGTTTTTTTCTATTTGTGAGTTTTGTAACTCACGTCCGTATATATACCATATATGAAGACTCTAGTGCCAGTCAAAAATCAATTTTAAGACCAAATTTTCGATATAACTTATGCTAGAGCCTGATGTGAGGTCCAGGTGAGCAAAAGGCTTAAAATCATTTATAAAAACAAAGCTATGTTATGAAAATTGCAACTTTTTAAACAGTAGGTATTAGAAACCGTATCTGGAATGTAATATGTTACCATTTTCAAATCTTTTATCTTTAAAAGTTTTTATTCCATTGTGATTATTCTTTGTTCTTAAATTAGATGAAAGAAATTTCTTTTAATATCTAGAGATAATCTCTCAATCTATAGGAACAATAATAATATGAACCAGGGGTATAAAAAAGGAAGTGCTTTTAAGACTAAAGTCCGTTTCAAATGAAGTTAGTCTTTTAAATTAGATGGTCTGATCCTCCATCGATCTGCTTTTTTGTTAATTTATAATTATGTCTAAGTATCTTAACTTTTCCATCTAAAATAATAAAAATATTTATTAGCTAATGATATCATTAGTAATTAGTTTCCACAGTTAATTATTGTAAGAAATATTTCATTGATAATCTGAATTGTTCAGTTTAATTTGATTATGACTCTATATGAGCACTAGGGTGGAGCGAAAAAAATTATTTTTTTAAAATCAAAAACGGGTAGGTGCCAAAAGTTGCCTTTATACAAGTACATAATCTGCGTACAATATTGCCGCTGAAAAAAAAATGGCTTGAGTCTGCGCTTTTGGTCCAAAAGTCGAAATTTTGGGTAAAATTTGACATTTTTTCAAAAAAAAATTGAAAAATTCCTATAGAAGGAACCGCCGCGGCGAGCAGCTTCTCTTCGTCCACAACCCTTTATTCTTCCACTTATTCCGACTTTTTTGCGGAAGCTAGTTTCGCAGGGCCCGAGCCACGTCCCGAGTATAACAGATTCTAGCGAAAGCCAGATTAAAAAAAAAAAAAAAAAATTGAAAATTGAAACCGGACAAATTTAAAAGGAAAATTACACAATTTAAAGACACCGAAAACCGGGAATGGTGGGCTCGGGGTGATGAAACTACCGAACGACTCCTAGCTTATTTTATATATATAGTATATTATATTATTATATAATTATAGGTATATATGAGGTAAAAAAGGCAAAAATTCATGTCTCTAACTTAATTAGGGCCTCTCTTAGGCTATTATTTAAAAGTGTTATTTAAACCTTTATTATTAATGACTTAACATATTTAAACGATAAAACGATATCTTTGTTCTGTATAACGGGAGCAAAACTGACAACTTTTGGTAAAAAAAAGGCGTTTACACTCTGTTGTGTCATACAACTAATTGTTGTTTAAAATACGTAGTTGCATTCAAATCTACCCAGGCAGTATCACGTGGAGGTGGCTGCATTTCATAACACAACAGTGCATAGCTCGACCACCCTTCCATCTGAGCACAATGTTTTATTTATATATATACAATTGTGATTTTTTTATCAAAGACTGGCATAAGTTTTCTATGTATCAACCTAGTCCATCTCTTCCCTGTATCCACAGACGTTGGGTGATGCTGCTGTGACACTCCTTCACGTATATTTCTACTGTTTGTGTATGATAAGGTAAGCAGAATAATGCATTGTAATTAATGGAATCTATTCAGATCTAATCAGCTATTCAGCCCTCTAGTATCTTCACCAAAATTGCATCCCCGTTGCTGCATAGTGATTGGGAGTTCTGTTCCAACAACGTTTTACAACATTAAGGTATTTTATCGTTGAGTATGCCATCATTTACTCTATCTCTTGCATTTTTTTATATGCTGATAAGCTTGCTGTTTAATGTGATGGCAATCGTCATCATGATTGCAATAAGAATTTGTTCTCGATGTGAAAAGCTACTATTGTCCTAAATAAATTTTTTTAGTATTTGTTTTTTTGCCGTTTTCTGTGATGTTTAGTAGCGGAGTAATTTCCCATAAGTTTTTAGATCAATTTTTTATACTTGGTGTAAACAATCCTGCGGCATAAACTTGGTACATACTTTGTGAGTGAACCAGTCTCTGATGATCAATCAGTGCTTATATGAAGGCGAATAATTTTATGCACCTTTGTAATCTATCTTGCGTAGGACAAGTTTCTTGGGTTCCTATTCGCTAGTTCTTCTGAGCAATATCTTGATGAAATAGCTTTGCAAATGTCTAGCAGGTATTTCTGGTATATGTTGAGTACCCTTTTCTCGAATTCAGGAAATAATGTTTGAAAATTACTGTCTATGACTTCAAAAATTGAAATAAGAAGGGAATAAGCATGTGGACAAAGATTTTCCTATTGGTTCGGCAACTCCCTGTGGGTTAGAATCTAATTTTTGCCAACGATCTTGTCTAATAAATGATGCAGAGGAAATTCACTGCACTTGGAGGTGGCATATGATCAATTGTAATGGTTCATTTTAAACATGTCCTTCGCAGAATGGATGACAACGACATCCACCCTTGATGGGCACTCACTGCCCATCAGAGTCTCTACGTTCACTCAAAAAGTACTATGTTATCCAAGTTTAGCCCCAGGATAGTTTACAATCAAGTGTAATCCACTGCTAAAGAAGGGATCTAAAAACTCATGGGAAATTACTCGGCTACTAAACAACACACAAAACGGAATAAAACAAATACTAAAACAAGGTTATTTAGGACAATGGTCGCTTTGCATACGCAGAGGAAATTCTTATTTCAATGCTCTCTGACGATTGCCATCATATTAAACAGCTAACTGCTCAGCACATAATAGTTGAAAAATGAGAGTAAATGATGGTATACGCAAATCTGAAATATCAACAAACAACTTTGAAGCGGATAATTATATAAATCTAATTCATTGGAAAAGTGTTGTGGTAACAGAACCTCTAATCAATATGCATTTATCGGGTGAAATCTTCGTGAAGATAATAAACGGCTGAATAGATTACATTAATATCATCCGCACTGCATCACACTGTTTGTCTTCTCTTAGACTAACAGTAGAAAAATACGTAAAGGAGATCACAGCAACAGCATCCAAAGTCTGTGGATCTAAAAAAGAGATGTACTAGGTTGATACATAGAAAACACATGCCAGTCTTTGATAAAAAAAAAAAAATCACAATTCAATATATAAATAAAACATTGAGTTCATATGGTAGGGTGATCAAGCCATGCACTGTTGTGACATGAAATGCAGTCACCTCCACGTGGTACCTCCTATGTAGTTTTGAAAGCAACTAGGTAAGAGCTGTATTCTAAACAACAATTAGTTGTATGACACAACAGAGTGGCAACGCCTTTTTTTCACCAAAAGTTGTCAGTTTTGTTCCAGTTATACAGAAAAAAGATATCGTTTTATCATTTAAATATGTTAAGTCAATAATAATAAAGGTTTAAATAACACTTTTAACTAATAATCATCTCTATAGAATATTTTTTAATTTTTTGAAAAAATGTCAAATTTTACCTAAAATTTCGACATTTGGACCAAAAGCGCAGACTCAAGCAATTTTTTTTTCAGCGGTAATATTGCACGCAGATGATGTACTAGTATAAAGGCAAGTTTTGGCACCTATCCGTTTTTGATATTAAAAAATTACTTTTTTTCGCTCCACCCTAATGAGCATCTCATGTAATTTGTGAATTGTTACATCAATGATATTGAGACATCCTTGAATTTGTTTGTGATAAAAGTCTTTAGACGTTCTCCCCCCCCCCCCAAGTATGGATGTTTTATCATATTCTATTACAATTTAATTACATAAAATTAAATTTTATTTCTAGAACAATAATATACAGACTTTTAAAATATGATCTTATTGTCCTGTGTTGATATATTTTCTTTAATGTGTGTGCATTTTTTTATTTAAGACATACCATTTGCTAATATTTAATAAATTTTATAAGTTGTTTAGTAAAAATTGTTTATAAGTTCATGAAAAATAAATGGCTAATTGGATTAGAATAGACCATAAAAACACTGTTATCTAATTATCATGAAAACAAGTCTTCTGTAGCTTAAGCTGGTAGATTTTAAGTGACTAAATTATTTTGTTTAAAAACCAGTTGACTTAAATTTACTTGGCTAAAATTCACCAACTGTGACTATAAGTTAAAATAAACTAGTACTACCTATTTACTGTCACAAACTGCAACTCTATTAAAAATGTAGTTAAATACTATTTCTTGCAAAAACTAGTGACTACTGACTATATTACAAAGGTAATAACAACTTTGCTGCTTTCAGATTTTGTAAAAGGGTTTAATTTGAACTCAAAACTGAAGATACAGTATAAACAATACAGCGATCCTTCGTTATATTGAGTTTGCCATGGTATAATTAAATAAGTGTGATATAAGCAAGGAAATAAAAAAATTAAAAAAGATAATATGCAAGAGTTTTTTTTGTTTTTCTTCAAAATGTTAATATAGTGTTGACTCTAGGAAAAAAGGTCCGCTGGGCGGGAATTTTTCAAAAATGGCTCAGGTACCTTGTTCACAAAAAATATTTTGAACTGGTTTGTTTAGAGTCCCCTAATATAATTTACGATATTTTCACGCAATCAGTTGAATTTCATGACTCTTCCCCCACTCCCTCTCTATCAACTGACGAATTTCATGGGTTTTTTTTTCGGCAACTTATCGACGAATTTTACTTTTTCCTTTCTTTTTTTTTTTTTTTTTTTGCAACTGACTGAAGAATTTCACTATTTTTTCTCATGATTGAATGCTGAATTTAACATCTTTCTCTCCTCTACCAACTCACGAATTTCACAATATAGTCGAACACCATTAATACGTGAATCAAAGGACTGATCAAAATTTGCATAATAATCGAAGTTCGCGAATTTTCGTCTGGCTGTCCCTCTAATAAGAACATATATGCATAATACCCATCTTTATGACAATTTTTATCATTTAACGGCATTTGCAATTTTTTTTTTTTTCAAAAGTTGCGGAGGAAAGCTTCCCAGCAAATGTGCATGGCCCTACAACTGGAGAAATTTCGATAATATATATGTATATTTTAAGTCAATCATCAATGTGAGTTTGACGAAACCCTCTTCCATCGCCGTTCACTGTAACGTGATTTTTACGCATAATTGTGAACCATTCACTGTCACTTTTACTCATCATTACAAAGCAGAATCAGGCCTAAAGGAACAGCATCGGCTTTCAGTGTTCACGCAAAGCCTGAAGAGTTGAAGTAAATTTGCCAGGAAAATTGTGCGGGATAAAAATCTAAATCCGATCCTATTCCCGATTAGTTCACATCCCATGCTCAAAATTCTCATTATCACATTTCTAAGAATGGGAACAGGCAGAAAAATATGCACTTGCTTTCTTGCAAATGCTAATGGAAGAAAAAAATAGTGGATTTTGATTGTAAAGAAGAGGAATTGGGTGCTGTGAAACTCTTAAAGACCATGAGGCACATAGGAAGGGTTAAAAATGGTTGTCGGTGCATTGGAAACGTTAAAAAGAGCCGCTGGGCGCATAAAAGGAATAAAATGGGCCATCGGGCACTGCACCCTGCTAAAACAGCTTAGAGCCAACACTATAATAATACACAAATTACACATTTCTTAGTGAAATTAATAAAGAGATACATAATACAAAAAATATTTAAATTAAGTTACTTAAAAAATTGGGAATGATTCTTTCAAAATTTCCAAACGCTTTAGAGAATACTCTAGTTTCAAATAAATAGTAATACAGTAGACTCCCTCAAATCCGCACAGCTTGGGACCAGAGGTTGTGCGGATTTTAGAATTTTGCAGATTTCTGATCATTGATTTGTTTACATTTTTGAAACATTAATTTGATTGCTAGTTAAGCAAGGGAAATTATAATGAATACTTACAATAAAGGCAAACATTAAAATAAGTAAAATATTAAAATAATAGTTTAAAAGTAATTAATAAAATAATTATGTAAAATAAAAATTTAGAAAAATATCAAATTATTAGGGATGAAATCGGTTCAATTCGATTCCAAACGTCCTGTGCTGCCATCTAGTGGTCAAGCGATCGTAATATCGATACCTAGCTTATTGCGCTCTCTGTAACTTTTTTCATTGTTATTTAGAGTTTTGAATGCTTTTCTTATACTGCTTTGTATGCTTAGAAAAAAAAAATTTCTATAATTTAAAAAACAAAAAAATTCCGCGAACAATAATTTTAAAATAGCGTTCCGGTTTATGGATTTTCCCATTTCAAATTTCAAGCCCTGGAATTTTTTATATAGATATGCTAATTTAAATCAAATCAAAAGTAACGTAAATTTATTTAGTAATACATCAGCTGTAATAGCCAAAAGAGAATGATTAATAAAAAGTTTAGTAAAAAAACATTGCGGTAGTCGCCGATTTCGGTGCCAGCTTGGATTTTGTTCCTGCAACTTAACTGTAAATTTCATTGTTTACATCCGAAAAATACGCGGATTTAAGGGAGTCTACTGTATTACAATAAATTAAAACTTTGATCCTAATATTATAAAGGTGAACGCTGGGGACCTGAAAATTCAACAAATTTTCTATAAATGCGTTGTTACATACATACACACATGGAATTATTGTAAAAAAATCTAAATTGATACTGACATTCCAAAATGTAAATGTATATCAGATATTTCCATAATTGGATTTTTATCAGGAATATAATGTTTTCCTTACACTGTACACGTACAAAAAATAAAAATGAAATTAAACGTTAAACTACAGCATATTTTTTCGGGATGAGCACAAAAACAGACCTATGTATATGAAATAATATATATAATGGACTACTCATGTATATAACATATTTATGCCCAATCATACCACAGAATAAATTTTATTTACTATTCTTCCAATAATTATTGTATAGGGATATAAAATTACTGTTTACATGTTATTTTCCAGTAGATTTATTTCTCTCTATAGCAATTTTAATATGTAGTTGTATTGAGTTCTCATGAGAGTTAATTACAGACCTGCCAACATTTGAAAATGGGAAATCGTAGCACCCAAAATTCAAATTAATCTAGAGGTTGGTTGGTTGGTTGATGTTTTTTACGCTGCAAATCGGGAACTGATTGCTTTTGGTTCGGGCCGAATTTAGATTCCTGCAGGTTGGGTTAACCCGATTTTTCAAAAGTTAGTTCTTTATATTCTTTCAGATTAAAAACTATATGTATCATAACAATAAACAAAGGTTTTTGTCTGCGTGCGATGTTTTCTGAAGAGAGCACAGAGCTGGGGTGATTCTGAGTAAAAACACAGAAAATTTTCTGTAAGGAGTGTGTGTGTGGGGGGGGGGGGGGCGAGGGGATTACAATCTAATTATGCATTTTTTTTCGCGGCCCTTTCACAAAACTCGTGTTTTACCACGATGCTTTGGCGAAATTTGCTTTTTTCTGCGATCCTTTGACGAAATTTTTTATTTTTTACCGATTCTTTGACGAGATTGGCGCATTTTTCGGCGATCCTTTGGCGAAATTTGCGGGGTTTTTTCCGCGATTCTTTGAAGAAATTTGCATTTTTCTGCGATCCTTCGACCAAATTCGCGTTTTTCCCGCGATCTTTGACGAAATTTGGGCTTTTTTCGCGATTCTTTGAAGAAACTTGGATTTTTTTCCGCATTCCTTTGACGAAATTTGCGCTTTTCCACAATCGTTTGTAGAAATTAGCATTTTTTCGCGATCCTTTGACGAAATTCGCGTTCTTTCCGCTATCCTTTGACGAAATTTGGATGTTTTTACTGTCAGCCTTTGACGATATTTGAATATTTTTTCCGTGAGCCTTTGACGAAAGTTGCGTTTTTCCGGCGATCCTTTGACGAGATTTGCGTTTTTTTGCAATCCCTTGGAACAATGTGTGTTTTTCGCAATCCTTTGACGAAATTCGCGTTTTTTCCGCGATTCTTTGAAGAAATTTGCGTTTTTTCGCAATCCTTTGACGAAATTTGCTTTTTTTCCGAGATTCATTCACGAAATTTTCGCTTTTTCACGATCCTCTGACGAAATTTGCGTTTTTCTGCGATCCTTTGATGAAATTGGCATTTTTTTCTGCGAACGATTGACGAAATTGGTTATTTTCGGCGTTTGTTTTATTTGAAGAAAATCGTAGTTTTAGACCGATTTTCGTAGCATCGTAGTTGTTAGCTCCAAGTCGTAGAAACTACGATTTTTTCGTAGCAGTTGGCAGGTCTGTAATTATTATCGAGTTGTTTAATTTTTTAACCTAAAAAATTACAGAATAAAAAGAAAAGTGCCCAGTTAAACTGATGGCATTGAGCTCATAGGCTGTTCATACTAATTGTATATTATACTCTTATTTCAAAGAATAATGCCTCTTGAAAAATAAAGAAATCGACAGTAAAAACTAAAATCACAAAAGCAGCATTTATTTTGTTATAATACAAACCAATATAGTTCAAATGAAAAAAAAGAACCTCCAAAACTAATCAGGGAAGCGCCTTATCAGAATAAACCTGTATACCAAATTTGAAGGATATCAGATAATCCTGTATGAAATACTCATTTAGCTATATTAAACGGGGGATTAGTTCGCCCCCCCATTTCTTCCCTTTATACCTAAACAATGAACCTAAAATCTAATCACAGGAGGGCCTTATCAGAATAATCCTGTATGCCAAATTTGACCTAATTCGGATAATTCTGAATGAAAAACCCATTTATCCAAATAAAGGGGGGGGGGATTAGCCCCCGTTCTCCCCTTTATACTTAACCAATGTCAAGAGCTACAAAAATGTCTTGGGGAAAGGAGAGTCACCAGCTTAATCTTTGCCCCAGTACTTTATGTTGAGTTAATCACAGCCAGTGTCCTGATTCTGCACTTAACGGAACAAACCGAGTAGGAAACCTCCCGTTCACGTAATCCATACCGATGTTCAACAATTTCCAATTCTGCCCCAAACGGAATAGGGGAGCAGCGTTTGACCTCTCAATTACAAGGTTAACGAGTTTCGACTAGTCCCTCTGTAGAATTTCGACCAATCGCTTCCAAGGACACATGTGGTCTCTTTATTTATCTGAAACTCGAACATGTGTGTTTACGTGAGACCCCTTTAAAAAGAGACCTTTAATTGGCACTATGATTATATATTGATTTTTTATAGATTAATATAAAGTGAATTATATAATATCGCTATAATCAGTGTGTAAAGTTTTAACAGGTGGTGAGTTATAAATAATCTTTACGAAGTTTTAAGATACAGTTATATAATTTTTAATATTACTTAGAGTAAAATTAAGGGATTATTTAAACAAAAACTATTTGCAATTACACTTTTAAATTAGTGCAATTTTTAATCTTCTAAAAAATATATTAGCATGAACGTTTTTTTTTTTTTTTTTTTCGATATAAGCTTTAAAATACAAGCTATATCAGCCAAATAATTATGTTTCACGCATAATAATTATTTTACATTCACAATTACCGTATATACTCGTGTATAAGTCGAAGAATTTTAGACAAAATTTGGGAGTTGAAAATGGGGGATCGATTTATACATGAGAAAAAAAAAAAAAAAAAAATCACAGACTACTGCGATTGTTTTTTTCAGTCTTTTAAGTAATTACATGAGAAATAAAAGCGGACAATGGTCATTTCCAAGTGACTGACAAACAAAGCTCAATGTCCCTGTAATTGTTTTGCACCCATTTTCTCTTGTGACAAAAAACCCTTCAATATATTCCTTTCAGCATTTTAATCCCCTTTTTAAAAAGAGTCCAACTTGAGAATGCTTCTAGATATCTTTCTTAAAAGTCCTACAATACAAAGAAGTACTATATTTTAGCAGTCTAAGAAGTTGTTTACCCTTGTAAATAATGCCTAAATGGATTTTTGAAAGAATTTTATCTTTTTAAGTATCATTGAATTGATGTGAATAGGTTTCAAAATAGTGTAAGCTTCTTTGTTTATACATAATTATACAGGTTTAAAACGTTGAATTAAAAAAACTGATTAGAAACGTAAAAAAAATTACTAATTTAATGAAAATTTTTCTATCCTCGATTACAAATCATTTTTCAACATGATACCAGAAATGTGGTTCGACTTATACACGAAAATTCAATTTTTTTCAAAATTTTGCTTAAGAATTGGGAGGGGGGGGGGGGTCGACTTATGCGCGAGTATATACGGTATATAATTTTTTATTAATATTTAGATTAAAATCGAGGGATTATTTAAACAAAAACTATTTGTAATTACTCTTTTGTGAAGATTAAAACTTACTCTATTAATTCAAATATAAATTTATCATAAAGTCTTTTTTTTATGTGAGTACGCTTTATTAAACTAACTTTTTCAATACAAGCTTTCTTTTTTTTTTACAAGTTTTAAAATACAAGCTATATTAGCCAAATAATTGAAAAATAATGCATACTCATAATTATTTTACAATTACATAATTTTTTTATTGTTATTTAAAGTAAAATCAAGGAATTATTTAAACAAAAACTATTTGTAAATACTCTCTTGAATTAATACAGCAAGTTTTAATCTTCTCAAAAATATATTTTACCATGAAGGTTTTTTTTTTTTTTATGTAATTACACTTTATTATACTAACTTTTTTAATACAAGCTTTTTTTTTATGTATACAAGTTTTAAAATACAAGCTATGGTAAATCTATAGGCCAATTAATTGAAACTGTATGCTTTCTCATAATTATTTTACATTTATATTTAAATTTTTATTATTAGAATAAAATAAACGGATTTAAGCAAAAACTATTTGTAATTATACTTTTGGATTGCAACAAGTTTTAATCTTCTCAAAAATATATTTCAGCATGAAGGTTTTTTTTTTTTTTATACGAGCTTTAAAATACGAGCTATATCAGTCAAATATAATTCAAAAATTATGCTTCAGTCGTGATTATCTTACATTTACAATGATATAATATTTATTATTATTTAGAGTAAAATCAAGAAATTATTTATACAAAAAGTATTTGTAATTACATTTTTGGATTAGTACAATAAGTTTTAATCTTCTCAAATGTATTATTTAGGATTATTATTATTATTATTATTTTGAATATAAGCTTTAAAAGACAAGCTCTATCAGCCAAATAATTGGAAAATTAAGTTTCACTCATAATTATGTTACATTATATATTATAACATTATATATTATACATTATGTATATATACATTATTATTATTTTGAATACAAGCTTTAAAAGACAAGCTCTATCAGCCAAATAATTGGAAAATTAAGTTTCACTCATAATTATGTTACATTATATATTATAACATTATATATTATACAGGGTGATTATAATTAAAGTCCGACTTTCAAAATGCTGTAAGAAAAGAACCACTGGTCAGAATGACTTCAAATTTGAAATGAATATACTGGGAGAAGGGGGAAACGGTATGGCATAAGAAAAAAAAAGTTCCAAAGTGTCTCAATAGATGGCGCTGTAAGCGGCATAACGAAAGTGGATTCAGCGTCAACTGACATTTTTAATCGAAATACGACGGTTTTGTCATGAGTTGCACAGTAAACCAACCGTACTGTTCAATGTGCATGAGTGTTTCGGTTGTTTCACGGAAAAAATGGCTTCCAAATCAATCAACAGTTGTGGTACTGTTAGTGGAAAGTCCATTCATCACGGCAAGGTCGTACCACATTGGATGGGAAAAATCAGTTTTTAATTGTCCTTGGGCCAAAAACCGCATAAAAAGCGAATAATGATTCTGTTTTTAATCATTGCTAAATATGCGGCAGGCAGGTTCCATATGCTGTCCA
The DNA here is from genome assembly GCA_963932465.1 of Maratus speciosus. Taxonomy (NCBI): domain Eukaryota; kingdom Metazoa; phylum Arthropoda; class Arachnida; order Araneae; family Salticidae; genus Maratus; species Maratus speciosus. The sequence goes on along the minus strand of OZ010799.1, from coordinate 389,713,670 downwards.
CCATTATCCGCCACAAGTTGAAACCGATAATCGTTATCGGTTGTCTCATTGCATGTCTAGCAATAATTAAAAACAGAATCATTATTCGTTCTTTATGCGGTTTTTGTCCCAAGGACAATTAAAAACCTAATCATTAAGTGATTTTTATGCGTTTTTTGGCACAAGGACAATTAAAAACCGAATCATTATGTGCTTTTTATGCGATTTTTGGCCAAAGGACAATTAAAAAAGGAATCATTATTATCTTTTTATGCGGTTTTTGGCCCAAGGACAATTAAAAACGGATTTTTCCCATCCAATGTGGTACGACCTTGGCCGTGGTGGATGGACTTTCCACTAACAGTACCACAACTGTTGACTGGTTTGGAAGTCATTTTTTCCGTAAAACAACCGAAACACTCATGCACATTGAACAGTAAGGTTGGTTTACTGAGCAACTCATGACAAAACCGTCGTATTTCGATTAAAAATGTCAGTTGACGCCGAATCCACTTTCGTTATGCCGCTTACAGCGCCATCTATTGAGACACTTTGGAACTTTTTTTTTCTTATGCCATACCGTTTCCCCCTTCTTCCAGTATATTCATTTCAAATTTGAAGTCATTCTGACCAGTGGTTCTTTTTTTACAGCATTTTGAAAGTCGGACTTTAATTATAATCACCCTGTACATCATGTATATATACATAATTATATATTTTTAATTGTTTAGATCAAAATCAAGGGATCATTTAAGCAAAAATTATTTGTAATTGCACTTTTGGATTAGTGCAATAAGTTTTAATCTCAAAAATATATTTTAGCATAAAGATTTTTTTTTTTCAATATAAGTTTTAAAATACAAGCTGTATTAGACAAATAATTGAAAAACTATGCTTCACCCACAATTAATTTACATTTAATTTAAGGTAAAACTATTTCTAGTAATGAATCTAACAAAACTGAATAATAATAATAACAATAGTACAATGCGAATATACATTTAACAAAAATTAGTTCTATCTATCCTCATTTACAAGAGATGCATATATAAACGCCATCTTAAACCGACACAAGTAAGGCTTTCCGGCTGCTGATAGCAGTCGGGATGAATTACGACAAAGCAACCCCGGTGAATGGGAAATAATTCCAACACGTTAGGGGCAGAATTGGAAAATATCACTTCGTCGGCGCATTGCGAGAAAGTAACCCGTTCCGAAAAGGGCAGAATCAGGACACTGGTCCTTCTAGTTAAAAAAAAAATTGTATTTTTGGCTTATCTCCTAATACAAACAGAGTTTCCTTTGAATCTTTTGTACAGGGGAAGTACATAAATTTAAAGAATGTAGCGTAAGCACAGGCAGAACAAAATCCAGGAGAGGCAAGATTGTTGAACACATATATGCTTGTAATAAGAATAGAAATGGTCAACCTTATCTTATGCTCTCCCCATGGCAAAAAATTCCTACTTTGTTTTTCTCTTAGTGTTCTTATTATTCCATATCACTTCCGAAGAATGCATTATAATATAGTTTTATTCAAAGACAGAGAAAAAGAAATCCAGGGAAGGAAAAAGATTCTATCCACCTGCCCCCACTTGTCAGCACCCATAAAATGTTGTGTTTAATTCTAATGTTTCTTGCTGTGTGTGTGGGGGGGGGGGGGAGGTTAGCTTGCTCTGCATAGGCATTGCCGTTCCAGAGAGAGGTGCCTGAGTGAAACACTGATTAGTATAAAATTTATTTGCCAAAACATATATATTTATCTTTTACATGAAAGTGATGACATTAATCATTTTTTATTTCAGTGACAGAGGTTAAGAGTTACACTGCAGTTGGCCGCGTTAAGTATATGAATAATAGACCAGTCAAGTTATGAAGATTTGTAAAGGGATTTTTTGATGGCTCAAAGGTAACACAATTCATAAAAGAGAACAGGTTGGCTTTTAATCACATTTCCTTTTTAAAAAGAAAGAGGTTATTGATTATATCTACCTATCTTTCTGACCCGTGACTTTGTTCATATAACACTTATAAGAAGAATAAACACATCAATTAAGCAAAAAATTTTGATAATTAAAAACATATACAATTAACACGTTGAGTGCCACGATGACTGACAATGAAGCGCTGAAAATTTACAATATTTAAAGTAATTTTTAAGGAAGTATAATCCTGTAATAAATAATAGGTAGGTAAATTTTAAATATTTCTTCAGTAATTATTTAAAACAATGTATATTTTTTCAGTTTTGTATCATATTTTAGACGTCAGCCATTGGTGAATGACGCGCTTTAAACCGAAAGTTCGCTGTCAGCCACCAGTGGCTGACGTGGCGCTTAACGTGTTAACTATGTAACACATTTTATAGTAGAAAAACTTTTGATGGTCCCAATTTGCATATGTCTGTCTATATATATATAGGATCATTTAAATTTTTTTCGTGAGCTTGAAATTTCATACGACTTTTCAAAGATTAAATGAGGAATAAATATTCATATCTGTTATTCTATTTTCTTATTTATATTTATTATATTTTATATTTAATCTATTCATAGATATTGATTTAATTTATGTTTTCGTGACAAATAATATTATTTAAAGAGTATGTTAGTAAATATTTTTAAAGAAAAGTGGTTATTTCATGTAATTTCAGACATGACTTTGATAGGATTAGAATAATCGAAAAATCAACATACAACATTATATTTCTATTCCAAAAAAGTCACATCTTGAAAAAAAGATAAATGATATTAAAAAAATATCAAACGTCATGAAGGATAAAAGCTCAAAAATAGATAATAAACGTGCGAAAAATAACTTTAAATTTCAAATATTTATTACATTTTTATTTCACGGTGCCATACTTTTAACAGCTGTAGATATACCAATAATAGCAAAATGTTTATCACGCTCCAAAGACTCTCGAAGCGTAAATACTTATTTAAGCAATAGATTTAAGCAATATTGCTTATTGCTTTCAATCGCGGGAAAAAAAATATGGTGTCGATTGTTGCGTTGTAATTTAGGATTATGGAAGCTTCGAAATTTACAGGAATATGATCCAATGGGGGCATCGATTATCTTTCAGAGAGATTTTTAACTGTAGATTTAGATATTTTAAAATCGACAGAAAATTTCAGAAAACGATAGCTGATTATTACCTGGAACTTTTATTACTTTTTCTCTTGTGCTTTTCGGTAATCATGGTGCCTTTAAAAATTAAAAGGATGTGCAGTGAAAGGCGAATTTATTGCATAATTAGTGGTATCGGCTCTTCTTTACACTTAAAAGATGTCACATGTAAAGCCTAACCTCCAATTAAAATTGCTTGCTATACTTTTTTACATTGACTTTCATATACTATTTATTAAATTTTATTGAAACCAGGATTCTAAAAGATTGTACGGCAAAGGGATGTTAAACTTACGTATTTGCGAATGATAAATTCTGTAGAAATCACACCATTTTGTATAACTGCTGTAAAAGGCTAATATTTTCTGAAAGAAAACCGGTTAATGATTTAAAATGTGATGGCGTTTTTACCATGTTAGTTTTTCCTACGGAATAATACTTGTCGAGATTAAAAAAATATATATTCTTTCACTTCATGAATCGTGTAAAAATATGTATTTTAATTTATTTAAAACATGAAGTCGCTTACCGAAATCCAACATTGTTGTTCATTTAGATAAACATTGAAACATTAATTTTTATTAAATATTAAATTTCAAGTAAGAAATTGTATTTAAAATGTAAGCTAAAATTAATTGCCTTTTGGAATGATGCGACTTTTGATAAACAACAATATTTTTGAAAAGTATATTGTTATTTTAATAGACCGGGAGGTGGCAGCAAAGACAATCACCTCATTGAATTCACGGTTGAAATTTCAGAATTAGTTGAATCTCAAATCACATATTAAAACGCAATCGGTCTGCCAAGTCATTTCTTGGTGGAAAACCCAATTTTAGCGGTTGACTCATAGGTTTACCATTGTGTTTTCCTGCTCCCAGTCCTACATATTTTCATAGCTTTTGGTGCAGGAAAACACAATGGTAATCCTACGAGTCAACCGCTAAAATCGGATTTTCCACCAATGTACATCGATTGCATTTTAATATGCGAATTGACCCAGCTAAAAATGAACTGCAGAAATTCTACAAAAAAACCGCAGTTGGAAAACTGCGGTGATTTGGCCGATTCCACTACAGATTTTTTGCGGTCAATAGAACTACAAAATTACCGCAGTTTACTAACTGCAGTAATTTAGCAGTTGTATTGACCACAAAAATTCTACAGAAAATTTATAGTTATATCAATATTAAAAATTCTGCAGAAATTTCGCAGTTTTATTGACAGCAAAAATTCTGTAGTGGAATCGGCCAAATCACCGCAGTTCTCCAACTGCAGTTTTTTTGTAGTTATATCGACCTCAAAAATGTAGTTTTTTTTTTTACTGAGTATCCACTTTGCCTCCCTGAGGAAAGTGCCCTCAGGGGGGCAAAGTAGAGCACGGAGCAGCGGAAGTATATAAAATGATTAAGCGGTCACAGGTTTGGGTGTCGGCAAAATGTAGGAAAGTGCCCTCCAAAGGGGGGGGGTAGTGGATGGAGCACCAGAAATGCATAAAATGATTAAGCGGTCACAGGCCTTACCAACGATATGTCACATGACAGGTATCAGAAAAATTTAGTAAAGTGCCCCCCAAGGGGGGCAAAGCAGTGGGCAGAGTACCAAAAGTACATAAAATGATTAAGCAGCCAAAGGCCTTTCCAACGATATGTTACATGACAGGTGTCGGGAAAATTTAGTAAAGTGCCCCCCTGGGGGGCAAAGTGGTGGGTGTGGTACCGAAGTGCATAAAATGATTAAGCAGTCACAGGTCTTTCCAACAATATGTTACATGACGGGTATCTGCAAAATTTAGTAAAGTGCCCCCCCGGGGGGCAAAGTGGTGGGCGGGGTACTGGAAGTGCATAAAATGATTAAGCGGTCACAGGCCTTTCCAACGATATGTCACATGATGGGTGTCACAAAAATTTAGGAAAGTGCCCCCCAGGGGGGCAAAGTAGTGGGCGGAGTACCGGAAGAGCATAAAATGATTAAGCAGCCAAGGGCCTTTCGAACGATACGTCACATGACGGGTGTCAGGAAAATTTAGTAAAGTACACCCCTGGGGGGGGGCAAAGTGGGGGGTGGGGGAGGAGTACCGGAAGTGCATAAAATGATTAAGCAGTTACAGGCCATTCCAACGATATGTCACATGATTAGTGTCAGAAAATTTTAGGAAAGTGCCCCCCTAAGGGGGCAAAGCAGCGGGCAGAGTACCGAAAGTACATAAAATGATTAAGCAGCCAAAGGCCTTTCCAACGATATGTTACATGACAGGTGTCGGGAAAATTTAGTAAAGTGCCCCCCTGGGGGCAAAGTGGTGGGTGTGGTACCGAAGTGCATAAAATGATTAAGCAGTCACAGGTCTTTCCAACGATATGTTACGTAACGGGCATCTGCAAAATTTAGTAAAGTGCCCCCCCCCCCCGGGAGGCAAAGTGGTGGGCGGGGTACTGGAAGTGCATAAAATGATTAAGCGGTCACAGGCCTTTCCAACGATATGTCACATGACGGGTGTCGGAAAAATTTAGGAAAGTGCCCCCCAGGGGGGCAAAGTAGTGGGCGGAGTACCGGAAGTGCATAAAATGATTAAGCAGCCAAGGGCCTTTCGAACGATATGTCACATGACGGGTGTCGGGAAAATTTAGTAAAGTACACCCCTGGGGGGGCAAAGTGGGGGGTGGGGGAGGAGTACCGGAAGTGCATAAAATGATTCAGCAGTTACAGGCCATTCCAACGATATGTCACATGACAGGTGTTAGCAAAATTTAGGAAAGTACCCCCCAGGGGGGGCAAAGTGGTGGGCAGAGCACCAGAAGTGCATAAAATGATTAAGCAGTCACAGGCCTTTTCAATGATATGTCACATGAGGTGCTATGGCAAAATTTAGAAAAATGCCCTCCCACGGGGGAGGGGCAGGCGGGGAGAGGGACACGAAGGTGCTAATACAAATAAGCAGCCACACACCTTTCGAAGAAATTCACATATTTTACACGATCATTTGACGAAATATGCATTTTTTTTCGCAATCATTTGACAAAAATCACATTTTTTCGCGATTCTTTGACAAAATTCTTGTTTTTTCTGTGACCTTTCAAAGAAATTCGCATATTACATGGTCTTTCGACAAAATTTGCATATTTTACACAATCCTTTGGCGAAAATCACATTTTTTTGCAAGATCCTTCGAAGAAATTTGCATGTTTTCCACGATCTTTTAACGACATTTGCATTTTTTCTGCGATCATTTGACAAAAATCATATTTTTTTGTGATTCTTTGGTGAAATTCACGCTTTTTTCCACGACCTCTCAAAGAAATTTGCATATTACCCGATCTTTCGACAAAATTTGCATATTTCGCACGATCTTTCGAAGAAATTCACATATTTTACACGATTATTTGATGAAATATGCATTTTTTCGTGATTCTTTGACAAAATTCTTGTTTTTTCTGTGACCTTTCAAAGAAATTCGCATATTACATGGTCTTTCGACAAAATTCGCATACTTTACACGATCCTTTGGCGAAAATCACATTTTCTTGCAAGATCCTTCGAAGAAATTTGCATGTTTTCCACGATCTTTTAACGACATTTGCATTTTTTCTACGATCATTTGACAAAAATCATATTTTTTGTGATTCTTTGGCGAAATTCACGTTTTTTCCACGACCTCTCAAAGAAATTTGCATATTACCCGATCTTTCGACAAAATTTGCATATTTCGCACGATCTTTCGAAGAAATTCACATATTTTACACGATTATTTGACGAAATACGCATTTTTTTGTGATCATTTGACAAAAATCACATTTTTTCGCGATTCTTTGACAAAATTAGTGTTTTTTCCATGACCTTTCAAAGAAATTCGCATATTACATGGTCTTTCGATGAAATTCGCATATTTTACACAATTCTTTGGCGAAAATCACATTTTTTCGCAAGATCTTTCAAAAAAATTCGCATATTTTCCACGATCTTTGAACGACATTTGCATTTTTTCTGCGATCATTTGACAAAAGTCATATTTTTTTGTGATTCTTTGGCGAAATTCACGTTTTTCCCACGACCCTTCGAAGAAATTCGTATATTACACGATCTTTCGAAGAAATTCAAGCATTTTGCACGACCTTTTGAATAAACTTGCATATTTTACACGATCTATTGGCAAAAATCATGTTTTTTTGCAATTCTTTGATGGAAATCGTGTCTTTTTCGTGATCCTTTAATGAAAATCTCATTTTTCCGGCAATCCTTTGATGAAAATTGCGTTTCCCAGCGATCCTTTGACGAAAATTGCGTTTCCCAGCGATCCTTTGACGAAAATTGCATTTCCCAGCGATCCTTTGACGAAAATTGCATTTCCCAGCGATCCTTTGACGAAAATTGCGTTTCCCAGCGATCCTTTGACGAAAATTGCGTTTCCCAGCGATCCTTTGACGAAAATTGCATTTCCCAGCGATCCTTTGACGGGAGTCGCATTTTTTCCTGTAATCCTTTGACAAAAATCGCATTTTTCCCATGATTCTTTGACATTAATTGCATTTTTTCCATGATCCTTTGACAATTGTGCTCAATTTGGTGCGGTTCGTAGTCACGTTTTTGTTATATTTCATACACTCCCACTACAACCCTTCCCTCATTAAAAATGTTAACAAATTTTAATACATATTTGCATTGATCCCAGGAATAATAAAATTCAATGCTGAAAAAGCGGAATTCCGCGTTTCTGCAGTAAAGTAAAACGTCTGAAAACATCTTTCAATTACATAGTTTCTGAACACAAACACCTGCTAGTTTCATGCATTTCCAAACAAAAATAATTTAAAACGTATGTCATAAAGTTGCCTCTTTGGATTTGAGAACACCCATAATGAAAAGCATTCACCATAACAAATGCACAGGGATAAATTCAGTCAGGAGATGCAGCGTTCCCACATCATATATATATATATATATATATATATATATACATACATAGATATAATGCTAATAATGTATTATACTTAAATTGAAGGATGACATTTATAAAAATATTTTACTCAAATTTTTCCGATAGATTTCAGTACAATTTAAAAAAAAAAAAAAAAAAAAAAAAAAAACAGAGCAAACATAAATACGTCAATTTTTTTAAATTGAACAGAACTGAAATTATCAATGCAAGTTTGAAAATATGAATTTCATAAAGAAAGATAAATGCCACATATAATTTCTCTTTAAAAAAAATCCCAAAACTTCCTTAAATAAAATTGCACATAACAAAACTTTTTCAAAGAAAATTACGTCATAAGAACAGTTATTACTTTGTTCATTCTGACACTATTTTCTAGGTGTGCCCACTTGAGGAGAAAAGTAATGTGAAGCTCCCTAATTTTTAGATAATTTCATATATAAACATCAAGCAAACACAATTAATTCTATATTATTAATTGAAAAAATTTTAAAATGCCTATAAATTAGTGATTTGGGGACAAATCTACAACTAATGTCACAAATAATGGCTGTTTGTTTACATCAGATGAATCAGAGATTAAGGGTAATGTTTACATTAATGTCAAGATTATAAGTAATTTAAGGGGGAACAAATGTCATATCTTTCCGTCGAAAGAAAATTTGCAAAATTTGTCAGTCAGTTGTATGAAAATATCTCAAAATTCATCAATCAGTCGCAGATTAAAAGTTAATTATTTTTTTCAGTCAGACATGGAAAAAAATGCAAGTTTTGTGACTCTGTCACAGAATGAAAATACTAAATTCACAAATCAGTCATAAAAAATATTGCAAAATTTTAACAATTGAAGCATTAATTAATCAAACAATCACTTACCTGTAGTGTTTTTAGGTATTTTATGAATTGTTATTAATAATAATCTCAACTTTTTGTATTAAATAATAAAGAGCTAAAAATAACATGAAGCAAAGTAATGGCTTGATGAAAAAGAATATGCAAAACAGAAAAGAAAATCTGTGACGACCGCTGCCAGTCTTGAACTTTCTGCAAACTGGCGTCGGAAAAAAACCCCGCCCGTATATGACATCTGGGCAAGTACATGCACTTTCTAATCTTAATCTTTTGGAGATTTTTTTTTAAATATCTCGTTTGCATTCCCATGCTTTTGTTTGCATTGGGTAACTAAAGACGATCTCTAAAATACACTTTTTTTTTTTTTTTTTTATGAGGACGTTAATCTTTTTCAGACAAAAATAGCCTCAGAAAAAAAACCTGCAAACAAAATCAAAAAAGTAAAAAACGGCTGTTGTAAAGAACGACCTCAGCTGGCATACAGAATAATTTCAAAATATGGAAATGCAAATGAGATACTTTAAAAAAAATTTCTTATAAGATTAATATTACAGGGCAGGCGTTTTCATGTGAGTGAAGTAACCTCTTAAGTAAGTAGTGGAGATTCTTTGCAAAAATCGACTTCATACTGTATAGTACTGTGTTTACTCTCATAATAGTCGCACTTTTTTTTGCCAAATTTTTATTGTGAAAGTCTAGGTGCAACTATTATGCGGAGAAATCTACTGCATAATATTGTACACTGAAATGCTGAAACATTACTGGTATAAAAAAACACATAATAAAATTAGTAACTTACCAAATGTTTCCAGATTATGTGATGTTTATTAAATACCATTTTCTTTTTATGGTAATATTTTTATAGATGTAAAATTTACAAATAATCTTTGTGAAAATTTAAACAAAAAATTACCATAATAAATTTCTTTTACTAAAGGTTTCAGTATCACTATTGTAATGAGAGTCGGTGTCTGAAGAATCTCCGTCATTCCATAAAATGTCATCTTCGCTTCCGTCCAAAGCGTCAAAGATACCCATCTTCTTAAAATTTTTTGGAAATTATATCGCTTGTCATTAAAGTCGAGCTTTGTAATGTCCAACTACACATTAGTTCCAGGGATGGGCGCCTTACTTTTCCACTGGGAATTTTCTCGTTGTTCCCATTGATTATCCAATATCCATATACTCGTCTTATATTGTCTTGCAGAATCTCTTTGACTCCTCCGGGAATTATCACAAGATCTGTTTTGCCTTCTGAAAGTTTTTTCTTTACATCATCAACAAAATGTCTTCGGAAACTATCAAGTACCAGCATGGCTGTTTTTTTTAGCAATGCTCAAGACCTTTTCTTCCAAACGTTGCGAACCCAATCTTTCATAATTTTTTCATCCATTCAATTCATGAAAAGAAAATAGTTTGACGATTTTTTCTGCTTCAAATCAGGGGTGAGACTATTACACAAGTAAACACGGCAGTCTATTGAGTGCTGCTTTGCAGAATTGCTGAGCATCGAATACCAAGTACTAGTGTATACTAAGGCAGAAACATTCATGCACACACTCTAATCAATACTGACCACTCGACTGGAGGCAGAATTTTTTTTAAAAGAAGTTGCCAGACAAATTTAAAAGAAAAATTGCTTAAATAAAAAACATTGAAAAGTGGGAAGGGTTAGTTCCAGGCCATTGGACAACCGCTGTGGCTTCAAGTTTAATCTTCAGCAGCAGTTGAGGGTAGGCAGATTTAAAAAAAAAAAAAAAAAAAAAAAAAAAATAGATGTAAGATTTTTGCATTGTCTGAAAACATACTTTTTCTGTTTACTTTTAAAATTTAATTTTATTCCAAAATTTAATAAGTCATGCTCATTGTTTTAAAATGTTTAAAACCAGCAGCACTACTTGAAAAGTTACATTAAATAACCCGAACAATACACACACACAAAAAAAAACTATTCAATAAAAAACTTAGATTATTGAACTCTTTTCCTCTGTAGTAAAAATAAATTACTTAAATTTACACTAACTAGCTTTTAATCAGCTACACCTCTATTATTCTTTAAAGAAAAACCAAAAAATATACATATAAATAGTATTTTGCACCTACAAATCCTCCTCCGAAATATTTTATTGGTGCGACTATTATTTTCTACTGTTGAATAGTATATCCGAATTTTTTAAAAAGGGCCCACTTTTTTGGAAGTATAATAGTCCTTTCAAAAAGAGAGATCAAGCTCGGTACATAATTTAGAAATCTTAAATACACATTCTAAAAGAATAATCAAAGTATTATACGGACAAGTCAGATTTAAAAAATAGTATACGAACACGAACGCAAAAACCGAACGGGCATGGTAGTTCTTTAAAAAATTAGCTCGGTACATAATATTCGCAATGTTATGGTTATTGACATTCATTTAAAAATAATAATAATAATAATTAACGCGAAAGCATAATACGAACAAAACGGGATATGAAAAAAAGACGAAGGTCGAATCGCGAGTCACATGTATTGTAAATAAAACATTCCGCCGCCTAGATCGAAAGTTGAGTTGTACGAGCACTACTGCTTCATCCGCCGGAATCCAGATAGATTTTTCGCTGTTAGCGAAACGAGATCGACCAATCAGAAAGCTTGCTTCCTTAAAACAGGGAAAAGTTCGCGAAATGTGAGCTTCTGATTGGTCAATCTCGTTTCGCTAACAGCGCAAAATGTATCTGCATCCCGGACAGAATTTAGAATAAAAAATATTATTTAAATAATATTAATTTATTATATATTATTAATAATTATTAATTATAAATATTAATTATTTAAATTATATTATTCATATTATGTAATATATAATTAATATTATATTAAATATCAATAATTATTAATTATAAATATTATTAATAATTATTAAATCAATTATAATTAAAAATTAATTTAAATAATAAATATTTATTTACAGTCAGAAATGCAGCCTCAGCTGCGTGAACAATAATCAAATATTCCAATGTAAATTTAAAATAAAATATTTAATAAGAATTATTTTTTTTTCATTCGTTTTTATAAAGTAGAAGTAATTTTCATACGAACTGGGAGTCATGTATTTTCGGGGAGAAGGGCAAATTGTGCATTTAATAAATTCGGGTCCGGGTGTGCTATGAAAAAAAAAAGGGGGGGGGATGCCTCCTCATTGGATTTTGAAATTAAAGTAAAAAAAAAAAAATTCTGCTTTTGAAAAACACAGTAGAATTTATTTCTTTCGAGTATGTTTAAAAAAAGGGAAGCTGGAATTTTCCGTTTAGGGGGGGAGGGGGGCATAGGAGAGCAACTACCCCTCCCTAGATTTTGAAGTAAGTAACTAATTATATTTTCTTATTTTGAAAAACATAATAAAATTTATTCTTTGCGAGTGACTAAAAAAAAGAAACCAAGAATTTTCAGTCAGGAGGGGGGGGGGGGGGGGGGGGGTTATAGAACAGTCATTTGTTCCTCCCAGATTTTAAAATATAAGTAACTAATTTTTTTTCTACCGGTTTTGAAATAGTGAAATTTATTTATTTCGACTAACTTAAATTAAAAGAGGAACTAAAAAGTTTCAGTTGAGGGAACGGTATAGTAGGCCCATTGCCCTTCCCTGTATTTTGAAATTGTATAAACTAAGTTTTCTTTTTTTCCTATTTTGAAAACATAGAAGAATTTATTTTTTTTCGAGTAGCTTAAAAAAAAGGAAACAAGAATTTCCGTTTAGGGGAAGGTGGCATAGGAGACCAATTACCTCTCCCTAGATATTTCAATGTAAGTAACCCAATTTTTTCTCTCCTGTTTTGAAAAACATAGTAAAATTTATTCTTTGCGAGTAACTTAAAAATTAAGGTAACCAAAATTTTCCGTTAAAAGAGGGGAACCTAGGGGAGTCATTGTTGCTCCCTGGATTTTGAAACATATATGTAACTGAATTTTCTTTTTCTCCGATTTTGTACATAGTAAAATTTATTTATATTCAGAAACTTAAAATAAAAGAGAAGCAGTATATCAGAAATATCAGTTGAGCGGTGGAAGGGGGGGAAGGGGGGATACGAGAAAAAAGCCATTTCCCTTCCCTGGATTTTGAAATTTAAGTAATTAAATTTTCTTTTTTTATGAAATGCATAGTAAAATTCATTCTTTTTCAGTATTTTAAAATAAAATGCCTGGGGGTGGGGAGGGGGATAAGAGAAAAGCCATTTCCCTTCCCTGGATTTTGAAATTTAAGTAATTAAATTTTCTTTTTTTCTTTCTTTTTTTTTATGAAATGCATAGTAAAATTCATTCTTTTTCAACATTTTAAAATAAAAGAAATAAAAAAATTCCGTTAAGGAGGGTGGGGGGGATGGAAGGACCATGCCAATCCCTGAAGTCTGAAATTTAATTAATGGAATTATATTATTTTCTCCGATTTTGAAAAATATAGTAAAATTTATTTATTCCGTATAGCTTAAAATTAAACAGAAACTAAGAATTTTTCTGTTGGGGGAGAGATTCACCCCGCCCCCCCTATATCTCACTCTTAGTAGTTAATTTCGGTCGAGTGTTTTTTATGTTTATGTATTTAAACTTTATCATAAAGTCAGGTTAAAAACAGTGTAATTTTGTGTGTGTGTGGGGGGGGGGGGGGGGGGTGAGGGAGATGTAGCCCGAGGTTATCGGCATTCCCTCGTGGATTTTGACATTTGGTTTTAACTAAATAATTTCTTTTTCTCTGATTAACACATAATAAAATTTATACTTTTCGGCCAAGTAAAATAATTAAACACTAAGAGAAAGACGGGAAACTGGTAAAATTAAAGAGATGAAATTACTTCAATACTGCTGTATTACTACAGACGCAAAATCTCATTATTTTAAAAGTTTATGATGACTTCACTTAAACTATAGTATTTTTGAGGTTAATAGCACAGAGAATTTTTGAAATAAAGGACCACAAAATTACGCCACATTAGTCGCAGAATTTCTAAAGTATTTTTATAGTCGAGATTGCACTACAGAAAATCTATAGTTGACTATAGAAAAACATCAAAAATACTCCACTTCTGTAGAAAAACTGCAGTTCATTTTTAGCTGGGGAGTTTTAACTAATTTTGGGATTTCAGCCGTGAACTCCATGAGGTGATTGTCTGTTCTCCCGCCTCCCGTTCTATAAGATTTCATTTCTAATTTCGGAGCTGGTGAAATGAAAATGACGTCACTGACGAAATTAAAATAAATATATATTAATATTTTCTAATGGACCGTATTGTTCCTTTCAGTTCGAGACTATAAAAATCGCATTATTACCTTATGTGACGTCACAGGAATATTGTCCATTAAAATGAATGCTTTACATGAAAAAGTTTCATCATTTTTACCCGGTAAATCTTTTTACTAAAAACGTCTTTGTGAAAAGTTTTAACTGCTAAATAGTATATTATTTTTTAAAATTCAATTCGTATGAATAGGAAACAATAACTATCCACTTAAATGCACGGAAGTTATATTTACATCCTTGTTTGTAAATGTCAATATGTTGACAGACGATTTTTGCCTCTCTACACTGTAAAAAAAGGGACTATAGTTACGCTTAATTTGACTTTATGAAATGCCAAATGATATATTAAATATACTCAAAGTTTGGTGTAAACACCGAATAAAGTGTCATGATACACTCAAAATGGTTTAATTTGAATCTTTTAAAGAAATTGTGGAAACTGGACACCAGTTCGGGTGTAAAGTTTTAAACGACATATGACTCAGTCCGCCATTTTGAAATCTGTTTATAGCCGTGGTCCAGAGCTCGGATTTTGTCTGACTTTCGAAATGTTTCCCAGTAATGATCACTAAATAAAAAGCTGTTAACCAGCTTCTGTTGCAGTACCCGAGCTGAAGGTATGTTTATTTTAATTTGCTTAGACTCTTTATTCGAAAACCAGTCAGGCCTACGCTGAGTTTAAAAAAAAAAGAGTCAAGTACACGTGACGTAAGTCCAGATGTAACGAACGAATGATTTGTGTTTTTGTGAAAGGGAAAACAACTGCTACGCTGTATTCTTGGAATAAACTTTATTACCGTTACAAGTTTACTGAAAGAAATCTAATGAAATAGTAAGTATATATTTACGAACACTAAAATATATTTTAATTGTTTATATTTAGCTTTGGTTTTATCGTGTTTATCATTTTAAATTATGTGAGATAAAAACAGCTTTAAAGTGTATATTACGCTTATCATTTGTGTTATATGTACAAGTTTTAGGAATAGAGCCTTTCCCTTTATCGTACTTATTGTTTGTTTGATAATATACACTAGAATGTCTAAATAAACAAATATGATTTCCATGCAATTGAAATTCTTGTTAAACTCTTACTTTTGTAACACATACATATATTTGTTTTACATATTTATACATATTAAATTGGTACATACTACTTGTAAAATATGATTTAGTAGACTAGTTTTTTCGATATTTTAAAAAACAAAAATACTTATAATGCAAACATGTAAAAATGTCACTTCTGTACAAAGCTTTGAAATACTTAGTTTTGATTTTATTGTGTTTTACAAGCTTTAAATCCCATGAGCTTAAACTAATTTAAAGGAGTATTACAAATAAACATGGTGTTATAAGTTCCATGTTTAACAATACATTCTATCAATTTATATATATATATATTTTATATTATTTAGGTTTATCTGAGGTTTTGTAATTAACACTTTAAGATATGTATTTTAATAGTATGTAAAACACTAAAATTGTGTTAAATTTAAAAGTAAAAAAAAATATTTATCATCGTAAATGTGTAGTTTTTTGTTTTAGTCAGCACTTATGCTGTAAGGAAAATTAATGCTAATTAACTGTATTTTAATGTATTCGGCATTAATAATAATATTGGGTATTATTTACTTATCCCGTCCACCAATTTCACCAAGTTTTATAAATCGCCAAATTATACAAATTGACAAAATTTTTATTTTAAATAACGAAAGAACAAATAAACTAGTATAACATTAATAAAAATGCAAATAAAACCTCGAAATAAAAATCGCTTGATGGCGTAAATACGTGTAACTTGCTTAAAGTCAAGTCAAAGTGATATTTGCGATCAGTCAATATTGGTATTTAATCTTATAGTTTGGCGATAGGTTTTTGATTGACGGGGTAACTAAGTAGTACCTAATATTATTTACAATAATAATCAGTAGCGTAGCCAGGATTTCTTTAATGGGAGTACCGAAAATTTTCTATTTTAATGGAAAATCTGTTATACTTTATCCGTAACAAAAACATTTTTGCTTGAACTCAATGTAATGAGAAGGGTTTAAAATTTGAAGTATACTGTAACAGGTTGAAATGGATCAGTAAATGGAGGGTGGAGTAGGGATGGGAAAGGGTGGATTAAAACCCTTCCAAAGGCTATAAATAAGTATAATAATTTTGGGTTATTTGAATCGCTAATTAATCATGTTAGCCCTTTTATGAATGATAACTAATGTCAGTATTAATAAATATAGTTGCAATACTACATTCATACATACATTCCTTCAATCACTCGAATGTGAAATGTTTACAGTGTTTTTTTATTATTAATAACATGTTGTATTATACTGGGGACTTAAAGAAATTTATAAATTTCAAAATATTTTTGAAAATTGCTTTGTGAAGAATTCATAAAGTCAGGTATATTTTTGTTTTTCATTTCACTATTAGAGCTAAAAGTTCTAAAAAAGAAAATCGCAATCATAAACAATATTTATTTAATAAAAGTATCTTTATACTTTTCAAGTTTGTTTGTCATGTGTGCTTTCAAAAGTAACATCAAATATTGAGCACATTAATAAAATCAACTATCGATGAATCTCTAAGTTGCTTATTACACAAAAATAAGAAATGAATCTTATTTTTTAAATTTAACAATTTATGTGGCAATTTATATATATATATTTATATATTATTATTATTATTATTATACATCATTGAATCTATTTCCCCGGGATTAGTAACGAAAAGAGATGAAAACTTGATGATTAAATCATTAGAAATCTTTTATAAATTGATGACATTTATAAAGTTATTTTTTAACGGATGCGATAGCATTTCGTTTTATAAAGATAAAAATCAAAATTGTAAACACCGAGATTCTAATGATATCTCATGTCTTAACAAGTTAATTAAATGTATTATAGAAGCTTTAGAAAGAACGTTATGCATAGATATTTACGATGATACAACATGTCAACAGATAACACGAAACTGAAAAGCATTTCACGTACCTGTAGTTTTAATACATATCCTCTTTTTTTCAATTTAGATTTTAACATGTATATTATGAGTAATGTATACTGTTTTTATTGTTCTGCTATTTATTCATTGCAGTTTATTAACTGTAGCGGCATTCGCATGGTTGTGTACCACACGCTATGGAAAGTTCGCCATCTTTAATTATGACTTATGCGTTCATGAATGATTCGAATCGAATTCGAAGCTCCAAGCACAGATACCGATCACATGGAGTCCGTTACATTATAGGAATACAGGTTTACCCGGTAGGTTAGTTATCTCGAGAAGTTGCCATAATCTATATGACAACTGGGCTGCAGCAGTAAGGTAGTAGGGTTGATAGATACTGTTAGGAATCGCTATTTTGGCGCAAACGTATTTTGTTTATGTAAAATTAATAAATTCGTTTTGTTCCAAATCGACTGTTTTATTCGAATTCGACCAGATAAAACCAAGATATGTTTTTATTTACATTTCCATATTGCGTTTGTTATTAAATCTCATTTCACATTTATTAAATGAATTTAAAACTGATATCGCTTAGAAGAAAAATCAATATTTGATCACATACATATATATTAATTATACTTAATTTATGTATTATGTATATATTTTTAGCTATTTGAATTATTTATGATAAAGGTTTCTCCATTCTCATATTAGAATGTGACACAATTTAAAAGCAGTAAAAACTCGTATCAAATGATAATATATATATTTTTTCTTTAATTTAAAAAGTTGCTTTTTTATGGAACTGCTTGTATAAAATAGAAATTGTAGTTGGGAAATGTGGGGGCATAGTGAAGTACTTAAAGACAATTGCAATTTTCCGAAATTTTATATGAAATTTTACACTACACAATTTATAATAATTGACTTTTTTTTTTTTTTTTCGAATTTTTATTCTTGAGTTTCTGTGATGTATTATTAAAGATGTAACATAATAGTAAAAAATTATCACTTTACCCCCCCCCCCCCTCCCCCAATATAGGGCAAAGTGAAATATAAACAAGTTCGCTTTTTTACATGATTTTTTGCAGTTCTGTGATAATTATGCTGATCCACATAAGAAACAAATCTGTCCATGTCTGAGTTCTTCCATTTTACACACCTTTCCTGTATCTCTGTATAGTATAAAAGACTTATATCATCAGTTATAGGCCACACATAAACATCTTTTTTTGTCTGTGTGGTCGCATGAACTTAACTAAACAAAAAAAAATATGATGCATTTTGTGAGGTAACTAAATCATTTTACTAACAAACTGCTTCTTAGTTACATGGACCTTAATCTGAGTGTGACTCAAGAGAAAATCCCCCATTCTTTATTTCACTCAGTTCCACCTTTTCTGGAACAAGCTTTGGCAAGAATATGCACATGACTGGCTCTAGTTCATTCAATGAGTTCTAAATTGCTAGTATGTGTCTTATGCACATCAATTATAAGTAAAACTGGTAGTTATTTCGTTGGCTTACTATGTTCCACTAAATGATTAATCATTTTTTTTTAATTTTTTTTTCAGAGAAGCACAGTGAGAAAAATTATTTTTAAGAACAAATATTGTCTTCATATCCTGATAATATTTTAATAAATTGTCCAAATGAATGCTTTAAATATAACTCATTCTGCTTTATATGTGTTTAAGTTAGACATATCAATTTATGTATGGGAGACTAGGGTGGGATGGGACCAGTGGTGTAGTCGAGGGGGGACGGCGTCCCCCACTTTTTTATTTTATTTCAAGCGTCCCCTTACTTCTTATTTTCAAGGGGGACGCTAAGGATGCGAAGGGACGGAGACTTTCTTGATTTATAAAATGTTTAAAAAAAAAAATATTGATAAATTAACAATTTTATGAAGTAAAGAATTGATTTTTTTAAACTATTTTAGTTTTCTTTAACAAGGGGCATTCAAAAAACAAGTTGAAAGGAATTGGTGAGAAAGGGATGTTTACTTGCTCTTATCCACCATAATTATCAGTAGTGAAATACCGCGCTAACGTTAGTTCCTTCAGAGGCATACATTATTTTTACAGGGAATTCGCTAATCGAAAACTATTAATACCCTCTTGTGCCTAACAGAAAAACCACACAAGCTCTCCGAAAACGATCTTTATACACCGCAGTCTCAGTTTAAAAAATATCCAAATGTTTCAGTTTTGAAAACCTGGTCATGTTTTTCTCACATGACAATTAACAACAGCATGTTTCCATTAGTCAGTAAAAAGGGTCTTTAAAGACATTCAAGGTAATTGACATAGCTGTCACATACTGTTGGTTAGTAGGGGTCCTCAGATGGCTGGTATGGTGTCGGCAGTCAAATACCGAATAAATCACCAAAAAGGACATCAATGCAGACCAGCAACTCCATATACTGTGGAGTGCGAGAATCCCCCATAACCATTATCCCCCCTTCTCCCATCTCCATTTATCATTCACATTGATAATTATTTCTTGATTAGATACAAGGATTACCTCTTTAGACAGAAAAAAACTACAAGAATTGGACTACCTTAAATTCTAGCCAGTATCGAGTACCTCTGAGTTAACTCTTTTTTTCTAGTCATAAGTATTTTGTATCATAATTTCAAATACTTATGGAAAAAACAATGAAACGATATAGGCAGCCAGAATTGGAAAGCTTTATAATTTCTTCCAAACGTTCTCGGACAGAAACAGATGCAATTGAAAATCAAAAATCCGATCCAAGAGAATTGTAAGTATCTTTTGAGTTTTGATCGATAATATTTTGAATTGTATGCTACGTTATAACAGGAATTTTTGATAAGGGTTATATTTTTTCCAAATATCAATATGTTTTTACCTGACTGCCAAGAAGGGTTATGTCTTTCACACGTATCTGGGTATGTGGATTTCTTTATACCCTCGAAATATTCCAACGGCTGGAAGGATTTTAATGAATGAAGTGTCTATCGATTCGTCTTAACCGTCCGATGGTTATCGGCGAGGTTTTATTTTTATAAATTCAAAATGGCGGTAGAGACGAAAAAAATGTTTTACGCACCCTATTGAGTGGCATATCATTGAATAGGTCTTTAAAAATGAAGAGGATGTTTCGTTGACTATTTTACAATCAGAAGTTCCGTTTAAATATTACACAACCTGAACGTTGTGTAGGTAGGATCTCTAGCTTTACTTTAATCTTCATAGACATCTATAGGCCTCATAAAAACAGTGTTTATAGATAGGAACTAACAATTAAACACAACTTAAAAGTCATGAATACAAGTAAATAAAAAATATAGGTAAGTAATATAAAAAAAATAGTTTCACATTGATGAGAAATAATTAATTAGTTCGCTTTTTACGCTGTCGGGTTTTTTGATTTTTTAAATTTAGTGTTATATAACTATGTCTGTTGTTGAACGGGATGGAAAGGAAAAGGTGAAAAAGAAACATGGGCGCAAGCAATGGTAGTTGAACAGAATTGCCCCTTTTTGAATTTTCTTTCTCGCTCGAAATTTTCAAAAAATAATAAATTTTGTTATTCTCAGAGGATTTAAAGTAATTCAACAGTAAAAGAAAGGATAACCAAGAATTATTCATCAGGGAGAGGGTCTATCTCCCTGAAGCCCCGTAAAAGACTATTTTTAGTTCTGTTTTTCTTTTACGTTTGTGTATTTTATTTCTAAACACACGATTAAAATACATCGGGTGTTAAGAAAAAAAAATCAGTCTGTTTCACTAGTTTATTTTGTAGAAAAACTAATAGAAATTTAATTTTGGGTTTTTAATATACATCTTATTTGTTTATTTCTAAATTATATTTTTTAATAAAATACAGATTTTATTGAAATTACTGCAATATTGTTTAAGAATGCCTGCAATCTCTATAAAATTCACAGCAGCATAAAAAGTACAAGATTAAAATAAAACATTTTAATTTTTGATTGCCACACTATCTATATATATTATCGTTATTTACTATTTACAATAGAGATTCTTTAAAGAAAATTAAGTATGTAGCACTTGTAGTTCGTTTACAGGTATACATAGCACTATTCCATTAAATTATGCACTACGGAAAGAAAATTCTTTACATTGTATTTTAATGATGTTACACTACTTCAAACATAATGAAATTGATATAAATGTAATGCATAACTATATGATTAATATAGAATACGAATTGTGTAGCTTCTATCGTTTATTTACAGGGATACTCAAAGAAATTACATTGCATTACTTTCGGTATATAGTAATTGTTTGAAAGGCGTTTTGTGAAATTGATATACATTATTGAGGAGGGAGTTAACGTCATCCACAGAAAACATAGAGAATGTATATCAATTTTCTTTAATAGTGTATGAGCAATACTGCATGATGTGCGTTTTCAATCTTAAATAATTTTTATTACATTATGAAAAATGAATTCTATAAAGCATATGTAGTGCAACAATTCGAATTATTTAATTTGTGTGTGCGGGATTAGAAGAAAATGCATTTTTAAGAGTGTTATGTATTTCTTAGCGCAACTAATTTTTACTGTGCGAATATAGTACAAATAAATTCAGATATAGGACTGCACTTCACAAAAGATATGGATACAAAATTATTGTCGTCAATAAACGGTAATTGCCAGAAAAACTTTTTTTGGTTGTTTTATGCGTTTTCCGCTTTAATTAGACTTTTAGGTTTCTGGGTGGTATGTATAAAATACAAAGATTATACACTAAAGAATTGCATGTTAAGGCTGTTGTCAAATCCAAAAGGGCAACTTCCTGACATATGTTTTACTTTATTTTTGTTCGAATATGCATGAAACTAGCTGGTGTTGTTGTTCAGAAACTATGTCATCAAGCTGTTTTTTCCATTTTTTTTTTACAAACGCAATAGATTTTTTTAGAAAATAGTGTCAAAATGGACGTTTTGAACGGAATTTCCGCGCGAAAGTAGAAAAATCACTCAAGAGCGGGCGAAAAATGGGTTTGTCATGTGATCGAAATCGCTTATAACTCAATGGGTAATTTTATTGATAAAAAAATGGAAAAAACAGTTCAATTCCATTCCAAATCGCTTCCATGGCCAGGGTTTCCAATTTTATACCTTTCTGTTAAAAAATGAATTTGTAAATGTGTCAGAACGTTTTGCGCTTGTTGAGCAGAGCAGTTAAGAACAGCCTTAAGGGATTACTTTACTCACGCGAAAACACCCGTTTTTTAATGTTAATCCTATGAGAGAATTTTTTTTAAATATCTTGTTTTACTTTGTGTTTTTAAATTATTATTTTTATCATTAAATAGATGAGGCCGATATCTACGTATTTTTTCGATTTTGTTTGCACTTTTTTTTTTCAAGTTTGATAATTTCGCTTTCGGAACCGGTTTCGAAAGTCAACGTATCCTCATAAATAATTTTTAAAAAAGTAAAAAAGACTGCGAACAAAATCGAAAAAGTAAAAAACGGGCATTGTAGAGATCGGCTTCATCTATTTAAGGAAAAAAATAATAATTTAAAAACACAAAGTAAAACAAGATATTTAAAAAAAATTCTCACATAGGTTTAGCATTAGCAAGCGGATTCAGTTCCTGTGAGTGAAGTAGTCCCTTAATGTCTGTAGACAGTAATTACTGGAAAAGGCTTTAACTTTCTTAAGTATTTTCTAAGATATTTATTTACATATCACTGTTTTTGGTATGAAAAAAAATAATTATAATAGAATGTTCTTGATAGCATTAGAAAATGTTTAATCTATGTATGACGCATGATTTTTCATTATAGTTAAAGTTGTATTTGGAGTAAAAGAAAAAAAAATAGTTGTAACATAAATTACGTTTAATGAATTTATTTTTCATTTTGAATAAATGCGTACAAAAAAAATTAATTATTTATATAAACAATATGTACTTTTTTTTAAATTTTTAAAGAAAATCTTATCTATAATACGATATTTAAAATTAAAATTGAAGTAACATGTGTTATTAGTGCTTTCTAGGAGGCGCAATACTTATTCATTTTACTAAATGGAAATGTAGTAACAGCTGTTGCATTTTTTTATGACAAATGCCGAATTAAATTGCACAAAGTTAAAAAATAAATATTTTAATTAATCAGAACATATTTATAAAACTATTGAAACTAGGGATGCACCGAATATTCGGTATCTATTCGATATTCTGCCATACTACCGAATATTCGGTTAGGCCGAATATCAAACTATTTGGCCAAACCGAATTCTTAAAAAACCTCTTAAAAATATTTTTTAAAGCCTTACACACCTTCTACTTTTAACTGTCAATTAATAAAGATATTCAGAAAAATTAGATAGAATCATCTTTAAATAAAAGAGAATGCTTTTATATTATTTATTTGCTGTTTTAAAAGTTTCCCTTAAGAAAATTAACCATTAATGGCAACCTACATAGGAATTAATTATGTGCAATACAGTGTTGAATTCAGACACTTTTCTCTGGGAGGGATTTCTGTGGCTCCGGGGGGTGGGGGGGGGGATTTCTCACGGCCTCCCCCTGAATTCAATACTGTATACAAATGCGAGTTCCTGAGCATTGTCTAGTAAATAATCATTTTCTTGCTTTTTCGAAAACAGGATAACAAAATGGAAAAAACTTTCAGGGGTAATAATAGGCACCAAAATAGGCAATTTTTTGACCAGCTAATCAGGACCGCAAATTTTAAAGATATTTAAAAAGTGCAGTAATTTAGTTCACTGACACGACCGAAAATCACTTTTGTTCTTTCTTTTGTTCAAACATGAAAAACATTTTTTTCTTTTTTTAATTCTACAGTAAGCTATTCAACAAATAAAGGAACTTTAATTAAATTAATTTTAATTAAATTTAAATTTTTCATTTAAATTTCCATGCAGTTGAAAATGAAAAGCAAGATTCAAAATCAAGTATCTGCCTATGGGTGATATACGCCCTAACGTTCAAAACTACGAGCGTCCCCCCACTTTTTTTTCCAGGACTACACCACTGGATGGGACACCTGCAATAATTCTTAAAATAAGCTTTATTTTTAATTTATGACTCTTCCACTAGATGGAATAATCATTGCATTATACTTGTTGCTATAAATCTTTTTAGTTGCAGGCAATCTATGAGTTTTTGACTTAAAAAGACTATGTTACAATATTAAAAGCAAGTAACTACCCAGGTTTTTAATGTAAATTTTCAATCTCATTCTTTGTTGCTAACTTAATTGTTTTTAATATTTTGTAAATTCAACAATATGCCATTTGTAAATAAACAGTTAAGTAAAATCTAAAAGCTGAAAATTGATGCAAGAGATGTCTGATTCCAATTCTGGGTCTGAAACCTATAATAATGTTATAGAGAAAGAAGCAGGTGATACATCTAGCGCAGTGGTTCCCAACCTTTTTTTGGCCGCACCCCACCTAAGCATCTGTAAAATCATGATGTCCCCCCTTCACTTCTCTATCATATAAATCTTAATTTTATATCAAAAATAAACTTCTGTTTTCCTGGAAGAATTTGAAAATAGCATTAACACTGATAAGTGATTTCATATTCTTTAATTTATCGAAATCATATTTTTTATTGCAAGTATGTTTTTATCATAACTCTATTATTCAATGAGTTCATGGATCTTCTTCTTTACATCTTCAAAAGTTTTATTTATTTTTTCATCTTACCTCAAATTTAAAAGTGATAAATAGTCTACATTTTAATCTTCGTAAAATTTCTTGAAATCTCTCTCACATTTTGTATTACATCTGATAGAATTGGTACATTTTATAATGGATTTTAGTACTTCATTACGAAAAAGTGATATTTGTTTATTACCAAGACTGTCTGGATAACATAATTCACAAGTAACATTTCAGGATTCGCGCTTTTATGCCATTTTAAGTAACTATTTTTCTTTCTCCTCATAACATGCTTCTTTGATAGCGGCATGCTTCTTTGATAGCGGGCTTTCTTTTTTCCATTATTATTATTTGGACACCATGTTTTCTCCGATTTTAAATTTTAAAATGGATATGTCATGAATCATGTTTATATATTGTGTATGTGGTTTGCAGAAGAACCATAAGAAGCTTACTTTCTAATTTCATAAAAGTAGTAGCTCATTTAGCTAATTCAAAACATTTTTTAGGTTGGTTGATTTTTGACGGCCAATTATCAACACGAGGGATATAGACCCTAAAGGGGGGAGGAGTGCCCTTCGTGGGGTCTTTCTAAGGGTACCTAACCCGTATTTACACTTGGAAATAGGTCCGAAGAAAACCACGAAAACTCCGAACGATTAGGCCGACGGGCGCAATTGGGATCGAACCCAGCACCTCCCGTCTACCAGCTTCAAGAGCAGAACCTCTCGGCCACTGGTGGGGCTATTTTTTAGGTTAAACATGTCCAAATAGTCAATTTTAGATATATCCTACAAAATTTCATATGTGGAAGTTCCTTCACGGAGTATATTGTATTATGAATAGATGTAAAAGTTAAAAAAATCATAATATAAAAAGAGGTGTGTTTTACTAAAATAATATTACAACCACAAAAATTTAAGTGTCCTTTTTAATAGATAAAAGTGTGTAAAAAAAATATATGTAATATATATTTATATATATATAACATATATATATATAATATATGTAAAAAAAATCTCATAACTATTCCGGTGTCAGTGTATTTTGAAGTTTCAAAAATTAATTTTTATACAGTTATTTTCAAATTTTTTCATCTATTATTTCTATTTTTAGACTAGGGCCTCTCATTAGGAAAAAAAAATGACAGAAATTTTGTTAATAAGAAATTTGAAATTGCCCCCCTGAAAAGTCATATTGCCCCCTGTGGGGCATACGCCCCACGTTGGGAACCATTGATCTAGCGGTTCTGAATTTATTGTCCCAGATGATCATGCAGTTTCATCATCTAGCTCAAGTGAAAGTGAAAATGTAATAGCTCATGCAATTTCCAGTTATGATGTATCTAAGAACGCCAAAGCAGGATGTAGTGGAGGCTAAAAAAAAAAAAAAAAAAAAAAAAAAAAAGTGGGAAAAAACAATCAAACAACTAATTGTGAAGAAATTGCTAGAGATGGAACCAGGGATTAATTTGCGCCGGAGCCCAGCTCTGTTTAAAAATTTTATTTATTCAAATATAGAAAAAAAAATTCCTCCTTCAAAATTACGTATTCTATTCTATTTCAAATCATGTTAATGCTATTTTGATCAGAATGAAAATGAAGGGAAAACAGAAATCCTGTTTTTCTATTCTAATAATATTTGCAAATTTATGTCAGCGCGCATTGATACAACGCCACTCAAGAGACTGAACAATGAATTTGCTTTCAGTTCGATTTTCTTTTGTGACAGTAGGATAATTTTATTTTTATTTTTTTTAATTTACTATCTAATTTGAAAAGAATATATTCTGTTATTAGGTAGCAAGATTTTGTTTGTTCGAGGTTTTTTTGTCTTCTATTGCGCACGAGAATAAAAATCACGTTAGTGATTTTTCTATTTATTTTGTATCATGAACGCTGCCCTTGCTAAAGCTCTGCTCTGCACATTTACGAAATCCTTTTCATTTCTAAGTAGAAATAATTGCCATATTCTGATAGAAAGCAACTGAGCAGTGTTTCCCCTTTTTCTATAAAAGCATCAAATCTTTCCGATAATAGTGTCAAATATCTAATTTAATCTAATTTTCAGGGGCTCATCACAAAAGATTGTTATGCGGAAGTAATCGACTACAATTTAAGATATGCACCTTTTATAGGAAATTGAAAAAAATTGTTAGATTCTTCAGAATATAAATATTAATTTCTGTAAATTTCTTTCATTTTTTCATAAAAATGTATAGCTGCGAATTATTCCTTTTTAGGTAGATTTCGTAAGAAATACTACCGATTACATTCTCCCCTATGTTGGAATTTCTGAAATTTTTTTGCAGATACATGACCCCAAGAACCCAAAACCACCCACAGTTCAAATCTTTATCTGTGTATCTATATCACTTTTTTATGGACACGATAACTTCCACAATTCTGCATAAATATCTTCCTAACTGATATATAAAATCAATGGGCAGAAAATCTTGGTCAAGTTCGTTAATGGGCAAAATTGGACCAAAGGGGTGGAAATAGGGTGGGGTTTTTGTGAAAAGGTAAAAAAAAAAAAAACCCATAGCTTCTTAGTTATAATACATATCAAATCAGTTTAAAGTTATTATTACTTCTAGGGAAAGGATTTTTATGTAAAAAAAAAATTATGTTAAAATTTTTATGTTAAAAAAAATTATGTATCACAAATTTTTGATAAAATTAAAAATGGGCTCAAGGGGCGAAAAAAACAGGAATTTATTTAGAAAAAAAATCATAACTTCATCAATTCTTAAGATATCAAATTCACTTTAACTTATTATAAATCTTCTTAATACTATCTACAACTTTTATGTTGACAAGTTTTTGATAGGGCCAATTTTTACAGCAAAAAAAAATAAATAAATAAATAAATAAAATAAATAAATAAATAAGAAAAAAATGGGGGAGTTGAAGAAGAAAAAGTATCTGCTAAAAAGATTGTGATGACTAATTATATCAGCTATCATTACATCATTAATTGGATCATTTCTTACCACTATTTTAAAATAGTAATTTCAGCTAATATCTTAAATTCTTGGTTAAGACCGACACCGCCTGACGAATGCATCTACGGATAGTTTGTTTAAAGGTTTTGCTTTCAGATACACCTTTGTTAAAAATAGAGTGTGCTACCTGTTGGTGGAATGTGGAACTAACAGACTGCGATTTCATTTTAAGTAGGCAATCTAAACAAGAAACTGTTTGAAACTTTAAGATAGTTTATAACACGTAAGAAAAGTTTTTAAAAGAATGGCACGTGAAATTTCAGGTAAGGGGGGGGGGGGAGGATGCTAGAATTTTTTTTTTAAACCATAGCGTTTCTTACCGTTTAGGTGCGGGTTTTTTTATGGAGTCCTGAGATAAATGCTACTTATTAAATATAAAAATGTCAAAAGTTTAGCTACCACTATTTTAGAATAGTAATTTCAGCAAATATCTTAAACTCTTGCTTAAGACCGCAAGCCCCTCGAGTAACATGTCTACTGATAAGTTGTTTAACAGAGTTTAGTTCAGGTACAGTTTTGTTAAGAATACAGTGGTGGTGGAATGTGGAACTAACAGAACACGATTTTGTTAAAATTAGGAAATCAAACAAGAGACTTTCATTGTTATGGGAAACTACAGAAAATGTTAAACAATGTGGGTCTGGAGGTTTATATTAAGCATGCTTATAAAAAATGTGTGTCCATGTGGCCTAAGTCAGTCTGTGGTTCTTTATTCCAGAACCTTGTGAATTCAACAAACTTTATTTAAAAAAACAATAAAAAGTACAAAAATAGAAATACAAACTACATCACATAAAAAGTGATGGGGTTTAAAATACAAAAACATATAGAGGAAATCAAAACTAAAAATTGTCTTCCACAGGGGATTCAGGGAAAATTCCTAGTTCCTTGTTGTCTTAGTGTTAATAATTTGAAATCACTCAACAAAAAATTTTTCCTTTTTTTTTTTCAAAATCATGGAAAAAAAGAAAACTTGGTTAATTAAATTTGATAATGAAAGACAGGATAATTGCCCTGCCTTGCAGGCACCCATAACCCGTCTATATTCTATATAATTTCAATAGGCTTCTGAAGGACACCTCTACTTCATCCTTTCATTGTCATGGGAAACTACAGAAAATATAGGCTTATAATGGGAAAAATATTTTCCATATTCTTTTAAAAAAGCGGGTCAACCCGACCCGAGGGTCGGGTCGGTTTAAGATAATTTACAAACACAAAAACATATCGAGGAAATCAAAACTATTCCACAGGAGATTAAGGGAAAATTCTTATTCCTTACTGTTTTAGTGTTAATTTTAAATCACTCAAGAATAAACGTTTCTTCTTTTTTCAAAATCATGAGAGAAAAAGTAAACCTGGTTAATTAAATTTGATAATCCAGGGCAGGGTAATTGCCCTGCCTTGCACGCATCCATGACCCATCTATACTCCATATAATTTCAATAGGCTTCTGAAGGACACATCTATCCTCTGTACGTCATTCTTTCATTGTCATGGGAAACTACGGAAAATGTTAAACAATGTGGGCCTGGAGGTTTATATTAAGCGTGCTTATAAAACTTGTGTGTCCATGTGGCCTAAGTCAGTCTGCGGTTCTTTATCTCAGAACCTTGTGAATTCAACAAACTTTATTTAAAAAACAATACAAAAATACAAATACAAACTACACCACATAAAAAGCGATGGGTTTAAAACACAATAAAGTTAAAAAATGCAAATTATCTGGCTGAACAGTGGATATTGGATATATTTGACGGCCCCCTGAATCCTGGAAAATTCGTCTTGTGTGTTCAAAATAGACATCCTGTGAAAAGAAGATAGTTTCGTTGACTATTATTCGTCTCATCACTTAAGCATATTTGTCAGCACACATTCTACACTCTATCATTTGAAGGGTTCCAGGATAGAAGAGAGTCAGCAACAATCGCTTCGACCTTAGCAGTGCAATTTTTCATACAACTCCTTGGCAAGATCTTCATACTTAGCGAGTTCCAGACTAATAAAAGAATGGTTTGTGATTTTAAAAAGTGGGTTACATATTGATATTTTACTGCCTGATTTGATGTGGAATGCCCCCCTGGCACTTTGGGGCCTAATACAGAGCCTCTTGAAGTTTTTGCACCATAAATTGTTAATAAATTTCTCCCTTTTAATCCAATCTTCATATCTGGAACCACTTTTCCATTTAGTTATCCCCCCCATTGGTAGAATTCAGTTAAAATCCTGGGCACCCTAGGGTAGGGATCTCTTTAAGAAGAAATTGGGTCCTTAAAGGACCCTTCACAAAACTTTTCACCTAAGGACCCTTCACAAAATTCTCTGTCTGAAAAATAGGCCATGTACAAAATTTTTAGATGAAATCTAAACTTTTCGCAAATTTAATCATTTAGAAGTGAAATCTGGCCGGACTCTATTACATATATAAAGAAAATATATGTATTTTACATACATACATCTTCTTAAAAACATAAAAAAGAACCTGAATATAATGATCATTTTTAATTAACAAAATTAGGACTATATTTTTCACAAATGTAAAAAAGCTTTTTACAATTTCACAAAAACAGGACCCCGAGAGAAAATTCTGGACAGACCCCTGCCCTAGGGTCATATAGGGCACGATCCATGGCCTTTGAAACGTTTTGTGCGGCATGCATTTTTCCCATTATGTGCATTTTCAAGGAATTGAATAATTATATTTATATGCATATATATACAAGATATATATATATTAATATAAAGCGACTTAAATACTTTATATTATATCATGAAATAAAATGTACGTTTATTGCTTATCAATTAAAGCAGCACAAATTTAGTTTTAAATAGTAAAACATTGCGATAAGCAAAATTTTAATGACAACTTTATTACATTAAAAGATTATTTTCGTTTTTTCACGAATATGTTAAAAGCATATTGACAGACTCATTGATCGCTTAGAAAAAAAAGTTTGGATGATTTATTAGATAAATAACATGTTGCTTGGCAGAACTATTTTGGGTTGGACTTTTCAAGGCAAAGGGATCTGAATATTCCCGTTTCTGTGCTAGTTTAAATCTTATTACACTAACTTCTAATAACTAATACACTAACTTCTAAACCGAGTAGGCAAACAAAAAGAAGAAAAAAATCATACGCATTTTCACTTTTCTATTACCATATTTTGATTTTCTTTAATGGCCGGTGGATTGTTTGTATAAAGCCTACGAAGGAACGTCAACCTCTTCCACCATTTCGTAGGTCACTCTTTTTTTTTAAAAAAAAGGGAAAGAGGCTCTCACAAGCTTAGGCCATATAGACTTGTGATACGGAAAAAACCCTTAGGGTCCCATGTCAAATCAACACAGACGTTTCCCTCACCATCT
Organism: Maratus speciosus; assembly: GCA_963932465.1. NCBI lineage: Eukaryota > Metazoa > Arthropoda > Arachnida > Araneae > Salticidae > Maratus > Maratus speciosus. Next base: position 389,682,532 of record OZ010799.1, on the reverse strand, counting down.
CCGAATTTTACAAAATTTGGTGAACTAGTTAGACTGGTTGAGAAAATAAAAAATCTGCAACTTCAGATTTCTAAGGCTATTAGTTTTTTAATTATAGCCAGTTAAAGATGACTGACTAAGACAAATTTACTGTCAGATGGCAACACTAAAATCATCACAACTCTTGTTCTAATTAACATACAGACATGGGCTTGGTATCACTTTAAAGCATTTGAAATGACCTTTTATATGATACCAAACACATTTTTTTCTTTTTTTAAGTTACAAGGTCATGGCGCTTGACCTTTAACCTTGAATTACTAAAAAACGAATTCTTCAATTTTCATAATTTTTTTTTTTTCTGAATACTAAAATGCCTTAACTAGATGTGTACAAAGTTTCAAAATGGGATCATATATAAAATAAATAACAAAATACAAAATGTTTGCATTAAATTATATATTCATATATAATGAGTTCACGAACTCATTCTATATGTATATAAAAATGGATTTTTGTTAAAATTTTGTATTTATTTTTAATATTTGTACACCTATGCCAGCTTTTATTTAAATCATCTTTTATTAATGAGATCATCATGCAAAATAAAATTATTGGCAAAAAATAATTGTTTAATATTTAGCGATTAGTGCACCTGGCAATTATTTATTTAAGATGATAGAAGTGATGTTTTTAATAGTGACAGGCAGGTTTGGGGAATTAAATGTTATACAGTTAACATACAGTATTGCTATGAACTTTGAATATTTTATAAAAATTGTATTGTCTATTTATTTTTTCTTATAAACTTACATGACAAAATATAGCAAGTATAATCAGTTCAGAAATTTCTTGTTTTATTATACGCATATAACAATATGGATTTAATTATTTAAATTTTAGATTAACTGTCACTGCTATATACGATAAAAAGTGGTGGATAGCTTGTGTGATTGATACTGATGAAGAAAATGCGCAAGTTAAATTGTGTTTTTTGTGTTGATTTGACATGGAATGACCCCTTCTGTAAACTAAAATTCGTTAATCTTGAACAAACGAAACTATTATATGTCTTGTATTCGACACAACTTAATATTTTCAGATTATATACATATTTTACAAATTGAGTTGATTCATACATTATTGAATTTCTTTTATATACATATATACATTTCTTAAAAACAGAATTTTTATGAATATTGTCGTTAAACACTACTGTAGAATTTTCTTCACATTTTTTTCTTTGTTGGTTCATATTAAACTTAAAATTATTTTTAATTTTACATTTCATTCTAATGAAAGTCCTGGTTCTTACAAATGTCATGACTACAAAGTCATCAAATACCGGATATTTACTTTTTATTATATCTTTTAACATCTGAAAAACATTCGGTTGTTGGTTAATAAAAGTTCAACGAAATTGGTTAAATTCTTTTTCCATTTTTATTACAGCATCAAAACATTCATCTGTTGGTCTCTCAAAAAATCTTGATAGCCCCTGAAAACACTTATCTGATCTCAGATCGATGTTACCACATTTTGTATGACATGGAAAATATTAAAAATTAAATCCCCTCCTCCTTTTGCACCCGGGCTTGGGACCGGCGTTGGCGGAGTTGCATTCACACACGCACACATACATACCTGCCAAATTTTGAAAATGGAAATAAAGAAAAAATACTTAACACTTTTTTTTTTTTTTCAGAAATACGATTCCATTTTTTAAGTAACAAACATATTTAGGCTGTTTAAGTAGATAAAACTATTTAGGAAATTAGTTATCAAAGCATACACATAGCTTTTATTAAAATTTAATTTCTGTTTTTTAAAGATCAAGTGAGCAAAAACATATGGGCAATTCCATCGTAACTGACGTAACATTTGATAATCGAATTTTGTTTTCAAAACTATGTAGAAAATTTACTAATAAAACTAGAACAAATTTTTACAATTTAAAATATTTCTTACTAAGGACTTAATACACAAACACCTGCAGATTATTACAATCTCTCTTTTAGTCTTAAAAATTGCAATTCAAAATTTTGTAACTGACATAACATAAAATATAAAAAAAAAATTTCTGCTTTCATTGAACAGTTAAAATTATCAAAACTATCCCATTACAAAAAGTGATTTAACATTCTCAATAACATGAAGTAATGCAAAATTATTACAGCAACTTTTAAAATTAATTTCTGAATAAAGAAAAAAATTGCATTTACACGTGTAACTGACGTAATATTACGACTTTACAAAGAGAATAATGGTACTTAATCGAGTTTGTAAACAGTAATTTACAATGCCTTTTTATTAGGATTTTATTATAGAATATTAAAATATCAAGTTTTCCCAATCATACCCTTAAATTAAACATATTATAAATTTTATCCCCCCCCCCCCCCAAAAAAATGATTATTTTCTGTGGAATTGGCTACATTCAAAACATGACTTTATTTTCCATACAATGAAACGAACATATTTTGTTAACAATATTAAAAGTTTGTTATAATTTAGCGTTTAATGTTATTAAAAGCAATTTCAAAGTAATTAATAATTTAAGAGAAGAAAAATCGCACTTGACAAAAACTTAAAAAAAAAGAAAGTGCATAAGTTGGCAAGTATACACACAGAATTGTTCTCATTTACACCCATGTACAGATTAACAATAAAAATGAAAGGAATAGAAAAAAATAACCGATGATAAAGCACAGTCCTATGTAACAATGTTTAAATGATGTTTGGTATTTAAGTATTAGTGCTTACACTTGTAATATTAGATTTTCAAAAATAAATTTTCTAAAAATTCTGGGATCAAATGGATCATTTAAATTCAGTTTTTGAACTTTTTGATATGCATAATAGCATACAAAAACACCACAATTCATATTATCTGTTTGTAAAATATGTGGAGGGAAATATATTGGCCATTTATCAAATGAATTAAAATAGTTTTTTAAGATGTTGAACCATTTTTGAATGACAGCTTCATAAGAAGAATCGCTAAAACGCAAATGTAATGGGTCATAAAATTCAAATCTATGCTTTTTTAAATCAACTACAATCAACATCCAGTGCGATTTAAGATTAAGTGGAATGAACAAATATTCTTTACATCTTATACTATCCAAGATTTTTTTATTTATCTCTTTAGATTCAGAAACCAAAAATGAAGAAATAGCCATATAATTATCACGGCCATGTAAAAGTTTAAACAAAAATGAATCTATAATTGCATCATATAACCATCCCCGTTTAAATACCACTGAATACGATTTCAATAACTTTTCCTCTTCATTACTTATAGTAGGATCTAGAGATTTTAACATATAAGCTGTCAATTCTATATCATTAATTTTTACATAAGGTGATGTCATCATTTTATTACTAAAATCTTTCAAATTCATATCAAAAAACACTGTTTGTTTAAGTTTATATGAAGAAAAATTAACAAAATCATTAATTATACAATAATATATGTGTTTTCGAAAAAGTATAGTGCTGAACGGATGAATCACACTACCTTTATTCATTATCTGATGTGCATAAAAGCACACAAAAACACCGCAATTACTATTATCTATTTGCATTACATGAGGTGGATATTCAATCTGCCAACAATTGTTATTTTGTAATATTGTATTAAGTATATTTGTCCAGTTTTTAAAATTATAGTTACAAGTATCCCTGACATCATTAGGTGATGAATCATACACAGATATTTTTTTTTCCTTTAGGTTGGCCACACAAAGAATCCAGTGAGACTGAATGCAAAGAGGGATAAACAAATGATTTATTGAAGAGATAGGATAGGGGAGATCCAATGCTTCTGAAATGCCAGAGTGTATACTGTATGAAATTGCAGAGCTTACAAAATGTATGTCCGTTCTTTTAAACAAAAGTTTATAAAAATAAAAATCTATTATAGAATCATAAAGCCAACCTTTTTGGAAATCCTGTGATTGCAACTTGATTGATTTTTCTTCAGAGGCAGAAAGAAAAGGATCTAAAGATTTTAGGTCTGTTATGTTTACTTTATAACAACTAACTTCAAAAATAGGTTTTGAAAAATCTTGAAAGTTACTTAGTGGAAATGTAAATGAATTAACAGAGATATTATGATCATACTCTATTATTTTACTTTTTGGAGTATTCAATTTTTGCTGTTTAAATGGAGGTTCATCTACATCATAATTAATCAAACTAGAATTTATATTTTCATCTCCTGAATCAATTACCTTACGTTTTTTGTTAGTTTTGAAAAGTCTAGGTTGGCGAATTAATTTTTGATTAGGGGGTACACTATGATTAGTTAAAGTTAGAATCTGTTCACTTTTATCACACTGTATGACACCTCTACACTCTGAAACTAGCGAATTTAAAGTTGCGTGTATATTTTTGAGAAGAATATTTTGCACGGTAGGGTTTTCTATCAAAATTAGTAATTCTGATGCTAAATCTTTGCAAGACTGTTTTTGCTTTTCAACACTATGAGGATTTTTAAATGTTAGAGGTTTTGGCTGTACTTCAAAATCTAAATTTTCATTATTATCAATTTTATCTTCAAAATCAAAAATTTTATCTTCAAAATCTATATTCCTATTATAATATGAATGTATCTTATGGATATGTTTACAAAGAACATCAGAATCTGGGCAATCACAAGTGTATAGGTGGTTACATAAAGTGCTGCATGACATTTCGGTGCATTTATAAAAACACAAATCAAAACAGCATGTATCTGTTACTCTGTTTACTGTGTAATATTGCATCTTCACAGACTGAGAGGCTATTAACCAAGAGCTATTCGATAATTTTGATATAGAAGAGTCTGGAATTCGTAATCCTCTTTTATGCCGATCTTTACAAATAGAAACATTTTTCTTGGGATGACCTATTAATAATTTATACTGATGACTTAAGTAAGTGTTACGCTCAATATCTAACAAAGTCAGTATAAGTTTATCAATTCTCTTATTGAATTTACGATGAAAATAACAAGTTTTCAACTTATTATGAAACGATTCGCAATACATATTAGTATCGGTAGCAGCATGAGGGAAATTTCTATAAGCTGTAGACCAGACCTCAATTCTATTACAATAATAACGTTGAAAGTAATCAATAAATGCAGAACTTATGGCTGAATAATCTTTTAAAAATTTATTGAGTAGAGAATGAAATTTAGACTCAGACTTTTCGTAAAGTATTTCTGTTAATTTCAAAAGCATTTCATCTTCTAACGCTTTCACCCTTACTTTGTTATGCAGCTGTCGAGTCCATGTTTGTCGAACATGCCACAAACATAATAAATGTTTTATACCTGTACCAAAAACTTTTTCAAAAGAAGGAAAAAAAACATTATCGTCATCAGTCATTATACAATTAATACTAAGTTCGGGAATTCTACATTGTATAGATTTAAGCAAACATGAAACTGTATCAATATCAGCAAAATTTATAATGAAATGCGCAACAGGATACCCACACCCAAACTCGTCTGGAACTATTAAGTTAATAAGGTAGAAATCATACTGATTTGTTTTATGAGTTGAATCAATGCAAAGGATGTCTTGACAGCCCTTTATCATCATATTCTTTTGTTCTAATGTTTGAATTCCTAATGCAAACAACTTATTAGTGTTTGGTAAAACATCTAGATCAGAGGGGCCACACAATGTTGTCATACCCTGAGGTTTATAAATTAAAATGGGATCATATTTTTCTTTTTTTAAATTGTCAACCAGAGATGAAACAGAGATTGCATCACTCTCCGGATACAATGCCTTAAACATATGTCTTTTATAAGCACTAATTACCGTATTTGAAATGAAATGTTCTTTGTGTGGTAAACTATCTCTATTATCTCTCATTCCAGCAGTATGTTGTAAAATCTCTTTAATTTTAGAAATAGGGACAGACAATCTTAAATGAGCTTTAACCAAATTTCTTACACTAAGTTTTAAAGGTTGATGTTTGACACTTTCAAATTTTAGGGGATGATTATGGTTAGAAAAATATACCACATTAACAATTCCTTGCTTTTCTGAAACACATATTTTAACAGGACAATCTATGTTTTTTGGAATAGTTCCTTTTTTATTTTTCCTACTAGTAGCTGGCGCGAATTTAGTATGAGGCCTTCCAAACTGGCAGCTGTAATAATAATATTTACTAGACATGCTATACTTTGTTCCTGTATATTTTTAAAAAAAAGTAAAAGTTGATGAAGCTTCACATTCAAACCAATTTTGAAAAAGACTAACTGAATCAAAGGTTAAATATTTTATGAAACCAACTTCATGAACAATTAGTAAATGTTTAATTAAAGATGAAAATTTTCCGAATGACAATGAACACCCCAACATACAATCAAACTGGGGACATTTCAATTTAGAACAATTAATTGAATGTTTTAGAAATGATTCTCTGTGATGAAATGATAAATTGCATTTTTGACATGTATCTACTGCTAAAGTTTTTGAACAAGATTTTGTATGTCTATAAAATGACTGCTTACAATTAAATATTTTGCTGCATCTATCACATTTACGGGGATATAATACTACTACTTCAATTTTTTTTTCACTATTAACTGGTTTACATGAACTTTTATGGTTATAAAACGATGCTTTTGACTTATAAATTTTAAGACAAATATCACACCTAAATGACACATTAGAATTCGGTTGCTTACATTTAGATTTATGCTGACTAAAAGATTGTTTTGTTTTATAAATTTTTAAGCAGTCATTACATTTTCTGGGATACATACTTATATTACTACTAGTTATATACCCATTCTCACAATTTTCAGTTCCACCACCCACTGTAGAGCAATCAGCTTTGTTGAGCTTATCATAAGGCAATACTTTTGTTTTACTAATCTCCATACAATTTGGAACCTTACTTACAAAAGCAGAACATGAACCAGCGATATCCTTCCGTGGCTTCGAAGAATTAGACCTATTAAAAGATACTAAAACACATTCATTTAAACAAGACAAAGAACTTTCAATTTGAAACAGGTTATTAGAATATGAAAAAAACTGATATAAATAATTAAATACTGAAGATGCACTAGAATTATACACAAACCTATCAGAAAAACTCTTATTCACATTGCTATCAGACCTAACAGAATTCCCAACAACATTAACTGATAATAAACAAATTTCGCAAACAGCATTAGAAACATAAGACCCAGACCCTTTAACATGATTACAAGAAGCATTAACCAGGGAGACATTTACCATTGTCATGGCAGGAGGCAACGCAACAGGAACAGCAGAGAAAGATGTGGCGGGCGGAACAGGGAGAGACGCGAAAAGAGGTACGGGGGGAGACGCGAAAGGAGGTACGGGGGGAGACGCGAAAGGAGGTACGGGGGGAGACGCGAAAGGAGGTACGGGGGGAGACGCGAAAGGAGGTACGGGGGGAGACGCGAAAGGAGGTACGGGGGGAGACGCGAAAGGAGGTACGGGGGGAGACGCGAAAGGAGGTACGGGGGGAGACGCGAAAGGAGGAACGGGGGGAGACGCGAAAGGAGGAACGGGGGGAGACGCGAAAGGAGGAACACGGGGAGACGCGACAGGAGGAACACGGGGAGACGCGACAGGAGGAACACGGGGAGACGCGACAGGAGGAACACGGGGAGACGCGACAGGAGGAACACGGGGAGACGCGACAGGAGGAACACGGGGAGACGCGACAGGAGGAACACGGGGGGACGCGACAAGAGGAACACGGGGGGACGCGACAAGAGGAACACGGGGGGACGCGACAAGAGGAACACGGGGAGATGCGACAAGAGGAACACGGGGAGATGCGACAAGAGGAACACGGGGAGATGCGACAAGAGGAACACGGGGAGACGCGACGGGAAGAGCAGGGGGAGATGCGACATGAAGAGCAGAAGAAGAACCCCCAGAGATCGACTCCATTGATTTAGGTGTTGAAACAAACTTGACATTTTCCGATGATGGCTTAAATACACGAAAAGTAAAAGCCCACCTTCCTTTGCCAGTAGATTCCACACCATCAATCCCATGGTGAAACGAACTCTGGTCCCTGAAGACATAAAAATCCCCACCTTTCAACCACTTGCGTGCAACCTCTTGCTTACTGTTGTCTGCTAACACAAGAGTAGCCCCAACACCATGACATAAGGTAATGACCTGGTCACATGCGTGGATAGGTTCATCATCCTTATGGAGGTTAAGACCTGGAGACCCTCTTGGATAGTATACCAACAGACAAGCATTAGGTGCAGCTAGCTGCAAATCCCTAACAACCCCCTCACACAGATGTCCTACTTCTGAGAAGGCCGCACATGGCTCAATCAATCTGCTCCCATATCTATAACTCCTATCTGCAAAAAGCCACTCATAACGTTTAGCTACGTACTTACCCACCCTAGAGCCTTTAACATTAAGCTTACTAACAAAATTTTGAACTTCTGCCTTCTCAGATACACTAAGCAAGCCGCGCTCTACACCTGGAATAATGGGACACACAGAGCGAGATGATGATGGAAGAGAGCCAGTGTGAGATGAAGGTAAAGAGTTCATGCGAAATGGAGGAAGAGAGTTAGTGTGAGATGATGGAATAGAATTAGAACAAGGGGAAAGAAAAGGGTTAGAATGAGATGAATTATACATACCCTTATCTACTGCAGTGATGTTCGATGATATTCCTACCTTGTCTTGAAACTTGGTTGATGATCGCCAATATACCCTTGAATCAATTCGGTTCGCCACCACCTCGGCATAGGAGAGCCCTCCTAGATAATCAGGAAAGCCAAGCAGGGAGGAAGAAAAGGGTGATTCAAAGAAACAAGACATCTTTGAAGAAGGACTCGCAGCAGATGACATTTTAACTGAATTCAGTGAAAGTGTCAAACACGAAGACCTGAAAAGACAAAGTAAATGATTAAAAAGGTAAAACATTAGAGAAAAACAGATCTTTTATAAAATTAGAAGTTAAATAATACAAATAAGTAATGTCACTGATGATATACACCAGTCATCAAAATTAAAGGACAATGAGAAAAAATATGCTCACAAAGTTAATGTTGCAACCAATGCCCAATCATGCAATTATTTATGTTACTTAAATACTATTGAACTCAAAATTGCACTTCCGCTGATATGTTAGCACAAGAAATATGCAAATTAGATGATTGACAATGTGGTGCACAATGGACGTATGTTGGAATGCTGGTCTGTAGTGTTCCCCCCCCCCCCCCAAAAAAAAGTAATATTAATGAAAGTTATAGGTAATATCCATGAAACTAAAATTATTTTATTTAGTATTTAAAATATTCAGCTCACAATATTTGTTTCATATTTGTAATATTAATTATTATAAATGATATATCAAGTATACTACTCTGGAAGATTAATTGTTAAAAATAGTGAGACAAAACTAAGCACTAATATTCCAAACTTTTTTCTTTTAATTAGTACCTTTTAAATCCCACACTGTTTCAATAATTTGATAGCTGTCATTACCCGATATTTAGTATTTTAAACTATCCACGTAAAATAATTAAAACATTGATCTTCTGATGATTACATGCAGTAATTAATGCAAACAGTAATTGATTATCACAAATATTTTATTAATCACTGGTATCCTAATTGTTAAATTTATTTGAAAATAACTATTTTGTTTCATTAGTATGTATTCATTAAATTCTGGTTCTAAATACAGTCATACAAACAATTATATTTAATACATTTTATTGGGTGTCCATTACTGGGCTTTTGGGTATGTTATGATATATTTCTGTTATTTAAAATTAAATTTCGATTCATATTGGGAAATGTGACTATAGGAATGGTTAAATATTGTTGATAGGTTAATATAATATTGAAAAAACTGGAATATAATAATTATAACTATTAATAAAAAATAATTTTTAAAGAAATTCGTTAAGGGTGTCCATTACTGGCACATCTACCCTATATATATATGCCTGGCACAGATGTCATATATGTCCCATATTGGCACGATTTTTTTCCAGTGCCAATTTGGCGAAGACATCAACAACATCTGGGTTACCATATCAAGCAAAATAATGACACTTTGACCCCAGTTAAGTTAAGTACCCGTTGCGTATATGACATTGGCGTCAGAAGAAAATCACGCCAATATGGGGCATATATAACATCTGAGCCAACATACTTTTTGATGTAAATAAAATAGTAAAATTAAATTTTCAGGACTGAGTAACAAAATACCGTATTTTATGGAAGAAACGCCGTGGCGTTTACGAGTTAAAAGTTAATTTTTCCCAAGTGTGGCGTTTACGATATTTTTAAAATTCCAACTGAGTTTCCTTAATTTAAAAATTCTTAAAAATATTTAAAATCGAATTTAAATATTTTAAATAAAACTTCAGACATCTTAAGATATTAAAAACGAGGCATCCTACACTACTCAGAAAACTTTGATTAAAGCTAGGTGAATGTGACACTGTCGACAAAAGTAGCGTTCCGATGGATGCGGCGTTTATGATATTTTAAAGCTTATTCAGGCCAATTTGAGGAGTGCGGCGTTTCTTCCTTAAAATACGGTAAGCAGAATCAATGTTGTAATATTTTTAAGCACTATTTTGACATTTTGCAATGAAGTAGTATTTCTATTAATTGATCAGTTAAATAGTGTGTTACGCTTAAAGCATTTACTGTCTTCCTCCTTTACAGTTACAATTAAGGATGATACTTTACAGGTATGGTTAAAAAATAGTTGTAATGCTTTTAGAATGCACAGTTAAACAAGTAAAAATCAAGTTTAAAAAATCAAAAAACCCGACTGCATAAAAAGCGAACTAATAATTATTTCTCTTCAATGTTAAACTATTTTTATATTACTTACCTATTTTTTTTTATTTACTTGTATTGATGACTTTTAAGTTGTGTTTAATTGTTAGTTCCTATCTATAAACATGGTTTTGATGAGGCCGATAGGTATCTATGATGGTTAGAGTTGCAGTAAAGCTAGAGTTCCTACCTACACCACTTTCAGGTTGTGTGATATTTAAATGGAGCTTCTGACTAAAATAGTCAATGAAGCATCGTCTTCATTTTCAAAGACCTATCCAATGATATGCCACTCAATAGGGTGCATAAAAAAATTTTTTCCCTGCATTTACCCCATTTTGCATTTTACGGCCGTCATTTTGAATTAAAAACAAAATCTAGCCTATAACCATCGGACAGTTAAAACGAATCGACAGAGACCTCATTCATTAAAATCCATCCAGCCGTTGGGATGTTTCAAGGGTATAAAGAAATCAACATACCCAGATACGTGTGAAACACATAATCCTTCTTGGCAGACGGGTCAATAGATAAAATACCAAGGATTAATATTGAAAAATTACTGACCAGGATTTACCACACAAATATGGGCTTAGTTTCGGTTTGTTCATATCAAAGTTTTTAATATAGAAGAAGAAAATTTTATAGTAATCACTTTTGAAACATGTCATATTTGAAATAAAATAATTAAAACTTTAAAAATGACACGGATCTTAGGCTGTTTAACCCGGCTTTTTTGGTTTAAACCGGGATTTTTAACTATATTTTCCTATTACATATACATGCACATTTATTGATAAAAATAAACATTTTCAGATATATAAGTAATACAACTTCATTTAAAAATAATTTAAATTAAGTAATTGCAATCAATTATATAAAAATTGAAATTATTTAAAATTGAAACATTTTTAGTAAAAAAAGCTATGTCATATGTTCCATGAATAAAATGCTCTACATAGTGAAACACCGATACCTTGAAAATCTTAATAAACAATCTTTTGATTACTAGTATTATAAATAAATATATGATATAGTTTCATAAATATAATATACTTTCCCATGGCTATTCAAAGTAATTTCTTTGAAATATTTGCAATCTGAGATATCTGATTTTTCTGTTAGAACACTACCTGAACAATTATTATCTTTTATTGAAAGTAAAGCTTTTTATAAAGAATTCCTGAAATGGTTTGAATTTAGCATTAGAGTCTTTACACGTTTCAAGAAGTATTGTGTATTGCCATTTGACACTTCTCCTGAGAAACTGCCAGGAAAAAAAAAAAAAGAAAAAAAAGAAAGGCGGCAGTTAAATAAACAGAAATACCTATTTACCAGCTTTTTAGACTGCTACTGAAAATATTGATCTTAAAATGGAAAGTAGATTTATAAAAGTTGTCATCCACTAAAACATTTAAACAGCCATCAGACTTAATACACAGGCTTTTTTTCTAAGCTATGTTATACTACATACTACTTTTAAATGTCTAAACTAAAAATTAATACTATATCTTTTTAGGCATTTTTATGAGACTTTTTTCTATTATATGTCTCAAGCTCAAGCAAACATTATCTCGATTTTCCCCCATTTTTTTTTTTTTTTTTTTTTTTTTGTCAGATCTAAATAGTGGATTCGATTATGCAATAGACGATTTAAATATATCTATATTGCATATTTTAGTTAAAAGTAAACATGTCCTCTTATTCGATTTCATATCTTGAGTTTCTTTTTTATTTTTAAGACTGTTCTCAAATCCAAAAGGGCAACTTTATGACATAAGTTTTAATTTATTTTTGTTAGGAAATGCATGAAACTAGCAGATGATGTTGTTCAGAACCTATTTAATGGAACTGTGCTTTTTTTTTTTTTTTTTTTTTGGCAAATACAATATATCTTTCAGAAAATATTCTGAAAGTGTGCGTTTTGAACCAAATTTCTGTGCGAAAGAAGAATAACCACTCAAGGGAGGTCATAGTCACATGATCAAAATTGTTTATAACTCAATAGGTAATTTATTTATCAAAAATGGAAAACACAGTTCGATTCCAAATCGCTTCCATAGTCAGGCCTCCCGATTTTATATCTTTCCGTTAAAAAATTAATTTGTAAATGTGTCAAAGCGTTTTTCACTTGTTGAGTAGAGCAGTTGAGAACACCCTTAAAAGATAATCTCCCCAATCAAGAACATTTTCTTTTACAACTTGACTGAAATCTTAAAGGTCATTTTATGTTATTAATTGTAAATAATCTGCATTTTTTCAAAGGAAAATATTTTATTAAAAATATTGAATATTTTTAATCTATTTTATCTTTGCTAAATTCACATGTTTTAAATTTTTTCTTTAGAGCTTCAGATATGTTCATCAACACATGCAATTAGCATTCTACATGCTTACAAATATAACCTAGACTCACTATGTTTCACAGTGACTGCTGGGATAAGACTGTTAAAAGTAGAAATTATTTATATCCAATAATTTGAAACACAAATTACAAAACATGAGAAAATATTATAATTAGATTTTTTTTGAAAAAACCAGTTGGTTAACCAATTGATTTAAACCTGTGTTAATCCTGCTGGTAACAGAATAAAATCATAATGCAAAACCCCAATCCCAATATAGAAATGCAAGAAAAACAAAGGCTTACTAAACCCAATAGCCATGATACAGCAGAGAAAACTCTCAGTCATCATTCATTAGCATACAGAACAAAGAGTAGCAATGGAGAGAGTTACTTATGATTATGTCATCATTGAGGCATAATCTAATCCTTACTAAATCTTAACTAATCATGCAATCTAAATAGTAGAAGTGTAATTTTCAGGGACCCGGAGCTGGAGCCCGGAGCCGGAGCGCTCCGGAGCTGTGTTTTCCCTGGAGCCGGAGCCGGAACTGGAGCTCTAAATTTTCCCCTGCTCCAGGTCTCCTTTAGTTTTTAATATTCTTTTAAATTAATTTTTTTTCAGTCTTTTAAATTTCCATGCTTAACATATTTTTATTACATCATTATTCAGTATTTTAATTATATCATTTTTAGGGGTTTTTTAAAATTAGATATAGAAAACTTCTCAAAACATGTTATCACTACTTTACTTCTACTTTCTACTTGAGCTAGGTGATAACACTATTTGAAAAATATGGCCGCCTGTGGCCTACATGTGTAGTTGTACAATTTTCGTTGTTTGAAAAGTGTAGAAGAAATTTAAGATTCTTGTGTTTAAAATTCTACCAAACTTTCTATTTTAAAAGCAAAAGCTAAAAGATGTCATATTTTCTGAACAAGCATTTCAAGTTTGATGAGAAGAAAAATATATTTTGTCAGATCTTTAATAATGGTAAAGGAAGAAAGAATTTGTGAGCAAAAATTAAATGTGTAAATTAAAATCTGCAACTCAGAAGTGTGAAGTCGGAGCCGAGCCGGAGCCATGGTATTTTATCTTGGAGTGGAGCTGGAGCATCAAAAATTTTTCGGCTCCGGGTCACTGGTAATTTTAGCTCAAATCTGCCATTTTGGCTATTTTTTTTTAAATAAAATGATTTTAAAAAAAGAAGAAAGAAAACTAACTACTTGTTTTTTTTTTCTTCTCAGCTAATTTCAGAAAAATTAGTCTGCCATGTGGATTTAAAGATTATGAGAAAAGTTTGATTAAAAATGTTTATCACTTTACAAATTTATTAATTCATCATTTTTCTAAAGCTTTGCTTGTAGCTTCTGCATAAGTAGGATTTTGCATTTTTCAATAATGTGTAAAATAAATGAAAAGAATAGGGAAAAAGTGAAAAAAAAAAAAAAAAACATTTGGTTTAAACCAAACAACCCTGTGAAAAAATCAAGGTAAATGTTGTTTTGCAGAAATTTGAGTAGCAGTTTCGAATTTATTATTACAAAATATAAAAAATTTCAGCTAAAAGAAAAATTAAGGCATTGCAAAGCAAAGGGTTCAAAGTACTTTGCAGATTTTTTAAAAGTTTCATAAATTGTTATTTTGATAACAAAAATGAAAATTAACATGAATTACCTCAGAAACTCAGTGACTAGGAATTACTCCGGGTGATTCTCTACATACAAATAAAAAAAAAACAGGTTAATTAAAAAAAAATTAAGATTAAAGAATTTAAATTGTTCGCTGAGGAAGGGACAGAGGGCAGAACTTTGGCAAAGAGGAGAGGATAAAAAAAAGATAAAACAACAAACACAACATTTTTTTTTTAAAAAAAAGAGTTAAATTTTGTACGTGAGAGGGGAAGGGGGGGGGGACAAAGAAAAATAAAATCGTAAAAATAAAATCACATTTAGAAAAGTCAGAAATTTTTTCATATCTGAAAAACAGAAGATTTATTTGAGTCGCACGCGATATAAAACAATAAGAAAGAAGAAATAATAAAATGAAGACCTCATTTATCCATAAAAAATAATATAATTCTCATTAAAACAAAATGTATACTCGAGGCAATCATTAAACAATAGCACGTGCAGGAGGGATAGAAAAAATTAAGAAACAGTGCAGGGGGAATATATAAATTAACAAAAGTTATGTTTAAAAAAATTCAATCTTACCTGAAAATAAACAGAACATGGAAATATTGAAAATAAATAAAATTTAGTAAAAAAATGAAAAAACAGCGCGCTTAAAAGCACGTTTATAGAAGCGATAACGATAAGCACTGACTACAGCCAACCACTACAGCAACTTTGACTTAGCTAGCCAAGCTGAAAATATCGCCAAGTTACCAAGTTAGTGACCTACGTCATTGATGACGTAGGTCACTAACTTCCAGGTAAACCTGTATGCCTGTTTTCTGCAAAACTCGATCACATGACATCTTCAATTATACGAAAGATCTGCTGGGAGAAATGTTTGGCGTTTGCTCACCCCGGCGAAGTTTCTTGTTTCGTTTATTCAGTGTTGAATTCTTGGGGTGGAACAGAGGGGGGCAATTCCCTCCGGAGCAACAAAATCCACGCATACTCCAGAAAAATGCTTAACATTGTGTTTTCAGTTGTCAAAAAGTGTTCCCTCGGAACTTTATAATGCCCCCTCCCACCGGAGCCATAAGAGTCCCTCCCGGAGAAAAAGGCCTGAATTCAACAGTGATTTTACTTTCTTTGACTATTATTTGTCACTCGCAAATTTGCCAATGTGAGGAAATTTCGTTGTTTACCAAAACTAAAATGTTTAAAATAAATGTTTGAGATAATAAATTATCGCAGTTAAAACAATGTTTAGCAGCCTCTTTGCGCGAAACTATTTATTGTAAATTATGGTTGCATTAGATTTAAAATGTAATCTTTAAATTGTTTTTTATTTTACTGTTAAAGTACAAGCCAAATAAGCAGTAGTGTGACTTTACACCAGATAACAGTAGCATGACTTTACACCAAAAATGGTGGCAACTAAGTTGCCACTAAAAGTGGTGTTTGTTTACACCATTTGATAGCTGGTGGATCATTACACCAATTTACAAGTGGAATTTCATTACATCACTTGGAGTGGTAACTTAGTTGCCACCCTTTTTGGTGTAAAGTAAGGGAAATCTTTTTTACAGTGTATAACCTGTCATTATATTGTATTACATTAATCTAGTAGACAGCATTTTGCCGTTTGTAGTCAACTGCTGAAAGGCAGAAAATAATAACTAGTAAAAAAAAAAAGAATCCGCTTACAAGTGATTATTTATTAACACTTAAGCTGCAATCTACGACAATACTCGTAGATGGAAAACTGGGTTCCCTTGCCAGCTATGAGAAAACTAGTAGCTGGCAAGTGGCTGGATTTCCTTATCTAAATCAAATTACGAGTATTGCCATAGAAAATACATGCAATGTTTCATATGCCAACAACGAATATACACATGTGAATTTTTTGTTGCTAAAAGTAATCTATTTATATATATATTTAAACAATAAAAAACAGAAAATAAGCTTAAAGCATAAAAATGCAGATATGATCTTGGCATATGGGAACAGATGCAGAATCTCAGCTTTGGCAGCGAGCGTGTTAATCCACTATATGTCTGTAGTTCTGCAAAAACATTCATTTAATTAATATTGCCTATTTACTTCTTGCATGCCATTTTTGCATACATGAGGGTGAGTGATTTGGTACAACAAAGTGTTTTTGTGACAACTCTTTATTCGTAACCACATTCTTGCCAGCATCATTTATGTTTGACACTTAGCAGAGGAATCTATATTAAAATTTCCTCGTGTGCCTGTGAAAAAAAAAATATATATATATACCTAAGCAAACAAAGTGAATTCTGTATAATAATTTTAATACTACTCTTTGTGTTAATTACTTTTCAAAAAATGATTAGATTTTATCTTTTTTTTTTCAGAATCAAGCTGTAAAACTGAAAGTACAATGGGAACTTCAAAAGGTGCATTTATGTACATAGTTTTGAAAAGCTCCTGTATTTTTTTTCATTACATCCAATGGAAGTTCATTACTGATCGTAGCTTTTTTTCCTTTGTTTGTTCCTTTTCAAAGCATTTTATTGCAATATAAAGTAAAGATACTTCATTCTGTTTCTTATTGGCAATAATTTTTATGCATATTCCAGGTAGATACATGTTTCTAATTAGTTTTTGCATGCAACCTTTGTTCTTTTCTTAACAGCTATTTTACATTTTTCGACAAGTTTTCTTTTTTGTATGTGCAGTCTATTAAAGTCCTGTGTTTTAATTTAATAAGACATTTAAAGCTTTTTTTTTAAAGATACCATTTTATAGAAAGGCATACAGAAAGTAATAGTTTGTCATTTTGCAATTTTTACTTTTTCTGTGACATTTAAAAGTTTTTCTAGAAATCCGTGAAAAAAATGGTAAATTTGCTTTTAGCAGAAAAGAGTCGTTATTAAACAACTGTAGTCCTGCTGTTTCTAAACATTTATTTCTTCCACACTTCACATTTTTGTCTTTTACAACTGTTTTCACAAATGCCTTTCTAGTTTTAAAATGCAATATACTTTTGTTCTTTAACAGCATGATTAGTTAGAAAGTACTCATCTTAAAAAAAAATTTCAACTCAGTTAATAATTGGAATTTTTCTTTCATTCATAGAATTTGACAATTTGTTCTGATCCTGTCAAAAATATAAAGAAGAACAGCAAAAGAAGATTATTCACTTCGTTTGTATTTAGTATTGGGACAACTGAGTGTTTTTAAAACAGAAAGGTAGATTTACTTTTCTCATTCACTTTTTGGACTTTTCTGTTTTACCTCGTTATTTTTATATCAAAAGGGACAAATACATATTTACTTCTGATTTCTGTACAATATTCTGAGACTTTATTTATTATTTATTTGATTATTCATGATGGCTGAGCATATTATTAATGCATTTTACATTAAATGTTGTAGCTTTTCCGCTGTTCGGTCATAACAACCAAAAGTACATATGTATTTATAATCTAAATTCTCACTTGCAGTATACAGTGCTAAAAATAATTATAAATAACATAATAAACTTCCCCCATAAAATTTCTGCTTCTCTTCCTTTATACCCCCTTCCCAGCTCACAAATTTTATAATATTCAGTCTTCTTTGATTTTTTTTTACCTTTCTCTTCTGTGTTTATTACTTTATTGTAACAGTAACAATAATTAATCATTTAAAATCCTCCCTCTCCAAAACTGCCCCCTAGGTCGTGGGGCCATAGGCATTATCGTTCAACTTCGTTGCAACATTTGGGGGGCAACTTAATTCCTGCATGATTATTATAATGATATTTAAAACTTTAGAAATCACAAAAGTTCTGGATCCGAAAGTTGCACATTAATTAATAATTAAAATAAAAACATGGAACCCTTTTTTAATAAGTTTTGTTAAGCTATCCGCGATTGGCTCGTTTTTAGGCACAAGAGCCAATAAAAACAAATCTTTCAGACATTTCGAGTCGCCGTTTTTCAGAATGTAAGCAAACTGTCTACTGAGTTTAAAAGAACAAATGTATGAACTTATATGTATCTAAATTTGATTAGATTATCTGAAATGTTAGACATTAATGGATATTAAATAAGCAGTACTTGCGAATAAAATATGCCCGCGTAGTTGTCAGGATTTGTTTTTCCCTTCTTTAATTTGAAATTTCTAATATCCTCAGCACAATCTTTTCTTTGGCGCCATCTGGCGAGGCTTAAATGAAAAAGAATGATGGAGTTTATCTGAATTACCTTAAAAGTTAATATTTATTATTATTATTATTATTTATGGATACATACAAATGCGTGTCACATTTTTAATCTCAAATAATTATTTTATGACAGTAAATTTTATTTATTTCATACCAGTTCTGGAATAAATTTATGTGTGTAATAAATTTATGAGTGTATATATACTCATATGTGTATATAGATTTATTTATTTAATGAAATCGTTTCAAAATTAGCAATAAATAAATACACACATATATATATATATAAAACAGAAAGTAAGAAAAAATAAAATTTATATATTCCATGAGTGTGCCAAATGCTACACATATATATATATATATATATTAATATTGACCTATATATTTTTTCTGAAGAATAATTCTACTTTTAAAATGATTTTTCCTTAACTAAAACACACATATACACATATATATGGATAAAAAATTACAATACACTTAAGAAGTATCTGCATGTATTGTATGTCACTTAAGCATATAATGATTTTTTAAACGTTTAACTGGCAAATATCTGAAAACGAAAAAATTAGAAGTATGGAATGAAAATTTTCGTCTTCGATTTTCTGTATTCATGTATTTTCCTCTAAAAGTAAATCAGTTGAAACTTTAAAGCATGATATAAGAAATGTGTTTATTATATATATTTACAGGATTGTTTTTATGCGTGCATTATTTCACCAGATATTAAAAATTTGTAAAAAAAGAAAAAAAAAGTAATAAGATTTCATGTAAGAGTATATTTTATCTACAATATTATGAAGTACTATATACGTAACTAGTTGCGTAGCAACCCGTTGTGTTGCTTTTGAATTGCATGAGACAATCGATATTTTTGCGAAAAATGAAATCTTAACTTTATTGTAAATTTAGAAAGTCATTACAATATTAATTTTATTAAACTCAATAATTCAAATAATAAGTTATATTTACAATTTAAGTCAAAAGCTTTCCCAATAAAAATGCACATATATTATAACTTTATTTGCCTAGAGCTTTTCGCTCTTGTAAGATTTTGCTTCGAATTTAGGAGTTGGTAGAAATGATGTCATTTGGGTCATCTTATACAAAAATGAATTTGTTTGGAAGAATTTATTTAGAAGCATTTTATATTTATGAATTAAAATAAATATTTAGATAATTATTTTTTTTTCTCGCTAAAACATTTCATTTTTAATGTACGCTTCTGAAATGTTTTATTAGCCATCTTAAGTGAATAGTTGAAAATCTACTTTTCGACTTTAAATTAAATGAAAATAACGTACGATGTTTTTTTTTCTTTTGACATCAACAGAATTTATCTCAATATTCCAGTCGAGAGTCGAATTTGTGTTTCTAAAATAGACGGATTCCCGAAGCTTGAATATGTGTCAGTTTGTATTTCGTGAAATTTTTTTGAAAACTACAATAATGTTTTCACTATTTAGTCAAATAAACGTTAATTTCAATTTAAAAATGATTTCAAACAATGATACCTAATAATCCTTGTCATTTTCCCTTTTCTTTCTTTTATCCACAAAAATGGAGCAATTTTATTTTCCATCATTACAGAAATGTCATTAAAAATAACATAAATTTTTTTATCTCGAAAACTAATCAAATTTTAAAATTCTACGACCACTTGTCACATCCTCGGGCCCATGTTGATACCTGGCCTTAATTTGATCACCCAACATTCCATATTCTAGGAGTAACAGCTGTGAAATACAAACGGATAGTAACTTTTTAATATAATAGATTGATGAAGTCTTAATTTCGCTATAAAAATTAGTCAGGGACAAATGCTGAATTATTTATATTATTTTAACTGCAAATGGCTTATTTCATAATGGAGCCTGTACACAATGGATATAGATTAAAACACATTATACTTGAAAATTATTTAAAAAAGACATAATAAATAAATAAATTAAGATAAATTTTTCAAGCAAATTGCATTTGAAAGTAGATTTGTTCCCCTATATAACGGGTGTAGAAATTGAAGATGCGCGATGTTTAGAAATTAAAAAAATTGCAGTAGTAAAGATTGCAAAACCGACATTTAATCGTCAAGCGTTGCCATTCTCAAAATTACGTCAGCCTGACGCACAGACATATTTTTCCTTTATAATATAGATAGATTTTCAAACGTGAAGTATTCCGTTTGTCAGCTAAAACTTTGCATGTGAAAATGTATTCTTTTGACTTGAGGTTCTAATTTCAGTACCGCGAAGTACAAATTCCAGAAACTGATGTCTTTTAGATGTATTCGTGTAAAAATATATAGTTTTATAAAAGAAAAGGATTGTTTCTTTTAAATATGGCACTTACTGAAGCATTACGCCAAGTGTCTCAAATTCGGTATCAGCCGAATGAAAATATATTGTGACATTAGCTTTATGAGCGAAAACGTTTTTTAAATAGTGACGTCATTTTCTGTTCAGACTTAAAATAAAGTTATTTTTAATTGCAATGAGTAAATGGTATTAAGGATAAATAAACCCCAATATTTCTTTTTTTTTTTTTTTTTTTTTTTTTTTTTTTGCAACAGTGGAAATAATACGATTGCTACCATTTTGATGAAATTTCAAAAAAAAAAAAACTTTTCAAATTAAATTAAAAATATAAAAGTGGAAATATTTAGAAAAATAGCTAATGCGAGGACATCTACAAATGAACAGCTTTCATTAAAAAAAAAAAAAAAAAAAAAAAGAATTATTAGCAAAATTGGTACAATAGAAAATTCAGGGAAGATGTCTAAAAGAGCTATCTTGTGTTTTCAATGTATAGATTATTTTTTCTCTTTTACTTTAACAGTTGCCTAGCAACTCTATTTCATACAAATTATATTTAAAAGCACATATTTTTCCCAATTCGGCTCTAAAAATTTAAATTGTTCGATTACATATATGTTAAATACGTTCTTTTTTATACATTATTCTTTTATTTATTTATTGATGAAGCTTTAATTTCATTGTAGAAAATTAGCGGGAGAGAAATTCAGAACTTTTTTTATGTGCAAATTGTTTGTTAATATTTCGCAATGGAGCTGGCACGGCAAAATCATTTAATTGATAAATAAAAGCGAAATAAAGCCAAAACTCACTGGGTTTTATAACAGACGATATTCTTGACTTAGCACGTATTTTAATTTCAATTTTTTTCGGTTTTTATGAGAAAATGGCAACAAAAAGATACAGCAATCTACTATTTTCATTCCCCCCTCTTTAGTTTCAACATGACTTTCAACAGAAATGGAGTACTTCAGCTGCCACAATTACAAAAAAAGTAATAAAAACTACAAAAAAATTAATATCCTAAAATTAAATTTAGATACAGATTTCAAACAAATTGCATTTAAAAGAGCATTTTTTTCCTTATACGGCGGTGTAAAAATTTAAAATGTGCGATGTTTAGAAGTATAAAAATTTGCAGTAGAGAAAATTACAAAACCAAAATTTTATTTCAAATTTCAAAGTGTTGCCATTCACAAAATGACGTATGCGTTACGCACAGATATGTTTGTCCTTTATAATATAGATAGACCAGATATCCGGTTAGCAAAACAGGAAATCTGGCTGTTTTCATTAATACTAGTACTTAAAGAAGTCACAATAAATAAAAGTGAGATGGAAATCTAGAGTAAAATGGTAATAAAATCACCCTTGGTATACTTTTAAAGTTGCAAACATGCTATAGCATATGATCACAAAATAATTTAAACACAATAATTCATTTTGGAGAATTGTAAGCTTGTTTTTAAGCAGAAAAGAGAATCTTTCGCTAGTTTTTTACGCTATCTACGGCGAGTTCATAAAAACGTACGCTTCCGATTGGCTATTACGTGCGAGACGGGAGAAATTGAGCCAATCGGTTGTTAGATGTCGTGAGAAAATAGTGCGATATATTTTTTGTGATTTCTAATTAATGTGCAACTTTTGCATCCAGAACTTTGACAATTTCAATGAATAAGAACTTTTTATAACATAAAAGTTTAAAATTAAGTTGCCCCCCGAAAGTTGCAACGGAAGTCTGTTTCTAAGCTTCTTTTTCAGCATCGCCCCACGGCCTACCCTTCATTGTCCCTGTCTTTCTTACCATAAAAAAATTAGTCCTTGAAACTTTAGATTTGTTTGTTTTGATATCCTAATTGTAAAGTTTTAATAATGAAAAATATCTAAGTAATTTTCTAAGCAATCCCTTTTTCCCCACCTCTGCAAAAACACCTTTCTCTCCCATCCCCCCCCCCCCCCCCCGCATATACACAACCAGCTAACAAAGTTTAAAAAAATTTAACTTTCGCTGTTTGATTTTTTTTTTGTAATAATATAATGTTAAAATAATATTTCTCTAAAATCTCTCCCCAAAGAAATTTCAAGTCTCCGGCACCCAAGCACACCAAGTTTAAAGCGCGTAAAACTCCATTTTAAACATTATATTTAGCATATTTTTTTCTTTCTAGCAAAAATACGTAAATAATGAGTCATCTAAATTTCCATCTGGATATTCCCACTTCTTCTCCCAGAAAAAAAGGAGAATTTCTAGCTATGAGGTTAAAACAAAAAAAATTCTTTCTTCCTTTTTTCATTTTTTTCAATTTTGTTGCTTTCTTCCCTGCTTTTAATGCTTGTCTGTTAATTGGTTCTAGGTATCACTTCAAAATCGCATAATTCCTAAAATTTTAATGCCTTTCTTTTATTCCTAAAATTCACTAACAAGTCTTAAGTTTTTTTTTAACTTTTAATGCAACAGTGTTAATGACATCACATGTTGTCTGCCATTTTTGTATTGAAACTGCCTTTTTTTCTAAGCTGTCTCTCTTGCATCCAAAAATATTCTTTGTTTAAAAAAAATATCTTTAAAAATATGCATTGCAAATTCTTTTGTAAAAAAGACATAAATTTCCCTAAGATTTCTTTAAAAATTTTTTTATTAATCGAAATGTTCTGCTGCAATATATAATCAGATGTAAATTTGGATTTCTAAAGCATGAATTCAGTTTATAATGAGTATGGTAATCATCTTCAAGTAGGGTGTTAACGATTTTATTTAGAGGATTAAATCACAATTTTAATTAAAGGATTATTAAATCATTCATTGAAAAAAAAATAATTAAAAATGATTGGGAAAATTTTAAAGTCTAAAATGGACATAATTCACTATGTTTTGTCTGGAGATATTTACTCGATGAACTAAAAGAAACATTAGATACATTAGAAGAAACATAGAATATTACTATCAGAGCAGATGACTTACTTTTCACTGTTTTCCATTATACTCCAACATGTGGTATGCATATTTTTCTCTAATACAAGGCCACGGACCAATTCCATGGACAATGAACCCACACTCTTTATACAATAAAAACCCAATTCAAAGCACTCTTTCGTTTTATTCACAATAACAGAGAAGCGCATGGGTACCTCATAAAAAAACAATCCATCTACAGTTGTAAGATACAAAACAGATGAGAAAATACATTGCCAAAATACATAGAATAAAGATGACCAGATAGAAACTATTCAAACAGAAATCTTAAAATATTTTGGATTATTTTAATGAAAAATTCTATATTAATAAATTGGTTTTTTAATTGTTTTTTTAGTAGCTTTCATTAGACAGGGAAGCAACAAAGTGCATGCAATGCCCTAGTATCAAGATACTTTATAACCATTGAATAAATTATTAGAACAGCAAAAAAAAAAAAAAAAAAAAAAAAAATCCAAGAAAATTAATCTATCATTTTTTGGCTGTTTGAAAAATAAATTAGAGTCCCAAAAATTTTCTTGCACCAGGGCTCATTAGAGAAATATGAAATTAGACGCCATAAAGTCAAACGAAAATATATTCAGTATAACTTGGAATATTTTAAATTTGGAATGCAATTTTATTTTTCTGTTGGGCATAAATTTAATGCAAAAGAAATCATAGAGTAGTTGAGATAAAATGCTAAACAAATCTATATTATTACAGGGTTGATATGGGTCAGGGAATTTCCAGACCAGGAAATTATTTGGCACCAGTACTTTCTTACAGAGAGTCTCTTATTAAATAAGGCGAAATTTCGTGCGTTTAACATAGATATATTTTCTATAAAAAAATACTGATATTTTGACTTGGATATTCCCTGAAACGTGGCAACCCTGTATTAGCTTTTCAATTTTATTTTCGCTTTCTATCTGTATGTTTCTTTTATTGTGAGAAAGGAAACAGAAATTTTGCAAAAAAAGCGGTCATCGTCAAAAAAGGTGGCTTTTCGTGAAATCCTGTTGAATTCACTCTCTCCACTTCTGAACCATTTAATTCATCCTCTGCATAACTACAGGGATGCCGCAGGTTACTATTTTTTAACTCTACCTCGCCGCATTATGCAAGAGAAATATACTATTTTTTTTAAATAGTGGTGCGAATAGAATATAAAAATAGGCGCCTGTGGCAGCCCTGTAACAATTTTCCCTCTATGGTTTGAAAGAAGATACAATTTGGCATGCGAATTTTACATGTTTTTTTCCTTTTTTATTTATTGTTTGTTGTAAACTGTAACTAAGATTTTTATTGTCGTATGTATTTTAAAAATTAAATTTTAATATACATTATGCTAATGACATTGTGTTTATTACAAACACTATTTAATTGCTAAAAAGAGAAAAATTTAAATCGGTACACTTTATCATAATATAATTGAACTGTTAGCAGATTTATTTAAAAAAAGGGAGGGGAGAAATAAAGTAATAAATCTTGTAACGCTAATTTTAAAATGTCAGTCCCAATTGTTTTCTATAATGTTACTTTAGGAAATAATATCATATTAAGGACTTATGTAGATTCATGGAAATGGAGATATTTATGCAAATATTTACAAACTGCTGTCAATCATTTCAGTACTTCTGATTTCAAATATGTCCCTGTAGAGAAGTTTATCTTGTCTTTAAAAAAAAAAAAAAAATGTAGAAATATAAATTTTAAGGAAAATTTTCTGTGGCAATTATTTCCTTCAAGAAATATTTTTTTATTAATGCTAATAAAATTATATTATTGCATGATGTCATAATCAACATTTGTATATTGAATTAACAAGATTTCACATTCATTTGAGATTTTATATTAATTTAATAAGATTATTGTCATACATGTATTTTTGTTAATATTGTTTTCTTATAAGGTTAGTTGGGGTGAACAATGCCCCTTAATCTCTACTTCCTAAAATAACGTGTATCAACTCAATCATAACTCTCACTTTGCTGAGATAGGTTGTCAAAAAATTAAGTTTCTTTTTTTAAAAACAACGTCAATATTGTTGAACTTCCTTGGCTTTTTATTAAAATACTGTAAGTACTTTTATTAAACAACTTTTTTTTTTAAAGATTAGACATATAACTACATTAATATTATTAGGTATCTATACGTATTTACTTGAAGTTTCAAATGTAAGCCTGGTGTCCCAGTTACCCTATAAATTTTTCAAGAATGGGGTAACTGGGACATGTATCCGGGGTAACTGAACCATGCTGGATCCAGTTACCCCAATAGTTATAAATAATTTTTTTGAGTTTCTCTTACAACGGGAAGTAAATTTCTCCATTGTTTTTTCTCACAATAAAGAAAATAGAATACCTTATTAAAATCACATAATGAAATTAAAAAAAAGCATATTGAGTGGTATCAAACCAAATTTCTTGACCCCTTGAGAGGTGGTGATGCCGTTATGGCGTCACTTAATTTTAATTCCTAATTGCCACATTAGCACCTGAATTTTATAATGAAAATTTAAACTTTATTAAGTACGCGAAAATATACTTTTACTTGTTTTCAGATAGATTCTCTTGTAAATATTGGTGTCATTAGATTATTTCAACATTTTACGAATGCAAGTACCTTCTTCCTGAAAGCGAGATCGCCAGACCTTGAAATTGTACGATACACAGGGGTCGCATTCTATAGGGAAACTTTTACCATTCCTACCACTATTTTGAAAATAATATCTTCATCGCACCTTTCTTTAGAATATGTTAAATAAAATGATCATGAAGGTAATTTATTAAGGGTTCTGGTAGGAACAATAAAATTTTCCCTATATAATGCGACCCCTGGATAAAGATAAAGTACTTGAGTACTTACGTAGCCGTTTGTTCATAGATTTACCTTGCTATTTTTCCCTTAAAATACCCATGTGACTTTTATACTTATTATCTATACTAAAGTACATAAGTACTTACTTAAATTTTATGTTTTTGGTATAAATAAATCTAATATTTCCACTTATAGTGCTTTTTTAGACACATTGACAGCAAAGGTTTCCCTTACAACGCTGTTTATTGACATATAATTTACATGATCTGCCTGGATTAAATTTTTTAAAGTTGTTTACACTTTTTCAAACAGGACCTGATATGCGATATGAAAAAAAAATAAACGCGTGTGGAACATAGACCTCCCCCCCCCCCCCTGGTCCAGTTACCCCATTTTTGGGGGCAACTGGATCCATGAGGAAAGAAAGATGAAATATGCACTATTTTTATATTTTTAAATATTAAAATGTAATTTTGAGCATTTCTGTCTGATAGAGGGAACCTAACTGAACACATTTACAGAAGTTCAGACTTTAATTTAAATGAACATTTGCTTTTTGAAGCTGAATTGTGAGAAGCTCCAGAGTCACATTGTAAAATCATGGCCCAGTTGCCCCAACTAACCTTAGGTTGCACATTTGTAAATATTTATTTATCATTATTTGTTTCCATACTTTAAAGATTAATTTACGTAACATTAGAGCAAGATTGAATATCAAACACAGAGATACTTTGCACGCTATTTTTTGCAGCTAACTTTCACTCCTTAGAAGAGGCCACAAAGGTTTAAAATGGCGAAAAAAATTGTAACTCGTTGTTATTATGTTTTATAATGTTGGAATCTTTAAGAATGTCAAACAGTTGATCCAATAGGGAAATTTACATAATAATACAAAGGATAAAGTTACATAATAATACAAAGGATAAAGTTACATAATAATACAAAGGATAAAGTTACATAATAATACATATAAAAGCAAAACATTAATATAAACAAAGTAACTACATGTTAACATTTTTATTTCAGTTGTTTACCTCAATCCCTTGTTTCTTTAAGGTCTACAGATTTTGCCTCCCCACAAATGGACTTTACCCACGAATGGCAACAGTCACGCCTCTGCGGGTAGATACCTTCAGAAAAAGACTGTTTATTGGACGAAGGGGAAGCAGTGTTAAAGGGATGCATCACAAAGTTCGAAAAACGCCTTTTCTCAATAGATGGCGCGGACTTTCACAGGTCGGGCGCGAATACTTTCATTTTCTGGCAAGCCATGTGAACCACCGACGTTTCATATATGTTCCCCGAGATAGTCCCTTGTCTTTCCTCCGAGGTATCACTCCCGGTTCGAAAAGCACAGAAAGAAAAGGAGACACGGCTGATCTTTATCTACATACTTTATCTTATACATGGATCGGGCTGGCCAATTTTTACTTTCATCTATCTTTATAGGAAGAATATTGGATTCGCGATTTTTTTTTTTTTTACTTTCTTCTACAGTGTTAAATTCAGACACTTTTCTCCGGGAGGGATTTCTATTGCTCTGGGAGGGGACATTATAGAATTCCGGAGGGGGGGGGGATTGCACTTTTTGAAGATTGAAAATACAAAATCTCAAATCTTCTGGACATTCCATTGCCCCCTCCCCCCCCCCCCTGAATTCAACAATGTTTTTCTATCTTTACAAGAAGAAAGTATTGGATTCTTGAAATTTTTCGAATTCCGGTTTTCGGTGAATTTACACGTTTTAGGGGTCAAACATTCCAAAAAACATATTTTTACAAAATGTCTGTCTGTATGGGACACAAATCTTGTGGCCGCTTTATCTCAAACTAATGCACGGAATTTAATAAAAAATTATATTCAGTTAGTCGATGATATAAATTGATGCTGATTAGTTTTTGGCGTAAATTGTTCAACAGGTGGCGCTGCTATGCTGCATTTTTCGCAATTTCCGCAATAGTTCTATCTCAAGAACTAAAGCACGGATTTCCATCAAACCTCAGATTCGGTTAATCCTTAACATGAGTTGATGCTGTTTACATTTTGGTGTGAATCGCCCAACAGGTGGTGCTGCTATGCTGCATTTTTCACGATTTCCGCAATAGCTCTATCGCAAGAATTAATGCACGAATTTTCATCAAACTTCAGATTCAGTTTTTCCCGGCCCATGGCGTGAACTAAACTAAGGAAATGTAAGTAGTTTGCGTTGGACCTGGAGTAAGATGATTATCATTCGAGACCGGGTTCAAAATTTCAGCCCAATTTATAAATATGGATCAGACAATATTACTCCCGTGTTATTTATGTCTAATAATAAACTATTTTTAATCTAATATTTTCTTTAATATAGTTTTGCTATGTAGCGCTTTAAATTAAAGAACTTAAATTCGGAATTTCAACAATATTGACATCTTTTAAACCTTTTAGGGGCAGAAGAGTTCTGTTTGTAAAATGATGAAATAATTGACTGACACCAGAATATTCAAATGAATTTCTTAGAAAGTAAAAACTTGCTATTTTTCACTTTCATTACAAAAGTAAAGTTTTATTAAAATATTCTTGGTGCAATTTGTCTGTTTTGGAATTAAAATTAGGTGGCTAGACCCTCCAGCCACCGCCCTTGAAACTGTTAATTATTATTTCCACAAATTTACAGTTACATTGCTAATGCATTTAACTAGCCAAGGACCAAATTATGGGATAATTCTGGAGGAAATACTATTTCCGTTCATGCATTTTAGTTGAACCCTAGCAATCCAAAACAAATTTTGAAAAAAAAAATAATAAATTAATAAAAAATAAAAAAGGAAACATGGTAAATAAAATCTAATTAAAAAGAAAAAAAAAGTATTTAGAATTTAAAATTTATGCTATATTTTCGCGTGTACATTTTATTTACATAATATATCTGTTTCGACTTACCAATTTAAATTTTAGCATGTATATTTTATTTACTTAATGCTGCTCTCAAATTCAAACTGGCTAATTTCTGACACATTTTTTAATTCATTTTTAGAGTTCCATACTTAAAAAGTAAAAACGGAACCATTATAAGATTACTCCTGTGTCTGTCTGTTTGTCTGTCACAGCCATTTTACTCGTAAACTACGGAACGTGAAAAGTTCAAATTGGGGCAAGTAATAAAGACTATTGACCCACATATTTACAGATTATTATACATTCACAAATATATTTAGGAAAAATGTTGAGGGCTAATTAAGTTGCTTAAAAAAATATATTTTTTTTTTACTATATTTTAAATGTATTTTTGGACTCAAAAATACATTTCTTTTGATTTTAGGTATTATATTTTTCAGAGATATCGTCGAAAAAGTGGTGCAAAAATATGCCACCCCCCTTCCATCTATTTTTAAATCTACTGAAACTAAAATTATGAAAAAATTACAGGTAGTAGACGTTAATTTAAACCTTATGACCCCCATATTTACAGATTATTATACATTCACAAATATATTTAGGAAAAATGTAGAGGGCTAATTAAGTTACTTAAAAATATATATTTTTTTTTTCTTTGTATATCGTGTGAATGCTTTCGTAAAGCTGGACTCAAAAATACATTTCTTTTGATTTTAGGTATTATATTTTCAGAGATATCGTCGAAAAAGTGGGGCAAAAAATATGCCCCCTTCCATCTATTTCCAAATCAACTGAAACTAAAATTATGAAAAAATTACAGGTAGTAGACGTTAATTTAAACCTTGCAGGAAAAATATAAGCGATTACCCTAGGTCACATAGGTTTTGAGAAAAGCTGATTTTTCCGTTACACACAAATTTTGATTTGCGGGCATTCAGCAAAAGGTATTGAGAAGCGCTGGAAGTACCTATCGTAGCAGAAGTATAAAAGAATTGATGATGATTTTCGAAAAAAATCATCAGTAATTAGCCGAGAACGAGGGGTGGCGTATTCTGTGTACCATCGGTTTTTAAAGTCTAGATAACAACTTTGGATTATATATTTGTTTAATACATACCCAGTAGCAGTATAAAAGCAATAAAAGCCAAATTGTTAAAAACAGAGTGAATTAATCGCATAAATTACTATGGCATTCGCGACTAGTTTGCATTGAGGGGATCTTTCAATAAGCATCCCGTGTCTTACAAAGTTAATTAAAAACCTATCTGGAAAAAGGCGGCACGGACCAAGTCGGCATTGCAACTTCGCGACCTCCTTTCGAAGCGCACTTAGCACAATGCCAAGTTTAAACTTTGAACAAGGATTTTGTTTTAGCTGCACTTTAAAAAGAAAAGATTATTACTGCGCTGAATTTAGTTTTATGAAATGCCAAATGAAGTTTAAATATGAACTACTTTTATTGTCAGTACCGAATTAAGATCATTAAAAAAAAAAAAAAAAAACAGATTAAAATATAAAAAAAGAAAAAGAAAAGTGCCCAGTTAAACTGATGGCATTGAGCTCACAGGTTATTCACACTAATTGTATATTATACTATTATTTCAAAGAATAATGCCCTCAAAAAATAAATGAAGGAGGATTAGCCCCCGTTTCCCCCCGTTATACTTAACCAATGAACCTACAAATCTAATTAGGGAACCTCCTTAACATAATAAACCGGTATACCAAATTTGCAGCAAATCAGATAATTCTGCATGAAAAAACCTTATCGCTAAATTAAGAGGAGGTCTAACACTCCCCCCCCCCCTTTATACTTAACTAATGAATCTCCAAATCTAATCAGGAAAGCTCTTTATCAGAATGAACATAGAAAAAAAATAAAGTAAATTGGATAATTCTGCATGAAAATCCATTTATCAAAATTAAGGGGAGGGGACTTGCCCCCTTTCCCCCTTTTATACTTAACCAACGAATCTCCAAATCGTAATTGAAGTGCTTATTTTTTTTTTTTTTTTTTTTTTGTAAAGGGGGAAAAAAAAATCCGGCAAGTCTGTCAACCGAATTTCTTGTCGTGACAGAGAAGCGCAAGAAAAGAAAAAACTGTAACACTGAGACAACAATCGCTTATACCTAAAGATGCAGTTATTCATTCATCGGAAAATGAAAAATCTGCCTGATTACAAATCATTTCAATAATCATCCCTACAAGTATCTAGCTTTAATGTTTATAAATGAGTCAGAAAATGTGGCAAGAATTTTCGCGTTGTTCAGCAAAGGAAATTTTTTGAGAACTTTAAATTAATAAAAAACTAATAAAAATATCCGATAAATGCCTTGAGCGCACGTTTTGCTGACATTTCTTATAAAATCTCGTATTTTTATGTGTATTTTTATAAGTTAGAAAATGAACTAGTTCAAAATAATAATAATAATTCCGTGCGCAAGCGAGGATATCGGAAATGTTCTTGCAACTCTTTTTTTTTTTTTAAACCTCCAATATTCTATTCCTTGCAGGCAACAATTAAAATGTCATCCCTAAAAAACAAAGATACGTTATATATAAGTCGGCCGTAAAACGAAGCAGATGTATCATTGTACCGTTCAATACTGATAACATACATGCCAACATCCCGCTTTTTTTGTAATGAAAAAGAAGACTTTCAACCAGAAAAATTATTAAATTAATATTACTTGCTTCTATGTGGAAATCATTTGAAACATAACTGATTGAAATTTTTAAATAAAATTTCTGGTTTAAAGTATGTTTTGTTGATTTTAAAAAAGCGGGAGCTTGGCAAGTATGTGATAATCTCTACTACATTTTTTTTTTTTTTCTAAACATCGCACATTTTCAATTTTTTCAACTTCGTATAGGGAAGAAAAGTAACTGCAATTTATTTGAAAACTGCATCATAATTTATTTTTGAGATATTAATATTTTTGTAGTTTTTGATGACATTTCTGTAATGGTGGCAACTGAAGTACTCCATTTCTGTAAAAAAAGGAAAATAGTAGATTACTACATCTTTTTGTTGCCATTTTCTCATAACAACTGATAAAAAAGTAATTGAAATGAGTGCTATTTTGAAAAAAATATAAGAAAGATTATTTTTTCTCATCGGGGACGGCACTAAATTCTGAAAAATGCAGAATTCCTGCATTTTTTTTTTTTTTTTTTTTTTTTTTTTTTAGCAGGAACGATATCTAACGATTATGTTACCAAACTTCTCATGTAATCAATACTCCTGAAATTTTCAGATTTGAAGTTGCCTGTTCATTAGTTTATTTGCATACAATGAATGAACAATATTTGTTATATATTGAATGAAACATTTAGTGTTTTATAAGAACAGATACTGGATATATTTTTTAGACAAATCAGAGCCGAGTAAATGTTGTTTTAACTTGTCAAAACGAGGTTTACCAGTGAAAGTTGCGTAATATCTGAATTTCTGAATCTCCAGTAAAATGATCGCTTTTCAAGGAGGGACAAATTTCTTTCCATAGAAGGAAGAGATGTCCACAAATACCCCGTCCCTTTCCCATCCCTTTCAAAGGAAGGTCAACAGGTCAATCGTCGTCTTTCTAGTCGAAAAATGCGCTTCTCCTAGCTGGTCTAAACGGAAGCCTCTAGGTTTACTGTATTTTTGGGAAATATTCTCATTATGGCATGTTATGCCAAGAATAAAATAGCATTACGAAAAAACTAAAAGGCTTCTTGGAGGATATTTTATATAATATTGTCTAAAATATATCACTTATTAAATTTACAAGAAAAATAATGATAATAATTTACAAGAAAATATACAAAAATGATAAAATATATTGCTTCGTACTCGATTCCTTCATCGTACAGGACATCTAATGCCATCTGGTGATGTCTACTGGAACCAAAGAAAAAAAATTTTAAAAATAGATTAAAAAAAATAGGCTATATATTTCATTTATAAAATTAAACTACGTTGAAGAAATAAGTTATATCAATCCCCCAAAACAATTTTAAAGAAATTGGTTCAATAGCAAATGCGCAGGTGTGATTTGAAAAATGTAACATGGGCAGCATAGAGTAAAATATAACTGACAGTTACCCGACGATGCAATGGTCACAGTTGATATCCCAAACAGTGTTGAATTGAGACATTTCACTCCGGGAAGTATTTCTGCAGTTCCAAGAGATATATTACCGATTTCAAAGATGGAGAAATTTGTACTAGACACCAATACACAGAAAATCAAAAATCTTCTATGGAGGGACACATTGATGTACCGACAGGGAGGGGGGGTGGGCAGGGGAACTTGACTTCGCTAAATTTATCTTCGAGCACAAATATCTGAAAATAAGTTGAAACTGGTGAGGATCAATAAGAACTTAAAGATCTTCTTAAAACACCATCAGAAACTTTTAAAAGTTTTTGATGGTGTTTTACGAAGATCTTTTCATTCACAAAATACCTCTATGCATTAATTTGTAATGTATTGCTTGATGTATTTATAATTTTTTTATATTTCTTTTCTGGATAAAATGTCATATTTTGCCATTTATCGCAAGAAATACAATCTACTATTCAAAGATAACACATACAGATACTTAGTTTTTGGAAGTGGGGATGAAAAAGTGTCTATAATAGAAATGTTCGCTATTTCAGAATGCCCATTATGTAGGTTTTACTGCATTACTAATCATACATAAAAATAACTATAACGTTTTAGTTATTTTAAAGCAAAGTAATTGTAACATAATGTATTAGAAATATTTTTGTTAGAAAAAATAGCATCAGAATGAATATAAGTGCAATAATTTTAATTTCATATAAATTGATTGAAGTCTAAATAGGATCATTTAATTTTGAAATGGAAGGTTTGCACAATAAAATTTTGTGTCCTTTTGATGTGGATGTTTTCCTGCTGAATTGTATCTCACTATCCTTTATCTCAGTTTACTCTAAATATTGGCCGCAATCTGGCTCTGATTTTGAAAACAATAGACCAGAGACAATATAAAAGCTCAGAATGGCATTACGTAAGTACTCCTCTTCATCTTAAAAGCTATAAAATTTTTAATGGCTTTTGTCACAACTAAAAAGTGCAAAATGGATTTTCTTACACTGTTAAATGTAGAAACTAATTGAAAATCGAGCCGGGATCCATTAGAACAGCAGAGTCGATTGCATCATAATTTTCTTTGAGATTATTTGCTTATACATTTTTCATAATTCCTTAATAAAGTGCAGTTTTAAATCAAACAACGTGTTTTAAAAAAGAGCGAGTGTACTGTGTCGAAAGCCTGCTTAGAAATCTTTTGTATGATATCTCATAAATAGTTTTGCATTTTGTATGTAGATAGAAAAAGAATGTTGACATCAGTAATAATAATCCGTTTTTCTCCAAACCTGACTAATCTATATTTTAATTAGAAAAACATGCTCGAGTGTAATGTTGACGTCCTATCAAAAACGGCAATGATTTAAATAATCCTGTTTCTTTTCTTCGCAAATGCAATTACTTCTGAACATCACATAAATTTAATATTTTCTCCGTGAAATTAAAAGAAAAGTACTTTCAAATGCAGTTTTTTGGAAAACTGTATCTCAGTTTACTGATTGTCTCTGCTTTTAAAAATAATTTTCAAGCATGCCATGTTTAAGAATATATCTGTATGGCATGTGACTCGATTAGGCATGATCAACCCATTTGTATTTAAGACAATGTAAATATTTCAATATTTCTTTCTAACTAATATTTCATAACGAAGTTAACTCTTCATCAAGAAAGAAACAAATAAAAGGATATAAATAACCAACAAAATTAAGAGAAACATAATCGAATCAGGTGCAGGTTTACACAGCAAAATTATCAGGATCAAAGATGCTATATTTTTGATAAAAATTTTTTGGAGGATTTCTTAGGCTGTTAATCCCGGGACATGCAACTATTATGAAATTATCGCTTTTAATAAATTTCAAAGCTTTATTTGAATACATAATTGATATTTTTAATATAAAAATGCTTTTGGGTATTGTTAGGAGATGGTTTTAAGAAAGATATTACGTGTACCATATCTATTGCAATTTTCGTGAAAAAAAAAGGGTTTTCGTCTATTTTTTGTATGTTCTGCAGCCCGACATGACCCGGCTGGATCCCCTCGTATTATCAACAAGAAACAATGGTTTATATCATTCTTTTTACATTTTTATTAGAATAAATGTTTTTTTATTAAAATATTTCAACATTATATGTAGCCTTTTATATTGAGTTTACTTCGCGAATGTATTTCAGTTACATATAGATATTATTGCTTTTGAAAGTATTAAGGGGAATAATACATTTTACTGAGCAATGAATATAGTGTATGACTGTGAACCAAAAGCAAAAAAAAAACAAGAAAAAAGTTTGAGCAAGGGTGCACAAATTTACTTTTACATTGTAATCATAATTTACTTTTCTCTTCGTTTCTTTGTTGTTATTATTGTTAATATTTCATCTAGTTATACTTTCTTTTTCATTTTCTGCCTTTTTGGTGTTGTTTAAATACAGCAGGCTCCCTCAAATCCGCACAACTTAGGACCAGAGGTTGTGCGGATTTTAGAATTTTCAGGATTTCTCGTCATTGCTTTTTTTATATTTTTTAAACAATAATTTAAATGTAATAATGCAATTGAGATTACAATGAGCACTTACAATATAGTAAAATGTAAAGTAATTAACTAATAAACAAAAATAATAAAAATTTAGATAGTTTTGATAATGATTAAATTATTAAAAGTGAAGGTCAAGTAAATAATAATGTGTAATTGATGTGCATATTAAGATGAGATACATTTTTCCTAAATTATTCAATAAACCTGCCTTATAAAGGTATGCTAATAATTCTCATTAAAAACATAAAATAAAGAAGTTTTATTTCAGGTTTAGCCAGACTTAATAATAAGAAAATCCTGATTAACACATAAATACATTTGATAAAAGGATTATGATTACCAGTGATATCAGCAATAAGAGTTACTCAAATCCACACATCTTAGGATCAGAGGTTGTGCGGATTTTAGAATTTTTGGATTTCTGGTTATTGCTTTGTTTAAAATTTTAAACAGAAATTATAGTGTAAATATGCAATCAAAACTATAATGAATGCTTGCAATATAGTAAAATATTAAAATAATTAAGTAAAGTAACAAACTAAAATGATGAAAAGTAAGAAAATGTAAGAAAAAATGAATAAATTATTAAAAGTAAAGGTCAAGTAAAAAATTATAATGTACCGTTAAATATGAATAATAAAGATGAGATACATTTTCCTTTAATTATTGATTGAAACTTTTCTCATAAAGGTACCCTATTAATTCGCATCGAAAACACAAGGAAGTTTTATTTCACGTTTTAGCCAGTCTTAATAACAAAAAAAGCTTGATTAATATATAAATATATTTGTAATTACCAATGATATTAGCATATCTTGATTTTTTCAAAATTTATTGTATACTTCCTTCATGAAAAACCATGAGTTCTGTCATATTATCGAGAGTTACATATTAAAATACATGCAGAATGATATAAAACTAAAAAATTCTGTAATTTGCCCCTACATCTGAAATGAACGTTTCATTGTTTACATCTTTTGTTTAGATCATTGTTTACATCTTTTTACATGCGATTATGTGCAGAATTTAGACTGGAGTATACGGTATTTTGATTTTTTTTCAGAACTTTATATGGCCTTCATAAAAAAGCATGAGTTCAGTAAGATTAATGAGAATTGCATATTGATTACATAATGGGAATTACATAAGTACGGAATTGATATTAAATGAAAAGGTCTAATTGTATCCCTACATCTGAACTGAAAGTTTCATTGCTTACATCTGTGATATAGTGTGGATTTTGGGCGTTTGCGGATTTGTGGGAGTCTACTGTATTCCATTTTTTATTACACTTGTTATGTTTTAATTTTCGGATTACTTACTTTAGATAACTTCCAGTTTCCGTCTGGACTGTTCTATTTAATCCATATTTTTATTGCTGTTTTTCTTTTTTTTTTCCACCCTGTGGATCCATGTGCAGAGCTGCCACAGGCGATTATTTTTATTTTCTATTCACCCCACTATTTTAAGAAAATAAATTTTGTAGTATGCAGATGTTGCCAAATGTTGTCAGAGTGTATGTGAAAAAAATTTATTTTAAAAAATGGGGCGAGATAGAATTAAAAAATAGTTACTTGCGGCAACCCTGCATTTGAGGCTTTTGCCCTGACAACTTTGAGATAATTTGCTCATGCATTTTTTCATTCATATTTAATTAACTGCAGTTTTTAAGCCGAAAAATGTGTTTTAACGATGTGTGAGTAAATAAAATACTTTTTAAAAACATTTCCAATGATACCTAGTTAATCATTGTATGTCTTGTATGCACATTGAAAAAAGGGATGTTGATATCAGAAATATATATGATCCAAGGTTTAAATTTCAGGAGGGCTTACCCTTTGTTAGTCCTTATTTTATGATAATATTTCACTTTTTGTTAGTATTTATGGTTAAATTTTTTATTGAATTATTACAGTCACGTTGTATTTACTGCTATCATCACAATGCTGTCGAATATGATTTGGTTTATTAAATCATATTGCATACAGTACGTTCTTTAAAATATCTGGAGGTAAACACTTTGCAGATTTCTGAATTTTACAAGTTTTAGGTTATTGCTTTATTTGCTTTTTAAAGCCTATTATGGATACAGTAAAATCTCTTTTAACCTAGATCCAATCAACGGGCAATATCAACATAATGGTACTCGAATGTCTAAATTTAAATATGAAATATAAAGTTATGAGGTAAAAATATTAAAAGGCTTCTTGTTTTAAAATTGTGCCCAGTGTCCGTGTTCGTTATCTTGGATTTTGATTCAACGCAGAGAAAGACAGAAAATCTTTAATGACAATGTTTGATGGCAGAAAATCATTAATGAAAATTTTTCATGGCAGAAAATCATTAATGAATATTTTCTATAGAACGAAAAAATTGCAAATTTAGTAAACGATTGAGGATATACGAAAATTTTCCGCTCCTGTTTGGCAAAATTTTAGATATTTTTGCATAAATGTTTGGCGAAAGTTGCGATATTTTGCAGGATCATTTGACAAAAATCGCAATTTTTACCTCACCTGATTCAGTGAATTCGCTTTCTTTTTTCGTAGCTGTTTATTGAAAATCAAGATCTTTTTCCTTGGCCGATTAACGTAGTTTGCGATTTTTTTCTAATACCTATAAATAAATTAATTTTTCAGAACTCAGCAAAAAGTAAATAATTCTATCACATAACTGAGGAATCACTGGAAGTTGAAAAGTCCTGCATGTTATTTGAAACTCTCTGATCAATCTATTTTCCTCTTTTGTAATGCATCATATCCATCTGTCTAAAGAAAAGAGTTAACATTTCCCAAACTTATAACTTTTAACATCATTATATATTTATGAAGTTATCATTGTATTGTGTATTACAGTAATAATTTAATCATTCTATTAATCTTATCTTGTTGAATAAAAAATATTTTTCCCTGTAATTTACTTATATTTAAAGAAATGAATTTTTGATGATAATTTTTTTTAGTGTCAATTACTGATAAATTGCTCAAATTGATGATAATAACAATCTAATAAATCATTGTTATTAATTATGTGTCATTAAAATCTAAAACTATTTACATTAATGTATTTTCCTTCATTTCATGTATGTCAGGTAAGTCATTTTCGGTGAAAAAGTAGGCAGATGATGATACATTGAAAATGGCATCAAAAGAAAAGTTCTGAATAGGACAAACATGAAAAACAAACATCAAAATTGATTTAATGGTCGACCCACCCACAAACAACAACATTTGCATTTTATCTACTATTTCTCATTCAGTTGAAGCCTTTGTTTACTTCTTCTGTTTCTTCTTTAGCTGCAGTGAACAACAATAATAAGTGTTTATATTTTCTCTCAAACAAACCAAATTTCTTCCATGTATGTGAAGTTCGTTGTTTCACATTGGCATACACCCAATTATGAGAAATATCATTAATGTTTTTCTCCCGAAAACTGGTAAAGGACTAAAGATGCTTCCATATGAAAGAAAATCCTTGTCATTGCGAAAAATGTAACAACAATAAATTTCAAAAAATATTTGAATTAACATCTTCATAACAAGTATTCTTTTATCTGTATAGAAAGTTGTAAAGTTTTGTAAGTGTGACTTATATCATCAATTTTTTACACTTGACAAAAAAAAGTGTTTTTGAAATACACAACGAAAGATTTCTAGATATGAGTAACTTCAGTTCACACATTCTTGCGCAAACGAGTGAGAAACCTTTTGTTTGCCAGTTTTGCAACAAAAGATTTTCTTATAAGAGTACTCATAGGATACACCTTCGTGTGCATACAAATGAACGACCTTTCAGCTGTGACATATGCAACAAAAAATTTAAACTAAAATGTAACCTGAATAAACACCTTTACATACACACGAACAAGAAACCTTTCTGCTGCGGAATGTGCAACAAAACGTTTTCTAGTAAAACTCACCTGAATAAACACATTCCCGTACATACAAATGAGAAACCTTTCAGCTGTGAGATCTGCAACAAAACATTTTCGGACGAGAGTTACTTGAAACAGCACCTTCGCATACATACAAATGACAAGAGTTTCAATTGTGAAATATGCAACAAAAAATTTTCTGAGAAATATAATCTGAATAAACACCTTCTCGTGCATACAAATAAAAAAGCTTTCAGTTGTGAATTATGCAACAAAACTTTTTCTCAGAAATATAACCTGAAAACACACCTTCTTGTGCATACAAATGAGAAACCTTTCAGTTGTGAAATATGCAACAAAACATTTTCTCTGAAAAGTAACCTGAATGTACACCTTCACAAGCATACAAATGAGAAACGTTTCAGTTGTGAAATATGCAACAAAAATTTTTTTCAGAAAAGTGGCCTGATTACACACCTTCGCATGCATAGAAATGAAAAACCTTTTAGTTGTGAAATATGCAACAAGAAATTTTCTCATAAAAGTAGCCTAAATACACACTTTCTTGTGCATACAAAAGAGAAATCTTTATGTTCTGAAACATGCAACAAAAAATTTTCTCAGAAAAGTAGCCTGAATATGCATGTTTTCATGCATACAAATGAAAAACCTTTCAGTTGTGAGATATGCAACAAAAATTTTTCTTGGAAAAGCAATATGAAGAAACACCTTCTCATGCATACAAATGAAAAACCTTTCAGTTGTGAGATATGCAATGAAACATTTTCTGTGAAAGGTAACTTGAAAGTACATCGGCGTACACATACAAATGAGAAACCTTTCAGTTGTGAGATATGCAACAAAAGTTTTTCTCATAAAAGTAGCCTAAATACACACTTTTTTGTGCATACAAAAGAGAAATCTTTCTGTTGTGAAATATGCAACAAAAAATTTTCTCAGAAAAGTAGCCTGAATATGCATGTTTTCATGCATACAAATGAAAAACCTTTCAGTTGTGAGCTATGCAATAAAACATTTTCTGTGAAAGGTAACTTGAAAGTACATCGGCGTACACATACAAATGAGAAACCTTTCAGTTGTGAGATATGCAACAAAAAATTTTCTTGGAAAAGCAATATGAAGAAACACCTTCTCATGCATACTAATGAGTAAGTTTTCAATTGGAAAATATGGAACAACAAATTTTTTCTCAAACGTAACTTAAATGCGCAACGTATACATACATATGACAAATCTTTCATTTGTGAGAAATCCAACAAAGAATATTCTGACTAAGATAACAACATACAAATGAGAGACTTTTCAATTGTTATGTAGACAGAAAAACATTTTTCAAATGTAACTTGAAAACACAGCTTTGTTTGCATAAACATTTAAACATTTCACTTGTGAGATATGCAACCAAATAATTTTTGACAAGCGTAAGTTTAATGTACACCTTCTCACCCATGGTAATGAGAAACCTTTCATTTGTGAAGTAATCAACAAAAGATTTTCTGTGAAAGATTAATCATTAGGCTTGATCTCATTGATATGAATGAGTGCAAAATACTGTGTACAAAAATATTAAATATGCACGCCACATCTATTTTACTCTGTATCCATGAGTGCAAACTCTTGGAACACTCAAATTTCTATTAAAGCAGGTTTTTCTTATAATTATCAAATATGTTTTATGAATTGTGAAAAAAACTACCGATGTTCGTAAAATTAATTTGCTTCTTCTGTAAATCCTCCTAAACATTTTATTGTAGTTGCAGGGGCTCTGAAATGGGATACTAGAACAGGGATAGGTAAACTTTTCTGATTATCACACTTTCAAAGTTTTTTTCAACTGTTTATCGATGTCCACTACTTTCTCATTCTCTAATTATCAGTTTTTGACCAAAACAGGTTTATAAGACTGAAACCGAAACTAAATTTCTGTAATCGTCCTCCTTTCAACCGAAAACGAAACTGTCTAAAACATTTAAAGTAATTATTACATATAAAAATATATTTTGTTTCAATATTGTTTGTTAGAAACACATTTCTAACAAACAAACATACATATTATTATATATACATATTATTATATATATGCAATATATGTGTATATGTTTCAAACAAAACATAAATAATAATACAACTTCTATATTTTGTTACTTTATGACAATGAATAATCATAGGCTTTCACTAGTAATTAATTAAGAATGTAGTTGTGGCAGTTTCTCCCTCAAAATATATAAGAATGCAACAGTCGTTATAAGTCAGAATTTTAAAAAATGCACAAAAGAGAAAATAACTTGTTAAATTTGATTAAAAAGTAACGTTAGCATTAAGACAACACTTTAAGCTTAGAAATTATCAAATTTTACTTTAACATTCTTTAATTGAAACAAATTTAACAATATTGAGTGCTTTAGTTAATTTTAAAAATATATGTAAAAATAAAATGTATCATTTATTTCTCAGTTATGCACAACAAGATTAAAATAAATATTTGTTCACTCCCCCTCAAAAATATTTGTCACCCACTGCCTCCTAAGAAAATTTTGAAATGACGCCCTTGTTTGAAAGTTTTATCTTCGGTATACTAAGTTGGCTTTGTGTGCCTCTGACATAAACTTTTTATTTTCATATAAAATAAAATGTTATTAATTCATTATCAGCACAGAATGATTTTCTAATTATACGAATTTCATCTAATTAAAATTTTTTTGTGTACATACTTCAATATATCTTCTATAATTGATTTTAGTATAAGATCTTCATCTGTTTTAATTCAACTTTCTTAGAGAACATTCGTAACACTTT
Source organism: Maratus speciosus (assembly GCA_963932465.1). NCBI lineage: Eukaryota > Metazoa > Arthropoda > Arachnida > Araneae > Salticidae > Maratus > Maratus speciosus. Next base: position 389,639,301 of record OZ010799.1, on the reverse strand, counting down.
CTGCAGTTTCAAATTAAAACTTTTCTATTCATGTTAAGTCTCCAGCTTTTAATGAAAACGTCGAAATTGTTTCAAAGTTTAATAACATATGTACTGCTTGCTTTACAATATGCACTAACGATGTGAGTGAGTGATGACCGATTGATCGATATTCATAAACAATGAAGTTCATAGCAGAAAATAAAGAGTGTCTCATTTGAGACAATACAGCTCAAATAAATGGAAAAAGTTGAAATTTTGTAAAGGAAGAAGCGAGATTTTTAGAATATAGATAGTTTCGGACCGCCGAATTTTTTGCAAATTCGTCAAAAATCAATATTCAGCGAATCTCAAATTTTGAGCCTAAAACGATAATGAATATTCGGTTGATCCCTACTAATTATCATAAATCAATAAAAAAATGCTAGTGCTATTTTGAATATATATGTTTATATTAATTATATGTAATTATTAGTATATAATGAAACTTTTTCTCTGTTTCCAAAGTTGTTTGACATCGTCAGTGTGATTAATGTAATTTGAGATTCTTTATACATGGTTCAAAATTCGTAAGTTTGAAACTTAAAACCTTAAGAAATTCAACATCTAAATTATTTCTTCTTTGTATTTTGCTACGATGCAGTTAACATGACTTAAATAAGACTCAACCATGTAGAAACTTAGACACCAGAGTAAAACCGTGAGAGCCTTTTAAAAGCTTTCGGGCATTTTCATGTAATAATTATGTTCGTTGTAAAGAGATTTAAAATCATATTTTTATAAAACTTCTCAGCCTCAAAATCAACTAATAAGTCATCAATTTCTTGTAAATTATATTCGATAGCTTCAACTTTCATTGAAAATGGTGTTGTCATAATTCATGATCCACACTAGAGTACGAAATGTATACTCAAGTGCCACAAAAAGTGATACACCAGCTAATATCGTGTAGGACTCCCACGAGCATGGAGAAGGCCGACAACACGACATGGCATTAATTCAACTGATAGATCTATTGTCTGATGGTATCCTGGAGGTAACTGACACGATGAATCCAGCAGGGCAGTCCTCATATCCATGGGAGTGCGAGGTGGTGTAGATTTCTTCTGAATAGCACTTTGCAAGGCATCCCAGATATATACAATAATGTTTATGTCTGGGGATTTAGGTGACTAAAGTAAAGAAGAGTACCCCTGGAGCCACTTAGAAGCAACACTCGATGTGTTTGATGTCAGATTGTCTTACTGGAATTGTTCAAGTCCATTCTAATGCACAGTGGAAAAAAATGGGTGTAGATAATTGGACAGGACGCTTACGTTTCCCTAACCTGTCAAAATCATCTACAGACATAACGGGAGTCCCATTATCGTTTTAATTGCACATGTACCATACGATCACAGAGGCTCCACCAGTTTGAACAGTCTCTGCTATCATGTGAGGTCCATGGATTCGTGAGGTTGTCTTCTTGCCTGTACACATCCAGCATCCCAATACAATTGGAAATGGGACTCGTCAGGCAAGGCAACGTGCTCCCAGTCATCAACAGTCCACTGTAAGGTGTATGTGAGCTCAGGCAAGGCGTAAATCTTTGTGTCATGCTGTCAGAAACTGTACTTAATTGGACTTGCGGCTCCGAAAGGGCATATCAGTAATGGTCCATTTAACAGCTTGCACGTCCATTATTCCTGGGTGAAAACAATAAGGGTGACTTCATGTACTAATTCCCTATGCCCAAGCTACCTACTCAAACTGTCCCCGTACAATTCACTCACATTTTGGTTTTTCAAATTCTGCAAACACTGCACAATGTAACTGATGAAAATGCATAGTAATGCATTTTACATGTGTAACCTTATTTCATAATGTACCATTCACCATATTTACAGAATGTTCTACAATTTTACATGCGTGAGAATTGTCTTAAGTCAGTTTGTCTAGCTAGTTCAAATGGCTGGGAATTGACATATAAAGCCGAGGTCTCAGGTACGAATCCTATCTGATATTTGTCATTCTACTGGAAAAATATTGTTCACCGAAGTGCCATTACATTATGACCACCTGTTTAATATGACGTAGGACCACCTTCCACCCTCAAAACCGCCAACACCTGACCTGGTACCAATTCGACAAAGTTCTTATAGTAGTCTGAGATATCTGGTACCAAGCGCTCATCAACTGGTTCTGAAATTCTCGCATACTGCAAGTTGATAGAATGGCAGTACGAATTGGGATTTCCAGGTGGAACCACAAATGTTCTATTGGATTCGTGTCAGGTCAATTTGAAGGCCAGGACATGACTTGAAACTCACTAGAATGCTCCTAGAACCACCCCCTGACGATTCGACCCATATGAGATGGTGCATTATCCTGTTGGTAAATTCAATAACCTGCCGGAACGTTGTTATCATTAATAGGTGCACCTGGTCTGCAAGGATTTTCAGGTAGCTCACAGACGTCAGGGATTGTCCTATGGGGATTATGGGCCCTAATGTGCTCTTAACAAACATCGCCTACACGGTAATATAGCCGCCACAGGCTTTTCTCCGATCAACTGTGCATCCAGGAGCCAGGGTTACCGCTGGAAATCGGCGTATTCGCTTGCGCCCGTCGATGTGATGGACTAGAAATTGTGATTCGTTGGACCATGCAACTTTCTTCCATTATTTTATGGTCCAATTCCGATGTTCATGGGCCCGTTGCAGGCGCTGCTCGTGATGACGTGGTGTCAGAGCAGGAACGGGCTGAGGCTGCTGGTTGCATGTATGCAACAGTGCACGCGACGCTGTGTTTTGAGAAACACTGACTGGGTTGCCACTGTTGTAGCTGTTGCTGATTTCGGCTGTTATAACTCTTCGGTCACGACGAATAACGCGTAGCAATCTCCACTCTCCTCTAGAATCAATGCGCCGCGGACGACACACCGCTCGCCGGAGACTTGTCGTTTTATCATCCGTACACTACTTTCGGTACGTGCTTTCAATGCTGCACGTGTACAGCCCATCAAATACGCCGTTTCCGATATCGGCGTTTCCAGTCGACGAGATATAACGATTTTACCTTTATCAAAGTCTGATAAATCTGCTGCTTTTCTTATTAAGTTGCTAATCACTTTGCTATGATTTGAAATACAATGCATGGTCGCTTTATAGACTCTAATATCAGCCGCGCACGCGCCGTAGTTCTTTTTCTGGGCGAGCTCATTGTTATATATGGAGGATGGTCATAATGTAATGACTCTTCGGTGTATATTCATTTATGAATAAAAGTAAAAGAACGTACCAACAAAATTTTATACACTAATTTGTTATATGCTAACTTAATGTGAGAAAATGTGTTTCTTAATATGTTTTGTGTTTGTTTTAATAAATGTTAACAAAATATGATGCCATGTTCCTGGTTTAAATTATATTTAAAAATTGTTTTTATTATTATTTTTTATATATTTCCTGTATGATATAATAAAATAGCACAGCAAAATTTTCAGTATTCTGTTTATTAGTAATGTAAAATTATAATTCACTAAGGAATTACAGCACTCTTATACTTTCGTAAACAAAATGTTCAATTATGGTTTACACTTACTTTCCTTGTCAATTTACGCAGTCTCTCCGTAATCCAGAGTTTCTTCCAGTTTTAAACAAAGGAAGGTTGCTACTGGTGAGAAAAGCGAATATTTTTTATTACCAACGGCACTTTGTAGTTACCTAAGGGTCTGTTTATATTCTTAAGAGCACTTTTTAGATTCTAATGGTACATTTTAAATTTGCAACAGCAGTTTTCTGATGTTTATATATTTAATATCTAGAAATTAAGGTAGTGTTTTTAAGGCACAACAATAAATCAGATTTTACTAAGCACATTCTATATAAAAGGCAATAAATCTTAAGGTTTTTATCTGAGAGTTTGAGAAGGGTGCTATTTTTATACCTGATACAAGAAGAGTGCTATTTTTTAAACCACATGGCAGGCAATGTGCACCCCACTCATGAAACAGACTTTGACAAACACTTTTTTACCAATGAGAAATTTAAAATTATTAACATACTTGATTTTCCAAAATGTCATTTTTAGTATCCCAATGTTGACTTCCAATGTTAAAGTGCATACAAATTTTCTCTTCATAAAGTATTTTCTAAAAAAAAGTGTTTATTTTAGTAAAGGTTTCAAATTTTGACTTTTCTAAAAGTGCTTGCAATTAAAAATATATACAGTTTTATAAAACCAGTTTTCTGATGGTAAAAAGCAAATATTTGAAACTGAATTAGGTAATAATATCTTCGTAAAGTTATATTCTCCATATGTTAACCTATATTTTTGCTTTCTGTAATGGAGAACCCTGCTTCACCAACATCTCTTTAAGAATGAGTTACTCATGGTGAAACAAGAGATTAAAAATGTTATGATGTCACTTTTACACATATGCTTTTTTAATTCTCTGTGTTGTAATTATGGATAGGGGCTGGATTTATATAACGTTATCAATTTTTTGGCGATTTTGGATCGCCTCCCTCCCTTATGATACCATATGTTATCATTTCTCCAATCCTCTCCACCTAAAGATATCGTTTTCAGTGTTGGAAAATTATTTTTATTTTTATCATTTTTTTCGTTCTGTTTCTTTTTATACGTTTGCTGTGATATGAAATTGTATACATTTATGTAGTGATAGATACATTATACTATACAATACATACATTATATCATACAGTGATATACTGTTATATACATTTATTACTCGCACACTTTTCTGATTTAAATGAAGAGAAGACGTTGATAAAATGTCACTGTTAAAAATGAAAAAAACCCTTATATCAAATACCACTTTAAATAAATACTTACTATTTAAAAATATTTAATTGCTTTTTGTGTTACATATGGCATTCAAAAATAATATTGTCTTCTTGCACTGTCCCCTTGCACGGGGATAAACTTAAATTCATATAAACAAAACAAAAATTTTTTGCGCATATGGCAGAAGAATGTTAATGGTGAATATTGGGGTATTTCATATTTTAAAATGAAATGATTTTATAATCATTTAATATTTTAATAACAACTTTGTATTTTCATAAAAATAGATAACATATTAAAAGAAAAAGATAACAGATGTGAAGAAAATGTTACCAAAAAAGTCAATTATTGTCGGATAAAAAAATATAATGATATGAAAGGACAAACCCTCCTTCCTCTACAGATATCTTATGATATCAAATGCCAGACGCCCTCCCTCTAAAGTGATAACGTTATGTATGTTATGTACAGCCCATAACTTGATACATGCTTTTTTTTTCAAAATCGTTATTACGTGTGATTTTCAAAGTTTTCCACTGATTATCTTAAATATTTCAGAAAATCTTTATCAGTTATCTTAATTCTTTCGTATTGGCATTCTATTTGTAATTTTACATTCACTATTATTCCACTTACTAGTCTTTATAATTGCTGTTATCATTCCATTCATTTTTCAGCAGCTATTAATAAAAAAAAAATGTTAGCATTGCTTTTTAGACTGTTATTTTTAACACGTATGTCTAATTTAAAAGTATATCTCTGAAACGAAAATTTATGATTAAAGAAAAAAATATCGAAATTTGATTTTTCATGTGGTAATAATAAAAATAGTTAACATTTTTCAAGAGTCTTTAAATAGTTTTTAATAGTCTACAATACGTCAATAGTACACAAAGTAACTACTATTGTTAGATTTCAATAAATTTTAATTTTAATTCTTACTTTTTTTTACAAAATGTTATTTTCTCCAAAATTTAAAAAAAAGTCAAACCTAAAAGTAAAAACAACTAAAAAACCTCCACTTTTTTAGCATTTCGATGTTTATCTTAAAAGTAAAGCCTTGTTTCATGCCTACAATTCATATTGTTTCAAAAGTGATTGCTAAAATAAGTTAATTTTATCTCCTATTACAGAAAATTCGTTACTTTGTTTGATGGAAAGTGCGAAATAGTGAATTTATTATTTGCTCTTTGTAAATATGGGACGAGGAAAGTAAAAAAAGAGCATTTTTAAAATATGTGTTTCGGATTTTAAACTTTTTTTTAATGAATAATTATCCATGTGTTTTTTTAACGTATAATGTATACTTTTTTATTTTAAATTTTTAACTGATAAAAGTACATTTTCAAACATATATTTATATTTTATTCATTTATTTATTTTTTTATTACTTTCTAGTGTTTAGAATATTTCATTGTTACAGTTTTAAAGTCAGTTAGCTTATTTTAGCAAACACCGTCTGGCTCTGCATTGTTCTTCTAACCATAAATATTGGGAAATCAATTATCTCTTAATCTATTACATCTGAGTAATATAAATGAGTCACAGATATTATGCAGAGTGGAAAAAATATGTTAAAATACAGGTTGTTTTTCCAGAAAAATAGCTTTTTCTAAACTTCACTTCAAAGCTAAAATTGCATTTCTGTACAGTTTATAAAACTACAATTAACCCGCGGATGATAGAGACGTAAATTCAAATGGTTGAACACAGGAAATTCTGTAGTCTTTTGCTATTTATTTATAATAATGGGTGATAACTTTTTGAAATTCAGAGTGACATTTTATTTAAATTAATTTGACGCATGCATGATATCCGGCCAAAGGAAAAATGCCATATAATTAATTTATGGTAGAGTTCTAAAAATATTAAAATGTTGTATTGTCATTGGAAACACTCCTGTATCCTTTTTTGTGCAATTCTAACCTACCAGAGAGTGAAAAATCGATTAAAATTTTTAGCTTTGCATACATGCACCTAATTAATTTAAATAAAATGTCACTCGGAATTTAAGAAAGTTATCATCCATTAGTATAAATAAATTGCAGGAGACTACGGATTTTCCTCTGCTCAATCATTTGAATTTAGGTCTCCATCATCTGCAGGTGGATTGTAGTTTTATAAACGGTACAGAAATGCTTTTTCATCTTTGAAGTGAAGTTTAAAAAAATATATATTTTTCTGAAAACACAACCTGTATTTTAACATATTTTTTCCATTCTTCATAATCTCAGTAACTCAGCTATATTATTTAGATGTTAAAATTAAACTTCGTAAATTTTTATTTTTTTTCTTCATTTATGTCAAAATATACCAAATATTTTAAAAGTAGTTTTGTTCACAACGTTATTTGCTGTTAATTTTATGTATTTATTATTTCAAAGTTTTTACTACTGGTGTCCTTGATCATCAAGTAGATAGTACTTTTTAGATGGTTTTTAGTATATTGGGAGCATTATTAAAAGTATTTGATAGTTTAATATTTTTTATTTCGTTTTTAAAATATTTATAATGAAAGGCCTAAAAGTAATTTTGGTGGGCATTTTCATCTTGCTTAAGAAATCTGTGTTCTGTTGTATTGTATGTATGTAATAACCTAGCTATGTATGCATGTATGTAACTATGTATGTTGTACTCAATATATTTTGTTAAATAAATAACATTTATAAAGAAAGAACATGCTAATAATGTTGCTGTCTCTGTAATCATTTTCTTTATTCCCTTTTAAATGGGTAATTGCATTCAATTATATTTAAAACTGTCCATGAAGAATAATTGAAGGAAGCAACAACAGTCTCAAAATCTTCTGATATCAACATGAATTTATTGGAAACTCGTAAAGAAATTTCAATACTTTATTTATTTCTACTATTACTTGTTTTATGTCTGTTATAAAAACAATTTATTGCATTTCGTAACTGTTATTTCTTTCCAAACGATCCATGTGTTCTTTATCCACAGCTAAAAACAGGTTAAAAACTACTAACCTCACTTCAAGTTACTGAAAAATGTTACGTTAGTATCAGCTATTTACCATAGGATTTTATACATATTGTTGCACTGTTAATAAACTGCAGAGTTTAAATTGAAAATAAAAATTCAGAAGACATGTTGCATCATTCTATGTGAGTTTTAATTTTTGAACATTTAAAGAACTAAAGAATGAAAGAGCTTTAGCTGTAATGTGATTGTTAGTTTTAAATTTCAGAAAACACTTTTGTTTGAGATGATGGTGGACATTTATGAATAAAAAAAACCCTATAAATTATGACTGATTTGAAACATGCATTTCCGATGTATATATAGCGTGTGATGAAATAATAAATATAATTATATTTTATGCGAGTTAGGTTTTCATTAAAGGAAATTACTGCAGGAGAAATCAATATTTAAAAATGCCCTTTGAGCTTTCTAAATGATGGAAAACCAATGATTACTTTAATACAGAGCTTCTAAAAATATTTATGTCTGCACATTTGTTTTGATGTACCTAAACTATTACTAATGTTATAGCAATTTTTTTCATGCATATTAGGCAATTTTTCCCCTTCATATGTTACATGATGATTATAACTCTATTAATTAATCTTGGGTGACCATTTATTTAAAATATAACATTCTTAAAATGCTTGAGCTATATTAAAGGATTCATTCACATGGGACATTTTAACTATTGTTTATAGGTAAAACTAAAAAAACTGCTTAAAAATTATTAAAAACCATGATTGGATTGGACTAATTTAATCCTTTAAAGGTGGTGGTATATTACATATACTACTAGATTTTATTTCCAACTGTCGAAATAACACCCAAGTATTTGAAAAGAAATTTGCTTTTGTAACGTATGTGAAGAAAAGTATTTATTTATTTCAAAATCAATTTGTTCATAAATTTTGGAGGCAGTCAATTCTTTCAACATTTTATCTAATCCAACTACTCTGTACATGAATTTATCATATTTTTTATTTAAAAATTTTCTAAATCAGAGAATATTATAATTACTTTGGTTTCAAATTAATCATAAAAATTAATTTGTTGAATCAGTACAATTTAGTAGCTATAGGTTAATTCAAAAAAGATTTTTATGTATTCTGTATTTACTAAAAACTACTTTATAAACATTTAAAATAAATCATTGTTCATTTTATGATGAATAAGTATTGAAATCTTCCCCTCAGTTGAATATCCTGATCGCATTAAGATATTCCTCGACATTTTTATCAATATTTCGAAAACACGTTTAATGAAGAGTTGAGAAATAGTTATATAAATATTGACAGATGCAATTACTAGATTATTAAAAAATGAATTGAAAAAAAGTATTTTCATTTGAAAAAAAAATCGTGCTAGCTTTATATATCGATTTTGAAATTTGATATTTAAGAGGAAAGTTGCACATTTTTTTTCAGTCAGTTTGCTTTCAGATTAAGAATTACAGAAATTTTGCAATGACTAATTACTAATGAAAAAGCTTGTATTACTATACATTTTTATTTTCCATTATATGAACATTTCTGAACATGCTGTAGCAATTACAAAAAAATGCCTTTTTTGATAGCGTGTTGGGAAAAGAGTTGAAGTGGAAATTTTAGTGTATGGAATAGGGTGGGCGGTGGTTGCACAAACCATCCCCTCATCGAGCTCACGTATAAAAATCCAGAATTAGTTAGAACTCGATTAACATATTAAATTGGAACTGGGCTATCCAGTCACATCTTGGTGGATACCAACTGCAGACTTAATTTTAGTAGTTGATTGGTTAGGTTTCATATTGTTTTTTCTGCACCTAGTCCTCCATCTTTTCACAACTTTATGACGCCTACTAGGTGCAGGAAAACAAATGGTATACCTACCAATCAACCACTAAAATTGAGTCTGCAGTTTGTTCCCACCAAGATATGAATTGGCAGACCAGTTCCATTTTAATATGCTAATCGAGCTCTAACTAATCCTGGAATTTCACCCTTGGATTCGGGGAGGTGGTGGTTTATGCAGCCGCCGCACGATCTAGAAAAGAAAATTAATTTCAATTATGTATTGTTACAACAAAAGGAACACATTGGGGAATTGTTTTTTAATTAGGGATTTAAAACTTTTTCTGATAAGGGGAGATTTTCATGGCAGAGTTTTTTTGATAATTGATTGTTACTATAAAATAAAAAAATAGAAAATTACATTTCTAAGACGAATAAAGAATTTTAAGGAATTTAAACTTTTTGTGATTTTTTCACAGATATAGCACTTCACACAATTAATTATTTATTTATTTTCACTGCAAAATAATAAATACAACAGACATAAGAAAAATCTCTTTTTTATTTTGGCAGGAGGGAAGCTGATTTTCATTCTTTTAGATAAAAAACTTTTATTCATTTCTAAAAATGTCCTCTTTTGATAGTGTGTTGGGAAAAGAGGGAAAGTTTTTGACATTGCATCATTTTTATTGTGTGTTATAAACTATCTTAAAATTTCAAACAGATCGCCCTGTTATAGTTCCTAATTTTGTTCTGTCCTCCCTCCCGCCCAAAATGTGACGAGCCATTCTTTTTTATAAGTTTTAATCATGTGTTATAAACAATCTTAAAGTATCGCATTGTTAGATTTCCTAATTTTAACCAAATCGCGTTATGTTAGTTCCAGATTCCACCACCAGGGTGCGCACTCTATTTATAACAAAACTGTGAATGAAACTCTGTTTTCGTTAAACAACCTATCACTCGAAAATGTGGCAATCTTGACCAAGAATTTAAGATATTTGCTGAAATTACTATTCGAAAATAGTGGTAACTAAACTTTTGACTTTTTTATATTTAATAAGTATTATTTGTCTCAGGACTCCGTCAAAAAACCACACCTAAAACGGTAAGAAACGCTAAGGTTTAAAAAAATTCTAGCGTCCCCCCCCCCCAACCACCCACACAAAATTTTACGCTTCATTCTTTTTTAAACTTTTTCTTATGTGTTATAAACTATTGTTTCAAACAGATCACCTTGTTAGATTTTCTACATTAAATGAAATCGCGGTCTGTTAGTCCCACATTCTACCACCAGAGAGCCCAGTCTATTCAAAACAAAAGTGTATTTAAACGAAACTCCTTTACATAACCTATCCGAAGATACATTAGTTTAGGGGTGGCGGTCTTGAGAAAGAATTCAAGATATTAGCTGAAATTACTATTCGAAAATAGTATGAACACTTATAAATTTTTTGATATTGAAAAGGTGAAAGTTATTTCAGCCCGCTGTCAAAAAACCGCACTCTAAAGGGTAGAAAGCGTTAATGCTGCTATAAAAAATCACATGACTGCCTTTTAAAAAAGCATTTAATAGAAATAAACCAATTAGTGAAATAATAATTAGTATCTCAGCTTGTAATTAAGATAAATAATTTTTTGAATTTCTGAAAGGATAACTTTTTTTTGCGTCACCCCATCCAGGTTTCGAATTTAGGGGTAGCCCGGGAGGACATCCTAACCGGGACATTGAAATGTCCCTGCCTAAATTTCGAGATTTTATGCTTTTTAATGGACAAATGTGCATTTCTCTCTCTCCCTTACGGAACTCTAATACATCCCCCCCATCCCGACCGGAGTCGCATAAATCGCCCCCTGAGAAAAATACCTGCATTCAACACTGATTTAACCTAGAAAGAAAAAAAAGGCTCTTACACAAAATTTTACAGCAATTCTTTCACTAAAACAGTAAAATTGGAAGAATCAATTCAACCCGAATCGGGAATCGACCGCGATGCGATTTAAATTGAAGTCAATCAAAAAAGAACGATTCTACCCGCACCTAAAGAATTGAAGTAAATAAAAAAAATAACGATTCAACCCGCATCTAATGAATTGAAGTAAATAAAAAAATAACGAGACTACCCGCATCTAAAGATATACATCGAATCTGAACTGAATCGATTCGCCATTTCTGATCCTACTTTAAGGGCAGAATCGATATGTTCATTTTTTCTTACTTTCTTTTGTCTTTAGAAAAAGAAAGTGTTGAATTCGTGAAAAATTTAGACTTCCGGTTTTCGAAGGATTTATAGTTTTATAAGGTCTTGTCTGGAATACGATTTGACTATTTTTATAAAATTTTTGTCTGTCAGTCTGTCTATTTGTTTGCCTCTGACAAAAAAATTGTGAGCGGTCTATTTCAAGAACTAATGCATAGAATCTGTTGAAACTTTAGATTCAGATAGACCTTCATACAAATTGGTGCCGCTTACGTTTCGGTGAAAATCTCTCAACAGGTGGCGCTGATATGCTGCATTTTTCCCAATTTTCCCAATAGCTCTATCTCAAGAACTAATGCACGGATTTTCATCAAACTTCACATTCAGTTAGACGTTGACATAAATTGTTGCTTATTAGGTTTCCGTGTAAATCACCCAACAGGGGGCGTTGATATGCTGATTTCATCAGCTGTGATGAATTCAGACGTTTTTCTCCGCGAGGGACAATTCAGAGGGGGTGGGGATTGGACTTTTGTACATTAAGCATAAAATCTCAAACCTTCTGTGAGGCATTTGAATGTTGCGGGGGAGGGGCATGTTCCCTCGGGCCACCTCCTGAATTCAACACATTTTTCTGGTTTTAAACAGTTTTAGGGATCATATCTCAAGTACTAATGATCGGAATTCCATCAAACTTAATATTCTGTTGGACATTGTCATAAGTTGTTCATGAGTAGGTCTTCGTGTAAATGATATGACAGATTGTGCTGCCATGCTGCTTTTATCAGCAGTGTTGAAGTCAGACATTTTTTTCCGGGAGGGATTTCTATGGTTCTGGAGAGGAACATTCTAGAGTTACGAGGGGGGGGGTGATTGGACTTTTGTCCATTAAGTATAGAATCTCAAATCTTCCTGGGGGGACATTACAATGTTCTGTGGGGTGGGGGGTCAACCCGTACCAGCTCCTTAATTCAACACTGTTTTTCAGGGTTTACACGATGTTAGCGATAACATCTCAAGAAGTAATGAGCGGAATTTCATCAAACTTAATATTCTGTTAGTTATTGACATAAGCTGTTTCTGAGTTTTTCTTGTTAATCATGTAACAGGCTGCGCTGCTATACTGCTTTTTTCATGCTATTCATGATAGCCATATCTCAAAACTAATCACGGAGTTTAATCAAACTTCACATTCTGTTACAATTTCATATAAATAGATCCTTCTTAGGCTTGGGTGTATACTGCCCAACAGGTGTCGCTTTTATGCCCTTTGAATTGGTATTTTTCGTTGCGGACATATAAGAGGGTATGGGCCGAAATTCAATGATTTTTTAGGAAAATGCAATGCTTATATCTTTTTTTTTTAATTCACATACTCCAACGAACCTACATTTTTGAACGCCCATGATGGACATAAGACATTTAAATTTGACATTGTGATAGCGAATTTTGAAGTTTTAACATTTATGAGACAGAAGAAAGTTCTGGATTGGACATCCAACTACTTTACCTTCAATTTTTGAAAGAAAATGAAAATGATATGACCTTTAGAGACATCGATTAAAACATTTACAGTATCGGTTAAATCGAGTTGGCCATAGTATCGATTAAAAAAATCGAAATCGCCCACCACTAATACATATAAATACATAAACTATATATGCTTCAAAATTAAAAAAAATTACATAACATTATTTTCAATCTGGTTATTTGGTGAAATTCCTCAAATAGTTTTAGTTTCATCACCAGGGATTGTACAGTGTATATGTTCGGCCAGCTGGAATTACAAGGATGACTTTAAGCGGGATGTCTGGTAATAGAATTCACAAAATATCTAGTCTTCCAGAATACTTAAATGGAGAGGATTTGATTTCTGGGTGGAATAACATTAATTTTAGCTCATTCATTTCTTTTGGTTTTTCAAAAAACACAACCTTACCACCATTTGCTTCTGTAAACTACCACAGTTACACAACCACATAAATCTCCCCAAAAATATTTTTCTTTTGATAGTGTTGCACGATGTTCAACTGATGTTTACGCAAAGAACAAAGGTTCCATTGATATTTTCGTTTCAGTTAAAATTATGAAATCATCCAGTTTCCGACTACATGGAATAGCTCTAACTTTTTTAAAATACCAACTTTGTTAAAATATTTTGCCGTAGTATATTCTAATATCATAACAGACATAAATTTAATTCTTAAAATATTTTGTTTTTCCCATTCGTGAAGCTGTTTTTCATTCATTATTTGATCTCAATATTGTCTGCGGAGGTATGTTCTGTCTGCTAATCTTGTTGCCGTGTTCAAAACTTTCATCACATGGACATTTGACATGTGCTGTTGCTGAAAAATGCCACTCAGCAAGAATATTGAAATCACTTTTATGTTGACACAAATTAAACAAATTATTTTTGTTTTGATACTGTGCAGCAGAGGCATTCGAAAAGTAATGAAGTTTTATCAAGGGCGCGCCAGCAGTATCCGGCGCCTGTGTACAGAACTTCAATTGGCGCCCCATATTCCTAACCAGCCCCCCCCCCAAAAAAAAAATATATATTTTTTTTTTCCAATGAGTATAAATTCATAGCTGCCAAGCCAAACTTCCGGGAGTTTTTCTCCAGATCAAATGGACGAATTTGGAACCAGAAAATGTATTAAATGAAATATGTCTTGTTTCTACAGGGTTATGTTTTATTTCATTTATTAAATTAAATTTCTGGTTCAAAATATTATTACTTGACTTTAAAAATAAAGAATGTTGGCAGTTATGCAGTATAGCTCCTAGAATATATAGTGTTGAAATCGGCTATCCCTGTAATACTTAAAAAAGTGCTAAAATATTGTATCCCTTAAATTTGCAACGATGCTGCTGAAATATACAGATCACAGCGGCGTCTGCAGGATATTTTCTACAACTGCAAGATTTTGCTAGTCTATACAATGTAATACGAAAATCCCGGAGATGTCGCTACGATCGACACTTGGGATTTTAGCAGTATCGTCGCACATTTAAGGGATACAAATTTTTAGCGTTGTTTGGATAGCATATTTCCCACTAGGTATTCTAGACGCTGTACTATACAAATAACGGACATCCCTAAAAGGTGGGTGCTTCAGCTGTTTGCTCCCTCTCCCCATAATGGCATACCTCCTAAGTAAATCAGCTTCTTTTACCTTCATCACTCCCGGAATTTTTAATATCTGATCTTTATTTATATTGATACTTAAAACCAGGGGCGTAGCTTGAAAATTTTATTGGGGGGGGGGAGGACCTGAATTTGGCGCCCTTTTATAATTTTCATTTTTCGGCATCCCCCCCCCCTCCCCAGCAACTTCGTCTCGATCCGTGCTAAGGTTCTTACAATTCATATTATAGTTTCCCTAATCCGTGCTATCATCATGTCTTTTATGTATAATTCATCTTCTGCGATACTTTACACAACAATTATCTTCATTAATATTTTCACCTTTTCAAAACCCATTTTGCACAGTTGATTGATATATGTAGCTATATCAGTGGGCACAGATGTCATATACGCCCCATATTGGCGCTATTATTTTCCAACACCAATATCACATATGCACCGGGTACTTAACTGGTGCCAAAGTGTCGTTATGTTTGATATGGTAACCCGGATATAGATGATATAGTAACGAGGTTTACGTCAAATTGGCATTGGAAAAAAATCGCGCCAATATGGGGCGTATATGACATCTGTGCGTATCAGTGTATCACAATATATATCTACCTAATGTAGATATATATTGTGTGGGGATGGGAATGTAACGACTCCAAGCGGTAAGATTGTTCATAACTGATTACATTTTGCATCTGTATTATTAGTTAAATATTTAAAAATCCAGAAGAAAAGAGCTCAGAAACTAGGCTCACAGGCGATTTTTACTTTTTGCTATCTTCAATAGAAGAAAGTATTGTAATCTAAATATTTTTTACGTCTGGTTTTTGGCGGATTTACAGGTTTTAAGGGGTCAGAGATCCCAAAAAACATGTTTATACAAAATGTTTATCTGTTGCCATTTTACCATCGAAAAGCGTTTGAAGTTATGCATAGAATTGAGCCAATTTTTTGTGTATGTCTTTGGCTATGGCAAGCAGGTCCTCCTTCAATATGGAAATATTCTGACGGAAGGGGGCGCTGTAATAGCGATTTTTGTGCCATTTACATTGTACCATCGAAAAGTGTATAAAATTATCCATAGAATTGAACCAAATTTTTTGTCCTTCCTGAATTTAAAAATATTCCACCGAAAAGGGGTTCTGTGATAGTGATTTTTGTTTAATTTTTTTTCCTAGTTCTATTGTCCATTGGCGGCTCGTGCAGCGACGGGAACTCACGCCCTGCTCAGCCGGCTATTCGCAAACAGCTGATGTACCAAAGAATAACGAAAAACTATTGATTTTAATAAATATCATGATCGAGATTTACCCGTTTTTACTCCGATTAATTGAAAGAAGTACAAATTTAAGATGGAAATCTAAGTTGGTATAGTATTGAACTAATAATATGGAAGCATTAACATATATAGGTACTGTTTGAAATTTAAGCTGTATATGAGACAGAAGAAGGTTTTGGGATTGGCACATCCAACTAGTTTGGTAGTATGTATACTTAGACATTCCTCATTAACTCAAAGCAGTATTGTAAATAATTTATTATAAGGGTACAGTTGCTACGATATACCGTAAATTTTGGAAAGTTTGCCGTCCGCCACATTTGGTAGGCATTAATCCATTTGAATACATTTATGCAACAAAGACAAAAACTTTTCTACAAAGTTAAAACCTGTTAAATGAGTTTTGTTCTAAAAAAGTTTCGTTCTAAGAAGGATTTTTTTAGATTTTTCCCCCCTCTCGAAAATGCAAAAATGTTTGATGCAATACATTTAGAATATTGATTTCATGCCTACATGCATCAAACTTTCATATTTTCATAGTTAAATACAAACGAACCCACGAACCGAGAAAGCTTTTTTTTTTTTTTAATATGTGAAACACGCACTGAATGGTAGCTTGATTGTTACCTGGTGATCACTTCTCCCACTATCACGTCGCAAAAGCCTGTTTAAAATATCAGCTTTGATTTTTACAGAAAAATTCCAGTGCTGTTTGATTCTTAGAGAACTAGTTAAAAATACGTGAAATTTTATATGCGCACAGATGATGGTGATTTTACGAATGTGTCAAAAGTAATATTTTGGAAGGAATTTGAGCTTTAACTGAAGCAAACAACTGTAAATTCTCTTACATTCTGCTCAATCATCAAGAATTTAAAACAAATCTTTCATAAATTAAGTTACATAATCTGCTTCCTTCGTAAATTTTTTTATTGTTTTCATTTTTGTAAAAGGACACCCAGTTTATTTCTTCCATTTATTTACTCTTGAGGCATTCGTGTCTGAGACACCAGTTTATATATATATATATATATACATACATACACACATTCACTTCAAGAAATACATATCTTCAATCCTCCAAATGACCGGAATGCACTGATGTCACATTTTGCACAAGAGGGGAATTCAAAGAATTCAAACTTTAGGTGGAGAAAAATTTTATTCGGAGAATTCTTTCAGGAGAATTGCTATATGACAACCTTAAAGGTCTACATCCGCACGGCCGAAGTTCGGTGCAGGACAAAATAAAGTCAAACTTTGAAACGGGGCGGCGGGCAGATAAAAAAAAACTTAAGAGGACCTCTATGTACCAAGTTTTAAAGAAGTGGACCTGTGCCTATCTCTGTAGACTTTCACGTCGTGAAGCAATTGGTAAAGCAATAGCATATCTTGGAAACTTGGAGTTATGACCGAGGGCCCGGCACTCCTATAAGTGCCTGGTGCACTCAAAGTTCTCCCGGGACTCGAAGGTTTGATCCCCGAACTACGCCGCTTAATCCTCGAGTACTTAGGTTTTACTGTCTTTGCAACCATGTCGTCCAGTGGGTGCTTGGGGAGCAGGGAAAGTGACGTGTGTTCGGCGGTGCTCTTCTTTGGCCAGTAGAATGTGTCATGGTGGCATCACTGGCTTACGCCAGTCCCGCTTGACGTGATGCACATAAGGTCTCCCCAGAGCTTAGACTGGCGAGGTGACTTGCGTAAGGCATGTTCATTTTATACCAAATTTAAAAGGATCGGACTAAGACGACAAAATATTAACATTTTTCAATGGACTTGATTGGACCAAAAATAGGTTGTAAATGTGTTGCACGAACCGATGCTTGTTTGACAGCACAATACAGAAATTTAACATGCCCAACGTAGAGATCGGCATTGGGTAGTTGCATTGTGTCTTAGCCCGAGCCTATTTTTTCCTGTCGACTCGGGCCAGTCTCAGGCGTACTTTTTTTCTACATACTTGTGCCGGGCTGGACTTAATTGTTACTAGGACGTGTCGGGCAGAACATTTTTTTTTATTTTATTTTGTTTATTTATTGATTGATTGTAAAAAGAATAATGATAATGGAATCTTTGGAAATAGACTTTAATAAATTATGAAGAAATATTTTCAAAAATCTATTTTTTACAATACACCTTCAAAATGTATATTTTTTTAACTATTTGTTATATTTATTCTAAACATTTTTTTTTAATGAGTCTTTATTTGAATGTAAAAGTCTAAGAGTTTAAGTGATCCTTAATGTTGCTATTCTGTATTCTTATCGATTACGCACTTATAGTGAAATATAGGGTAAGGTAGCGCAAGAGTGCGCGGTGTACAAAAGTACGCAGAGCAATTACCTAATCCCAAAACAGTTTTGCTCCTAACAGTTTTGCAAAACAGTTTGCAAAACAAACAAATTTGCAAACAGTTTTGCTTCCCAAAAGCTACGTCCCTGCTTAAAACAGTTCAAACTTTAATTTGGAAATATAGCTGTGTTGAATTAATCAATGGTAGGATTACGACACAAAGGAAGGGGTTCTCGTAATACGGTAAATACGCATAAAAGTAGAAAAATATTTTCTCAAATTATGGTGTCTGTAATACACCGGAGCGCGTTATAGCACTTTTATTTCTTTTAAAATAATGAAACATCAATTAAGATGCGCCCTAAACAATCCTAAGTAAATCAGCATTTGATTTTATATTAGCAAATATAGAACCCCTATGCTGGCTATATAACAATTGTTATGAAAAATGCACATTCATTTCGACGTTTACATTGCTAAGAAGCTAAGCGTATCTTTAACTAGTCACTGTGTTGACCAGTGGCGTAGCCAGGATTTCGTTTCGGTGGGGAGTCCAGAATTTTTTCTTCAGGTTATATATATAGTAAAACCTATCAAGATGAAATCGTAAATATTGCTGAAAAATTCCGTTTTCCACAAGTTTTCGTGTTATCAGGTGTATTTGCGTATTATTGTTTTCCATAGCACTATGTAACATTTCTGTTTGAAGTAGAATTCCGTTATAGGCAGGTTCCATCTTTACAAGTTTTGTGTATTTATATAAATATACTTATTTGTGTCATATGAATAGAATAAAACTTGACAAAATAGTAATTGTCTATATCAGAATCCTGTCTTTAACGGAAGCGTTACATGGTCTTAATATGAATTGCTGTACAATTAAATTTGCTGAAAACCTGTCTAAAAGGGGATTTTCATCGTTCTTTAGTGAAACATAGTGAAACCTGTGAAAACGGAATCTTTGTATAACGGAATCCTGTCTCAAACGGAAGAGTTTCAGAATCCCTGCGAAACGAACAATAGATCTTATTGAGGTAGTGTATCTTAGAAGCATAATTAATTACACTTCTTTCGAAGGAAGCCTGTCTAAAATGGAGCTTTTTACCATCCCCTTGCAATCTCGTCTTGACTGTGTATGTATAATAGAAATGTTTCGAGTAACTTTAAGAATTTAGGTATATCTTTATTTAATTTCTTGATTTAAAAAAAAGCATGGATAAAAAATGTAAGGCCAGTTTCTATAACTGCAACTAATAATACATTGAAGTTACATTAATATTTACCAATGAAAAAGATTCACTATGATGTAAAAAGCTGAGCGCATACTGGAGAGTTAAATTTAATTAACTCATTCACTGTCATCCATGAGTATACTCGTGGCTTTAATTTATTAATTACTTTGTCATATTTTAGAAACAAAGAAATTGCCTCATTTATTGGCAGAAATTTCGCTGTATTAGTAAAGCGAAATTTACTTTTCTGAATTTGTGGTAGCAAACGACTGTTAAAAGTCGTCGTAAAATTTGAAAATTCTTACTTTATAGTTTTGGCAGCGAATGGGTTAAATCAAGTTTCATATTACATAACATTTGCCTACAATAATGTTAGGATCAAGTGGTTAAGTTTAAAACAGCAATTTCCATGTTTAGTTTCTTGCCATTGAATTAAGAACTTGTGCTGTAATAGATAGTGGATAATGATTTCACATAAGCGTCAATCGCATGAGCCGTTCATGCGATCCGCCGCGCTCCCCATGGGAGTTTTTGAGATAACCCAGATAGCATGAACATTAGCAGAAAGTTTGATTTTTTTTTATATTATCTTGCTGTGACAAATTTGAATTGAGAAATTCGCAGCAAATCTCCCGCAAGGTATACCATCACCCACTTGCATGAGTAGTTTCTTGTGAAACTGATGCAAGATTGTCTTTAATTCACGAAAGTGACGAAAGCAAAAAATCCCTCTGTTGAGAGAATAGACAATCAGCACATACGCAGAAAGTTCAGAAATTTTATTCGGTAGGCACCACTTTTTCTAAATGCTATACTTATTAAATACCAAAAAAATGCTCGAAATGAAAAGTACAAATATTACCTAAACTTGTTTATGGTGATAAAACCGATGCAATCACCTTCTGACGGCGCTTTCGCATCAATAGACTTGATCAGGTATATGGACCTCTTCGAAGGTGTTAAACTTATAGTGTGACATGGAAAGATTACTACTTTGCAGTAAGTTTGCAGTATTTTTGATTACTTGTTTGCCGTTAGTTTGCAATAAATTTGATATAGTATGAATTTAACTTGCACGACAAGTTAGCTGCAAGTTCAAAGTGTGGTGACTTCGGCGTTTACGTTATCTTGCTGCAGTCTTGTTATGAACTTTAAGTCTTGTCATGCTGAGCTTACTGGAAATTTGCAGGTCTTCAAAGCAAGACTGTTGCAAATTTTCTGCAAACTAAAAATACTATGTGGGAAGGTTTTAACTTTAAGAAAAAGATCTTGCATTTTCAGCTACAGAAACTAGTAATGTAAGAAGCACACACATCAAATATAGTTCATGCTGGAAAAAGCAGTTTTGTTATAATTGTCTTATTCAGCCATAATTCTTTTGGGTTTTCATGTTTCATGTCTCGCCACTTTTGATACCATATTCGATCTAATAGTTGCTCCCGATATCTGGTCTATTCCGTCTTTAAGGAAGTTAAATTTTTGTAATAAGTTTATTTGTGATAGATTAGCACTTTTTTGGAAGTATTAGAATGTGTAAAAAATGGTTCATGGTGGTTTCTGTTTTTCTACTTCTCAGCCAATTTATTTTAGATGGTTCGAAACAGTTTTAGAACATTCTCAAAGTTCAGCAGTAAGCTTCGTTCGAGTCGGATTTATGCAGCTCTGGAAGGGACACTTAGGAGTTCCGTGGAAGGGGGTAGCACCCTTCTTCACTATTAATAATCATAAAATTCGGAATCTTTCGATTGCACCCTTAAACAACTTGACAGGAGGATCTAGAATCTCATCTCTGTATTTTCAGTATTCACAGTTGCACTTTAAAAATGTGTCGGTCACTGCGGCCATTCAAAATGATGTCCGTCCATACCATGATTCCATGACCTTTGTATCGATGCTTTTCACGGATGTTTGCAGCCTTATTGCGTGTGATTTTCTCCCTCCGTGTGGTAACAGGTCTCTAGTAACACTCTCAACAAAATCAGGATTCATCGGTAAAAAGAACTCGGTTCCAGTCCGTGGTACTCGAATGACGATGATCTCTGCACCACTTTAACCGGACGCATTTCACTACCGGAGTTAGTGGAACACAAATCATGGGTTTCCTTGCATGCAGACTGTCACTCACAGGATAGTCGAGTTCTTGTTGCTGCAGCAAACTCCCTGCAATCTGAACTGACGTCAATTGCTTATTTCTTTTAGCAATCGTTGGCAAATTACAGTCTTGATTTCTGTGGACATTATACCAGTGTCTTTAAACCGTTTCCAGATTCTTGACATGATGGTTTTGGCTATTTTTAAGTCTTTACAGAAACCTAAGAGTGTCTCTCCTGCTTCCATTCTCCCTATCGCAGACAATTTCTCAAAATCGGTCAAATGTCTTCTGGACGACATATTCCACCTACCAGAAGCGAAAGTTTTACCTAATTACACGTACAATCCTTAAAATTAGACTTCAAATTACCCACGCGCGCTCCTTTTTACACGTGAACCGAGAGAACGGGCTGAGGCTGAAAAATTTGCATATATTTCTGTAGCGAATGTTAATTCCATTTGACTATTTGATAATGTTGACATTGAGTTACCTTTCTGGAAGTTCCCTTAATAGATTAACATAAAGCACCTTTTTTATGGTTCTCCTTTAATTTTCTCGCCAGTGTATTTTGAAAGTGGTAACAAATAACCAGTCCAAAAATAAAGTTACTTTTATTAATTGCAGGCAGCAGATTTAAAGTAATTGTTAATATTGTCCGTTATAAAGTGTACAATGATAAGGGTCACGAAACTCAACCAATGTACCGTTATTGCGTTCGTAAAAACCCATTTTTTCCATATGTGTCGACAACAGAACTCCATCGAAGTCCAAGATAAAGAAGTTTTACGTTTAATCTAGTTACAGTAAATTTGTGTAAACGGAATAGCAGTTATACTTGCATAGTTATCCTTCCGTCTCGGGACATTAAAATGTTTTTGTTTATGAGAGGATTCCGTGTTTTCAGAAAACCTGCCAAGAGGAATTCACAACTGGAACAAGTTTCATTTCAGACAGGTTTCAAACGTTAGCAAGCACAAATATATAGTGTTGTTTTCGTCGCACCTTGAATTGTTTTCCTTTCAGATAAGTCATCTTCACATATTTTCCTGTAATAGATTTATGCTCTTCAGAGGTGGTGTTATAGCAGCGGTTTCCAACCTGGGGGTACGTGGCGGGTCTGGTGGTTGTATGTGAAAATAATATCGATAATGGCGGAAGTCACAAAAATGTTAGGAATTTCAATGTAATTTGCATCGATTTATTATATGGTTGTGATAAGAAGATTACTAATGAAAAAAAGCATGTTTACGTTAGCTCCTTGAGTGGAGGGGGGAAGGGGGGAGTGTTTATGAGAAATGGGGGTACTCCGAAATGAAAAACCTAAGAAAGGGGTACCTTAAAGAAAAAAGTTTGGGAAGTGAGTACGTTTTAGCAGTTTTAAAAGATACTGTGAAAACGAAAAGTGTTTATAACAGAAATCTGTCTAAAACGGAAAAGTTTATAGTCCCGAAAAAAGACATATCTTTGAATTATACCTTCTAAGACGAATACCTCTCTAAAGCGGAATTTTTTATAGATCCTTTGTGATTCTGTCTTAGTAGTTTTTAAAGTTGTATTTTTATCCATGATTCAGTAAACCAGGTCTACTTTCGGGGGGGGCGTTCCGGACGCCCTGGACGCCCCCCCCCTTTGGCTACGCCACTGCTGTTAACCCTTCCTTCTCTGTCAGCTTTTTTATTTTTTGAATTTCCAATTTTCGTGCAGTGAATCCAAGTTCTAAATTAAAAATATCTATACTAATAAAACAAAGTTTCGCTCTGTCTGTGTGCGATGGCTAGCAGATTCTACGGCACATACAAGGATCAAACTATTTGTTAGGATAGTCGAAAGCCTCACCTAGTGCACTATGCACCTAAGTTTCAGAATTTTAAATCTCTAATAACTAGTTGAGAAATTAATTAATAAGTCCAAATTAAAAGAATGGAAAAGTATTCATAATTCAACAAGAGCATAGATTTTTTCCCCATCTGTAGACAATTTCCTTGAAAACTTGAAGAGAGGAGGATGGGTGAATAGAATAGAGCTCTGCTAGGGTGATAAATGTATTGAGCCTTTTTAAAAAGGACTGTATCTTAAATTCTACTGGGCCTAACAACTCGAAAATTGCACAGCCAGATGCAAAAAAATCCCCCTTTCAGAAATTCTACAAATTATTCCGGTAAGGTTTCAGGTAGTCAAAAATCCATGAAAAATCTATTTATAAAAAAACTTTTTATTCCCTTCGAAAGAAAGGTTTCAAAATCTCTCCCATGGACGCCAGGTGTCCATTGCAGACAACTGACGTCTTTCAATAGTGGACATTTTCGAACGAATATAAAATTTCAAAATATAAATTTATAGATTTAATTTTTATGCATCAAGATGTAGAATTTTTTTTGTAGATTTCAGACATGTAAATTTCTTCACAGTCTCTCAATTACATTCTTAGATATTAATTATTATTTCATTAATTGGATGATTCCTTTCAAACTCTCAATTTAAAAGCCAGTCTTTGGAAACAACAAATGATTTTTATACTAGGATTCTTTGGAATGCCATCAATTTTTTTTTTAAATACACCATTTAGAGATTTTAAAGTTATCCTCCTAGCCCTATATTTAAACGCTGTTTAATAATATCTAAATTTTATACAAATCGATCCGCAAGTTTTTCTTGTATAAAAATTTCTCGATTTTTTAAAAAGGAAAAGAAATGCTTTGTTGAAACGTGAATTTGTTAAAATTAAGAAAACTGACAATCGATTTGGAACTTTCAGATAGTTTATAACACATAATAAAGATTTTAAAAAGTAGGGAGCATCAAATTTCAGGGGGGGGGGAGAGGTAGGCAATAAAATAATTGGGGGGAAGGGGGGAGGATCAAATATTTAAAACCGTACCGTTTTCTATCGTTTTAGATGCGGATTTTTGACGGAGCCCTGGGATAAATATTACTTTTAATATAAAAATTTCAAAAGTGTACTTACCACTATTTTCGAAAACTAATTTCAGCAAGCATCTTAAATTCATGCTTGATTCCGCCATCCCCTTGACTAATATACACTAATATATGACTAATATAAACTGACTGTGGGTAGGTTGTTTAACGGAGTTTCGTCCAGAAACAGTTTGTTAAGAATAGAGTTCTGCCCCTGGTGTTGGAATGTGGAACTAAAAGGTTCGAGATTTGTTTTTTTTTACAAGAACTGCAGTGCGTACGCAGCACACCTCCAAAACTCTCGTGGGATATATCAACGGGAAACTCTCGAACCACTCTTTCATATTATGAGGCTTTCTACCTCCCCTCACTCAGATTCTTCTCCTCTGGGGCGTCAATTTTCTAACTGAGCTCCTAATTAAGCTGCAGCAAGATTCGACCTCATTTGAAAGCTTGACCGAAGATGAAACTCTTCGCGGGCCTTCGATTGGTGAAGTCTAAGTTTGACCATAGATTATTAGGGGGCATTCCCTCGCGGGGGAGGGGGGAGAAAATAAAATTTATCATATGTCATATTGTTTTAAAGCTTTTGGCCTGTACATTATTAAGCACTCACTCCTCTCCTCTTAACTCATTTTTTCATCAGTAAGTAGAGGTCATTTTAAAGTTTTAATTAGTTCATTACTACCCCATACAATTTTCCAAAAATCATGAAAAAAAATTACATAACAAATCTGAACAGTTATAAGTTTGTCCCCTTTTTTCGCACAGTGAGTGGGTACCGTAAAATGGGGTGAATAGGAACAACGGGGTGAACAGGAATGAAACTTCCCGATCATACAAATAAATTAAAAATAAATATAAGTGAGAATATTTTTAGTTGCCAATTTTTTTAAAAGAAGGTAATATCATGAAGTGTTGGGAAATTCAGTTTTGTCATGTTAACACCACTACTGTGCTATATAAAAAAATTGCAAGTGCATCCTCAAAAACCTCCTATTTTCAACATCTGCAAAACTTTGTATGTAACTACAAACTTTTTCGTATTCCAAACCTAAGAGTATTTTTTTTATTAGGGATAAACCTATAAACGACATCCTGTATCAGATTTTAAGTATTTCTAAAACCACATAGTGATAAAGTGGAAAATTTCTTATAACATCACAGGTTTAAGATTTACGGGGTGAATCGGAACACACTTTTGTTGTCATGATTTACTCTTCCATACTGTAATATTTTCATGTCACATTGTATTTAACAATATTTTGTTTATTCCAGTTACTTGAAGAGTTTAAAGATGCCAAGAAATTACTTAGCTGAACGAAAAACTCCAGCCCCCCAGTCTAAGAGATATGGAACAGGCAATAGAAGAATTAAAAAACTTCAAATCCCTAGGAAAAATTGCAGAGAAATATTCTCTGTCAACCACAACATTACACAGGCATCTCAAAATGGGAAACCAATTAAAAAAGAGAGGAGGGCAAACAATACTAAGTACTGAGGAAGAGGCGGTACTAGTAGATCGTATTAAAACATGCAGCGATTTAAATGGACAAAAAAAACAAACGAAAGAAACTATCCAGAAGATCATCACTGAAGATTCAAATTCTAATTATACTGTTCAAGACAGTGATAAACAGTTCATATTGCCTACTACTTTAGAAGAAGACCCAAATTTTGGAATCTTGAAAATCCCCAACTTTCGAACAAATTTACTCCAGGAGACTTCCTTGTCATTAAAGTGCATGGAAAAAAAGTCATACAGACTCTGTGTGACCAAAGTTCTCTACCCAGAAGTTGATGGTTATGTGCGGAAATTTTACAAAAGGGTTCCCCATACCTGAAGATTTCAAGAAACGGTGGAAGAGGAGGTAGCATTTCTTCCAAAAGATGTCATAAAGAAACTTCAGCTAGACGACAACATTCAAACATCTGCTCGTTTCAAGGATATGATAACTTTTGTGAACGACATAAGTGAATTGAATTTGCATTAAATTCCCATTTTTCTCAATTCAAATACATTTCCTTAGAATAAATTTTAATCATTCTTGAGTTCAAAGTTGTTTTCTAATTTCTGAAAAGTCATACCTTTACTTGTATAGTAAATAATGGATTTGTTTGATATAACTACGTGCTCCTATTCATCCCTTATCATTATTACCTAATTTTACTAACCTTATTAAATACTGAATCGGAACAAATAAAGATTATAATATTCGTTCCGATTCACCCCTACATTGGGGGTGAACCGGAACACCATTAAAAAAATAAAACATGTACAGGGTGATCTTTTTTAAAGTAACAGTGTTTGGAGCGCCCTGTAACGCGATCTAATAGCCGAAATGGCACCAAACTTGGTATTTAGACTAATTAAAATATGGGAAAAAGGATTCCGTAAAAAAAATTAGTTCCAAAAATCGCCGCTAAGGCATTTTGTGGCGTTGATGTATCTTAGAATAACGAGAATTAGCATAAAACACGGGTATCAAAGAAAAATGCAAATGTTGTGCGATGACAGCGCCAGTAATAGGGGCTATAAAAGCCAGTAGTAGACAGCTCCGACAAATAATCTCAGCTGAAGTAAACGAGCTCCAGTGGACATGCCTCTCACGTTACCGGAAAGTGCGTTACTGGTGAAGCTGTATTATATGAATCAATGTAATGCATCCGCAGCTCTTCAGGAATTTCGAACCAGAAAAAAATTACGAAAGGGGCCTTTATCGCTGAATTGTCTTAAGAAAATGATTAAGAAGTTCGAGGAAACGGGGTCACTGACCATTTGTGCTAGGAGAGGACGTAAACAAGTATCAGAATATGTAATAACTGATGTGGCAACTGAAATTGTCGAAGGATCGCAGGGAACCATTGCTGGTACTAGCAGCGCCCGGGGTGTAGCTCGACAATTGGACATGATTTATTCCACGGTATGGAGAGTTTTGCGGCACGTTATTGGATTTTGCCCCTGCAAAATCAGCCGCTTGCACGAATTGAAACCAAGTGATTATGATAAGCGAGTGACATTCGCTCTATCGTTTCTTGCCAGGGTAGAAATTGATGATGCTTTCCCATGGCACATTCTGTGGGGAGATGAGTGCCATTTTTATCTCAATGGGTCCGTAAACACACAAAATAGCCGAATTTGGGCTTCTGAGCAGCCCCACACCGTGCATGAAATCCCATTAAATTCCCCAAAAGTCACTGTTTGGTGTGGTTTTACAGCAGAATTCGTAATTGGGCCACTCTTTTTTGAGACCATCACTCCGACAGGACCCGAAACGTGCACCATAAATGCAGCAAACGTTTTGTTATTCCAGAACTTCAGCATAGAAACCGTCTCCAAGAGACAATCTTTATGCAGGATGGTGCTCCGCCACACATTAGTAATAAGGTAAAGCAGCTGTTGCGCCAAAACTTCACTGATGATAGAGTCATAAGTCGGAGTTTTCCAGCTGCATGGCCGCTTCGTTCCACTGACCTCACGCCATGCGATTTTTGGCTCTGGGGTTATTTGAAATCTCAAGTTTATGTTGGTGGAGTATTAAATTTGTCTATTCTAAAGGACAACATAACAAAGACAGTGAGCAATATTCCTCGTGACATGTTACGTACGGCTGTGGAGAACGTTGTGCACAGAATGCATGGTGTTATTTCTGAGAACGGTGCTCACATTGAAGGTGGTCTAATCCCTCACCGGGGAAGTTAATGTAATAAATAAACATTAATAATTTAACTGTACGATTGTATGTGTTAGTATTTTTCTTTTCTCACATTTTATCCATTGCAAAGCGCCACAAAATGCCCTAACGGCGATTTTTGGAACTAAATTTATTTTTAACTTATTCCTTTTTCCCATGTCTTGATTAGTCTAAATACCAAGTTTGGTTCCATTTCGGCTATTAGATCGCGCTACAGGGCGCTCCAAACACTGTCACTTTAAAAAAGGTCACCCTGTATATAAAAACAGTAAAAAACGTTTTGTTTTCGCTTGGAGGGAGTTGAGGAGAGTTCGGGGTACCTATCGACGCGAAATCATCCAAGGACTGTCGATAATGATTTTCCAAAAGAATTGTTGGTAATTAGCCGAGATATTTTTTACAGTGTATAATGCTTACAAAAGAAAACTAGTCGTTGGGGGCCACCGTAATACTTACCCATCATGGATATAGATAATATAAAATATGAAAATAAAACATGTGATACTTGCTAAGCATTCTACCATGTCACTTTTATTCATCATTTAATTTATTTGGACTTCCTTAAATATAATTAAAGCACAGATGTCATATTGGCGCGATTTTTTATGACGCCAATGTCATATACGCAACGGGTACTTAACTGGCGCCAAAGTTTCGTTATTTTGCTTGATATGGTAGCCCGGATGATGTTGTTTATGCTTTTGAAGCTTCCACCAAATTGGCAATCGCGCCAATACGAAGCATATATGACATCTGTGCCATAATTATTATAACCCCTTAAGATAATATTACTTTTTATTGCATTAAAATATCTCAATTTGTTGATTTTCTATAAGCAAGTATTGGTTTACAATGGAAGTGTATGGGAATTTGGTGAAATATTAGAGATACCGCCAATTTGGCGTCACTTTTGGTCGCCATATTTGTCAATATACCGCTAAGTTGGCGACAAACTTGGCGGTATTTGGCGACAGAGCAGGGTCCCCCCCTATGGTAAACTCCCTTATAGGTATGGGGAGGCGTTAAATACTTGACATTTGCGATAAGCCATTATTGGCATTTAATCTTATAGTTTGGCGTTAGTTTTTTGGTCGGCGGGATAATCGAGTAGTACCAAATTGCGTAAAAGAAACATCCTTATAACTCAAAAAATTATAATCGTATTGACTAGCAGTTTACTGCGTCGGATTAAGCGTCTCATTTCCAATTAAAATATATCTTTCAATTGAAATTTGAATGAAATACAGGGTCATTAAAAATCGAAGAGTGTGAAAAATAGAATTACAAATATCTCGGCAACTAATTACTCGATCGAGTTCATTCATGATGCAAAATTTATGTTTTTTTATTGTCTTTTATATTCACTCCTTCAAATAGACAATTTCGAAAATTTTTGTATACCTTTTATCAGAACGAATATTTCAAGAGTCCGAAAAAAATTGTTCCCGTTAATTGAGGTTACTGATATTCAATAGGCTTCTTCCCATTATTACTCCCTAAGTTCACACCGAATTTCAAGTCTCTATCTCAATTTGTTCAGGAGGTAGAGCGATTACAGACACACAGACATACAGACGGACGGACAATTTTTTTTTTCAAAAAATATGTTTTTCAGAATCTCCAGTGTCTGAAACGTATAAATCCGTCAAAAAAATTTTTCGATTTTCAAAACGATTACAAGACTTACCCTATACTATGTATGATGGGTAAATAAAATGAGGAACATTTCAACATTCGCGAATACTTAACTTTGTTAGTCGCGAATTTTGTTTTATAAAGAATATTTTTTTTTACAAAGTGAACTCACTTTGTTTCACCAATCCCATAAACTATGCGACACGGGATAACTGCATTGTACTGCATAGCCTAAATTCCGAGAATTTCGACTCTTGTATTGTTGCAAAATATAGATCAGTAATTCCGAGAAACGCGAAACATGACTTGATGCTAAAAATAAAAAAAAATCCTAAATTTGCTAAAATCCAAAATTTTTATTGCAAATGAAGATTTTTCTGCAAAAATTACATAGAAAATTTTAAAGCTTCAACAATAGCATGCTGCAAAAGCAATAAAATGCTATCCTTAGCTTGTAAGGAGTCTTAAATTAAAAAGAGAAATCGAGACCGCAACTTTTCCTTATATGGAAATTTCTAAACAAAAAATATTTAGTTCCAAATAATCGTATATCAGTAAATTTTTTTCCGACATCAACTGACAACCAAACTTTGTACAATGTTTTTATAATTATTCAAATTTATTTACATCATGTACTGTTTACTGCTTAATAAATATATTATTACGTTTCAATTGCTTTTTTCCATTAAAAAAAACCCTAACCCCTTTTTATGCACGGGAAGATAGTCTCAACATTCGCGATTTTGAGATTTGCGGAGGTTTCCCAGAACCTAACCCTCGCGAATGTTAAGGGATTACTGTATTTCTAATTTTTTTAGAAACCATTCTCAGCGAATGTTTATAATTTACAAGTAACCTTGCAAAATTTCAAGTTTCTAGCCCCTTTAGTATCACAAAAATCGTAAGTTTAGGGCAGGGACGGCGAACCTATGGCACGCGTGCCACGTTTGCCACGCGGAAGAATATTTTTGGCACGGCATTGCGGCATTGCTTGTGGATCTAAATCAAAATAAAATGAAATTACGTAAAATTGCGGCTGATATTTTCTAAAGTCGATTAAATGGAAATTGAAAATTTTTAATTGCGGTATATTATATTCCAATCTGATTAATTGTGCTTTTTAAAAATTTTCAAACAAAGACGACATTTAAAAATTATCGACAAGAATTGGTTATTAGACATTACTAAATTCTAATGATAAAGTTGATTTTCTATCTATGCTTTCAAGGCACTGTTTTCACAAATAAATAACATCAAAATTCATACTGAAAGAAATTGTCAAATAAATCCGGCGTTTAGTTTGCATTAAAATTAACCCGATATTAAGATGCAACAACAGAAATCAAATTACATAGCATTAATTTCTTTTAATTAATTTCTAAAATATATTTGCTGCCATAATTATCTTAGTGTAATACCTACATGTATGTTCTTCATATTTTTAAAATCTTAATAGAAAATTTTAAGCAATTTTAATACATTATTTTCCCACCTACTAAATTTGTTTTTTAGTTGGCACGTCATGGTCACGTAAGATATTTTTTTTTATCAAACGCACGCGGCAACAAAAAGGTTTGCCGACCCTGGTTTAGGGCATTTTTTCTCTACCATTCTTTTAAATTTTAAACTATTTTAAAAATCTGTTCGGTGGGTGTATTTGTGTCTTAAATACAGCAGTCATGTCAAATTTCTATCCTTAACTATCCCATAGAAATTGTAATTTAGAATTCTTTTTTGCGCATTTCCCCATTTTAAATTTTCCTTAAAAGTATAACAACCATGTTAAAATCCGAATTTCTATACACGAGGACTTAGAAATCATAGTTTCGAGGACATAGAAATCATAATTTAGAATGCTTTTCACTCATTTCACAGTTGTAAATTTCGAATTATTTTAGAAACTATTCTAGCGACCATTTTTGTTTTAAAAGTAGCTGCCACGCCATTTCTAGGTACTAGTCCCTTCAACATCACAAAAAGCATAAATCAGAACACTTTCACAATATTTTCTAAAACTTCCAATTAAAAAAAAACTTGTGGTCGTGCATTTGCGTCTTTAAAAGTAGCAGCCATGACAAATTTCAAGTTTCTATCCCTAACAATTCAATAAAAATCGCAATTTAGAACGGTTTTCGTGCATTTCACTCTTTTAAATTTGGAATTTTTAGAAATCTTCCTTACAGAGCATTTATATCTTATAAACTACTACCATGACAAATTTCAAGTTTCCAGCTCTTTCGGTACCACAAAAACTTTAATTTAAATATGTTTTTCGATTCTGTATCTCTTCTATGGGATAGCGGCATCGACATAAAATATAGCCTATGTTGAAGCAGGGACTGTCACCATCAATTATTTGCCACCAAAACTATTGAAATCGGTTCGGTAGTTCCACAGATTATCCCCTATAAACAGTACTTCTTTATAACATTAGTATCGATTATGAAGAGAAGGTTAGTAGCTGACTGGTAGTCCAATGATAAGACTGAACTTCATCCTGCAGCATAATGAATAACTTTTTAAAAAGTTGTATATAATAATCAATTATGAAGATATCAATTTTTTACGTTCATTTATTCATAAATGAACTTTGTTTTATGGATATAAAGTAAAGATAAAGTACGACAGAAATTCTCACAAAACAATTCAGTGAATTCAGAGGCTGTTTTCTGTATCATTTCTAATTTATATCTCAAATGAAAATCAAATTTCAAATTAATTGCTTAAAAGGCGCAAAGGCAAACATAGTTAAAAAGATTCCATGCCGGGACTCGAACCCGAGCCATCAGTATAGCGTACTGACGTTCTACCGACTAAACAACATGGAACGATACCCAGCCTGGAACTTCTCACTATTACATGTTGGCAAGGCTACAAACGCAGCACAAGATGGAATATTTTCCGTGAGCCACCGACATGGGGCAAACACGAAACATGTCGGTGGCTCACAGAAAATATTCCATCTTGTGCTGCGTTTGTAGCATTGCCAGCATAATACTGAGAAGTTCAAGGCTGGGTATCGTTCCATGTGGTTCAGTCGGTGGAACGTCAGTGCGCTATACTGATGACCCGGTTAGAGTCCTGGCATGGAATCTTTTTCACTAGGTTGGCCTTTGCGCCTTTTAAGCAATTAATTTGAAATTTGATTTTCATTTGAAATATTGTATGCAAGGCAAAATTTGCTCTCTGGAAAAGTTCCCAAGTATAAATATAATCTATATCTGTCAACAGACGTCTATTGTAAAAAATATAAAGTCTATAACATTTTTACTTTCTTCTTTTTATACCAATAAAAGAAAGTTCCGCCCTCTGTGTGCGTGTGCGTATCTGTTCGTGATGGTTAGCAAAGTCTGTGTCACGTACGATGCTGGAAATTTATGTGAGGGTTGTCGAAGGCATCGCCTGGTGCACCCCAGACTCATAATTTAAATTTTCTAATACCAGGTATCCAAGGAAGTTCGCGCGGTTTTCGTCAGATATTAAAACATGACTCACAAAAGGCTTAAACACTTACTTTATTCTTCAAAATAATCACCGTTCGCTTCAATTACATGTTCGTTACGAGACACAAGTTTATAAATGCCCTTTTTGAAAAAAAATATTTTTTAGAGCCTCGTAATTGTGCTACAGCCTTTGTGATATTTATCTCGGTTTCGGAATTTCTGTTCCCACAGGTGGTTATCCATGGCCAAAAATAGATAATAGTCCAATGGAGCGATGTCCGGAAAGTGATGCATATGAGACAAAACTTCCCAGCACAGTGTTTTGATCGCGCCCCTAGTCGATTTCGCCGTATAAGGTTTGATATCATGAAGAAGGAGAACACCTCTCTTGTTGACCAAAGCTCACAGCAGTTGAAAATCTTTGCAACTGTGATCAACAGATATCGGCTGTGATAAATGTTCTACTTCCTAAGAATTCATAGTGAATTATACAAGCGCTAATCCACCAAACACACAGCATTATCTTTTTTTATGAATATCCGATTTGGAGGACGATGAGATGGAATCAGATATCAACTAATAATATTTTATCTTCCAGTTATTCTACATGACCCATTTCTCATCACAAGTCAATATTTAGTCCAGGAACAAGGCTTTGTTGTGGCGTGACAGCAGTGACAAGCAGATATTCAACGGATTGTTTCCCTCGGAGAGAACATAAAGGAACCCATTTGTTGAGTCACCACGTTATCCCAAGATTATGGAGATGCGGTCGAATGGTTTCATAAGATACTCCAAACTTGTGTGTAATCTCCTGTCAGTTTTGACGTGGATTCTGTTCGATTTCCTCTTCCAGCTGAACTTAGACTAGGGTGGGTAGACGACCAACACGGGACTTGTCTTCGAAGCTCTCTTCTCCACACGAACATCAGCTAAACCACTTTTGAGCGAGCAGTTCATTCACCAAAATCCCTCCAAACACGGTGAAAATTCTTTTACCGGCCTCTGCAACTTCGTTTCTTGATTTGAACTTATAGAGCAAAATAGCCCTCAAAATCTCCTTTGACAACATGTTCTTTCAAAAATTGAACCTCCTACAAAACTGATAGCAAAACGTGCAATGCGCTGAACAACTCTTACAGAATGGGGTTTGAAAGGATTGTGCAGATATGACGCTAGATATGATGATTATGCAGATCAGAATCCGTTTGGCCACAACTGCGCGACAAAAATTACTGTTATAAAAAACTGCACGAACTTTCTCGGTTACATGATAATTAGCTGAGGTATTAATTAAAATTAGCAGTTAAAAGAATGGGAAAGTATTCTTAATTCAACTAAAGTATAGATTTTTATCAAATCGCAGAATTTATTCTCAATCAGAGGATACCAGATGTCTGGCATTTTCGCAGCTAATGAGATTTTTTCTTCCAGCGGGACCCCGAAATTATTTCAAACACTTGAGTAAAGAGATTAGCTAATTTACAGCTCTATAGAATTTTTTTTTGTATTTATTGATTTGAAATTAACACATCTATAAGTATTTTTTAAAGACGAATCAAAATGTGTATTTTTGTTTGAAATCTTGCTGCAATTAAAAAAGATACATTGATTAACAATTTTAAATTTTCAAACGATTTTAACTGCAATGATTTGAGTATACACAGCAATCTGTGAAATCGATTTTTTAATGGAAAAAGAAAGCAATCATTTCTTAACGTGAGACATATTTTGTATTTATTATATTTGTGGGGATTGAGAGGGAAGTGCTTTCGATTAAATATGGCAATTAGTCCACATGACAAAAAATATTATAATAGAAAATAGTGTTCTTTCCCCTATTGGGTTTTAAGTCATTTCAAAGTATCTCAGGTGTATTTGTTATATTTGCGGGGATTGGGAGAGGGGGGAGAAGTAATTTTGATTAAATATGGCAATTAGTCCACAACAGATATTATTAAGATAGGGACTAGCAGGTTTGGCACGCTACGAGGTTTTGTTTCCTTTCAAAATCTCTCGTATTCTGTGGAACGAATGACGACTACATTTGGTCATTTAACTTGATATCGATATCCTCACATATTTAGCTCACTTTTTTACCACCAGGGGCGCTTTTCTACCTAGGGTTCTATGGGCATCCTTCACAATGGGGTTTGGCTCATTTAAATTGGTTTTCGAAGGCTTCGATCTGAAAATGGTTTGTTTAGAACAGAGAGTGTCCCCTAGCAGTGGAAATTGGAATTAACAGGAACAGCAGAACGTGTGCTTCACACTTGCTATATGGTGCCACAGGCAGCAGGGACCAGTGTTGGGTGTTCATGTAGAACATATTGCACCCCCTGGCGGTGGAAGTACCAGATTTTCCAGCAATAAACAGTTTTAAAAAATCCAGTCAGGATTTTGATGTGAAAAAAAGGTTTCGCATAAGTCAGAGATTTTTTCAGTTAATTATCAATATTTTAGCACAAAAATTACGCAGTCATTGCCTTCCCTCTTTATTTCTCCTGGCAGTTTTACCGCTAAATACCAGGGGTTTTTTTAACCCATTTTTCACACAGTCAGCAGGTTCATATATCAGACGAAATATATAAAATCATACAATTATCCAGAATTTATCTGGTCCCAATCTTTTTGAATAAATGATTATACAGGTATACTTTCACAGATTGTTGTCGTGATATAGTTGTTTAAACAGTAAAACGACACTACCACTAAAAAAAGATGAGAAGAATTCTTCCAAATATTAGAACTAACACAAAATATAACAACAAAAATGACACAGAAGGCATATGCAAGAAACAATTGCCTTTTACTCTTTTCTACATAGCTGTAAGATACTGCCTTGAAACAAAATAATGAAAATAACAACCTAAAAGTTACAGGTGGGACCAGGATAGACAATTGCAATTAATTTTAAACTCCCCTATTTCATAACAGTTGCTCCGAAATTATAAAAATTGATAACACAAAATTGTTATGATGTTCTAATGATCTATTTTATGAACTTCATTAAAAAATTTAATAGTGGCTTTTCAACATTCAGCTTCTGATACACTTAAATTTCTAAATTATTACTTCCAAATAAATAAAGACAACGGTACATTAAAATATGCAATAAATAACATACATATCTGGAAAAGTTTATTAGCAAAGACATTATTGCATGTCAAACGAATTTTAAGCAATTATGTTTGATAGGAATTGGAAAGCAAAATACACGAATGTAGTAAAAATCCAGATTTCGGGAAAAGAATGTTCAAAGAAAAATGCACAATTTTGCTTCTTTACAAATCTATGAAAATGTATGAGAAATTGCATACTCATTTATACAGAAAGATGAAATCCTATGAAGTGATTTCATAGACTATCATTATTAAATTTTTAAAGAAATAGGCATTTTCTGCAAAATTTAGCACAGTTAGTATATATATCTCATACTCAAATGCTTCACACATATACCTTATACCCTAGTAATGGGTCCGCCAAAGTGGCCAATGTCAAAGTCCGACAGTTGATAGTATTATATAATTTAAAAATAAATCTAGAATTCTGGTAAAATAGTATGAAAAGGAGCACATTCACACTGAGGTCAAGATGTTATGACACATTTGATATAAATACGACGTGATAAATTCTGAAAAAAATTTGCATATTACAGTTTGGATAGTAAGAATTTAAATATTGAATCTCATAAGAATTTAAGTTTAATACTTATGAATTTTGAATCCAGTATCAAGAATCATCAACCATACCATTCACAATATCAATGAAACAATAAAAATTTAATTAGAATCATAATGATTAAATACAAATAAACTACACATATGTAATAAAAAGAAGCACAAGCACATTTTTGTTGTTTTATGATAATTAGGAAATGGTAATGTAGTGAGTATGGATAACAAGTTATAAACTCTTGATGAGAGGATCAATCAAAAAAGTTTAGCTATCCCTACCAAAGCATCACATTATATAAAGCTCCTGCACAGGCAATAAAAATTTCATAGAAATTAGAGAAAAAGCAAAGAAATTATATGTACATCAACAATTTTTCTACGAATCATACAAGACATTTAAGACTGATTAAGCAAAAGCTGATTTTTATACAGATTTGGGAGCTGAAAGGAGTTGCACACCTGAAAAAGGGTAAAATAGATGAAGGATGCGATTAGGCTTATTCATGTAATTTTTCTAATAACATCCTTTGTTGCATACTTTGCAAATGAAAGGTTTTTCAATATGTATGTGAATAGGTACAGTTAAAGTAAAATTGTCAGAAAACTGTTTGTTGCATAGCTTACAAATAAAAGACTTTTCATTTATATGCAAATGGAGCAATGTTTTCAAGCTACTTTTTTTAACAAATGTTTTGAGCATATGACAAAACTAAAAGGTTTCTCATTTGAATACAGGATAAACGTTTATCTAAGTTGCCAAAGTCAAAAATTCTTAATGTTCTGCATGCCTCACAATGAAATGATTTTTTTATTTATAACGATACAAAGTTAACTTATAAGGTCACATCTCTGAAAATATACTTTGCGGCATAAATATCATTTAAAAGATTTCTTATTCATTTGTGTACGAAATTGTTTGTTCAAGTTCATTTTCTGAGAAAAGTTTTTGTTTATATCTCACAACTGAAAGGTTTCTCATATCTATGCATAAGAAGCTATCTATTAATGGTTACATTTGCGAGAAAGCGTTGCGTCATATCTAACAACAATTTTTTTTGCTTGTATGCAATAGAAGGTGTGTATCAAGGCAATTTGCATTCTTGAAAACTCAAAGGTTTCTCATTTGAATGAAAGAGAAGGCGTCTATTCATGCAAAACAAAAACATTTTTAACATTCTCAAAACATTCTCAAAAACATTTTTATGGTATGTACCACAACTGAAAAGTTTCTCATGAGAATGCATGTGGAGGTAAACATTTAAATTAAACTTAAGAAATATTTTTGTTGCATATCTCACGACAGAGAGGTTTATCATTTGTATGCATGAGAAAGTGTCTTTTCAAGTTATTTTTTCGAAAAGAATGTTTTGTTGCACATCTAACAACTGAAAGGTTTCCCGTTTCCATGCAGGAGAAGGTGTCTATTCAAGCTATATTTGTGAGAAAAATTTTTGTTGCATATTTCACAACTGAAAGATTTTTCATTTGTATGCACGAGAAGGTGTGTACTCAGGTTACCTTTCTGAGAAAAATGCTTGTTGCATATTTCACAACTGAAACGTTTCTCATTTGTATGTACGAGAATGTGTGTATTCAAGTTACTTTTTCGAGAAAACTTTTTGTTACATATCTCACAACAGAAAGGTTTAGGATTCTTTGTATGCACGAGAAAGTGTGTATTCAAGCTACTTTTGTAAGAAAATTTATTGTTGCATATCTCACAACTGAAAGGTGTCTCATTTGTATGCACGAGAAGGTGTCTATTCAGGACACTTTTCTGAGAAAAATGTTTGTTGCATATCTCACAACTGAAAGGTTTCTCCTTTGTATGCACTCGAAGGTGTCTATCCAAGCTACTTTTCTGTGAAAATTTTTTGTTACATATCTCACAACTGAAAAGTTTCTCTTTTTTATGCAACAGAAGGTGTGTATTCAAGCTACATTTGTGAGAAAAATTTTTATTGCATATTTCACAACTGAAAGGTTTCTCATTCGTATGCACTCGAAGGTGACTAGTCAAGAAACTTTTCAGTGAAAATTTTTTGTTGCATATCTCACAACTGAAGGGTTTCTTGTTTGTATGCAGGAGAAGGTGTGTATTCAAGCTATGTTTGTGAGAAAAATTTTTGTTGCATATTTCACAACTGAAAGGTTTCTCATTTGTATGCACGAGAATGTGAGTATTCAAGCTACTTTTGTAAGAAAATTTATTGTTGCATATCTCACAACTGAAAGGTGTCTCATTTGTATGCACGAGAAGGTGTCTATTCAGGACACTTTTCTGAGAAAAATTTTTGTTGCATATTTCACAACTGAAAGGTTTCTCATTTGTATGCACGAGAATGTGAGTATTCAAGTTACTTTTCTTAGAAAATGTTTTGTTGCATGTCTCACAACTGAAAGGTTTCTCGTTTGTATGCAAGAGAAGGTGTGTATTCAATCTATATTTGTGAGAAAATTTTTTGTTGCATATTTCACAACTGAAAGATTTCTCATTTGTATGCACGAGAAGGTGTGTAATCAGGCTACTTTTCTGAGAAAAATGTTTGTTGCATATCTCACAACTGAAAGGTTTCTCATTCGTATGCACTCGAAGGTGACTATTCAAGATACTTTTCAGTGAAAATTTTTTGTTGCATATCTCACAACTGAAAGGTTTCTCATTCGTATGCACTCGAAGGTGACTATTCAAGATACTTTTCAGTGAAAATTTTTTGTCGCATATCTCACAACTGAAAGGTTTCTCGTTTGTATGCAAGAGAAGGTGTGTATTCAACCTACATTTGTGAGAAAATGTTTTGTTGCATATTTCACAACCGAAATGTGTCTTATTTGTATGCATGATGTATTTATTAAACTTTCTTTTCTCAGAAAATCTTTTGTTGCATATAAGACAAATAATTGACTTATGATTTGTGACTTATGGTATGGTTAAATGATGGCATATGATATAGTTACTCTGCTTAAAATATCTTCTGTTGTAAAACTCACAATGTAACAGTTTCACGTATTTTTGCATAAGAATTTGTGAACTCTTTTGTTGTGTGTGCCGAAAACCTGCCTTTTCGTTTAGCAAGTGTGAGATGTTGATTATTTAAGGCTTTCTAAAAAACGTTCAGCTTTCTATAAATACTTTTTGTTATGGAGATGTTGACTCAAATCATGTTTGAAATTCTTTGTTGTTACATTTTTCACAATAAGAATTATGTTTGCATGAATGCATGTTTGGTCACTTATCAATTCTTTTGAGTAAATCCTTAGTTATATTTCTCCTAGTCAGTTGTATGTTGATGTGAAAATACAAACTTCGTAGAAAAATGCATAGTCTACTCATAACAGACTTATAACCTTACACAAAAATATTTTGTTTTGTTTCAGAAGAAAGATACACACTGATTGTTGTGTCATATAGTAGATAAAACGAGAAACACAAGATGTACATAAATGCTTCAGGTGATTGAGAAATAGCAGGTACAAAGTGTTGTAGTAGGTTGTCACCAATGACAATCCGATCAATTTTATTGATTGATTTTCCCTTTTCTCCTATTCATAATTCTTCTGATGCCATTATTCAGTGTAGCAATGATGATCTGTCTCTATTGTTCTCTGAAAATAACGTCAGGAACGGTTTTACCTGAAACGACAAGAAATAATGTGAATAGTTTTATACGCTATTTAAAAATAATGATTTTTTGCATTATTACAATGTGCAATTTCAATAACTTAACAATAGAAAAAAGAATTAAAAAATTATTTTTTGAATTATTATTAAATTTCAGATTATTTAAACAATTTTTTTAAATTCCACAAGATAGGATAAATGAAATGATTAAAATATGATTTTAAAACTCAATGACAACTTTATACATCTACTATTATGTTGAAACATTTATACATTTGGATGCCACGCAGCTCCTTTGATTGGTTTAGAGTCAACCTGGCTTCAGTGCAGGAGGATGACTGTAAGCTCAGCCTTCGTGGCATGTTTCAACGCCAACCATTTTTGGAATAAAGTGCCAGACAGAGTCAGAAGTCGTTGAAATTCCATGTTTGACATTACGAAAGGTCACGTGTGTCTAAGTATTCGGTCTCAGGATAGTATTGAGGAATTCTGTTTTCTTTTATTTATCTTTTGCGTCACGATATCCAGAACCATCGGTAAAATTTGTGTAAATGTTTTCTTTGCATCACACTATCTATTTGCATACTATTTACTTAGTTTAGATACTATGACGCAAAATAAACATTTACACAAGTTTTACGGATGGTTCTGGATATCGTGACGCAAAAGATAAATAAATTTATTGAATTAAATACATTTAATACATAACATCAGCTGAGAAAATGTATGACATATTTGATAGTGTATTGAAAAAAAAATGTTTCAATTTCTAAATATATTTCAGAAGACAAAACTTAAGTATGTGTAAAGTAATTTTTTAACTAATCTAAGTCAGATCACAGCGTCACTTTAATTTTGATATCATATCTTTTAAAACTCATATTTTGAATGAAAAAGTATCACTGATTAAAAATAAATACAACAAAAAAGAAAAATTAAATATATATAAATTCATTTTAATAGCACAGCGTCACTTAAAATTTGATATCACAATTTTTAAGACCCATATTTCAGATTCATATAGCCATAAAGTAAAGTGCTGCATCAAACTTTTAACCCGTTAAGGGTTTTTGTATTGATACAAATTTACTGGCATTCGTATTAGTATGCTTACTGTTCTATGAATATTATCTAAATTTTCTACATCATTATTAATGTCTTCATTTTCTATGTCTAGTTTTGGAAAAGGATTAAGTGTTCAAGAGATTAAGAAACATTTTGTTGACATATTAAGTAAATCTTGTTTGCTCTGATCCATATTTTGGTTTGTAAATAAATATGAAATTGTACCAGAAACTGTTAAAAAAAAATTTTCTTGTGACTTTTGAGCGGCCGTTGTTCAGAATTCCTTACTTAGACGTTCGTACTAATGCTATGGAATCTGTTTGGTTCCATCAATATGTGGCCAGTATTTGGAGCTTGTTGTTGTTTAGAGGTGACCGTTCAAGAAGGTTTCACTGATGTTTTGTATTTTCACAAAAAGTGGTTCTTTTTCTATATATAAAACCATACAATTATGTATAAAAATTTGTATGTAGACTTACCAAGTTCTGAAACCCAAAATTCAGGAGATTTTATTTCAGAAATCAGGAGGGGTTTTTTTTCTTTTCTTTTTTTCCCCAGTAAACCCTTTTATAAATTTAAGTGCAAGAATCTTTTTAAATTGTGCCTGATTGTCATTGAAGATTAAATGTATCACTTTAATCAAATAAGAATAAAACACATACTTCTTGCATGTTGAAAAAACTCAATCATATGATATTTAAGTTGTTTAACATGATTTTAAATTAACTATGACATTCTAAGAAACATTTTCTTTCCTCATAATCCAGTATAAAATAATAGTAAGGACTTTAATTTTATTTGATATTCAATATTACAGACTATTGAAAAATGTGCAAGGAAATACAGAAAACATGTCAAAAATCAGGAGCACAAGAAAATGTGTGAAAATCAGGAATATCCCGCAAAAATCAGGAGACTGGGCAAGTATGTGTATGCAATAATTAAAATCAATGAGGTTAAAAACAAAAGAGATATGCATACATATTTATATAACCATGTATTTATATGTTCCAATGTGTCTATGGGAAATAAAGTTAATTTTTTGTGATGGTATTGGAAGAAGGCCTGAAAGAACACTAGACTCTCTGTCAGCCTCATAGCTTAATCAGCCCCCATTAGAAATACAGTATTTTAAATTTAGATAGGAAAAGGATAACAACAAATTCACAGAATTCAATAATAAATTTAAACCTATTTGATATAGCCACATCAGTATATAAAAAAATGCATATAAAAATTATAGAATAAAATGGATAGGTTGGAAGTACCATGTGGTTTTATTTGTTTTTATCTAAGGATTTTAATGAAGTAACTTATTGCATGAATGTCAATATTTACGTTGTGGATGGAGAAAGATTGAACACAGCAAATCATGAAATGTGAAATGGTATAGCAGTTGGCCATTGCCAAAGTATAACATCATGTGGATCCTTATAATGTTAAAAATGATTTTGAGATACCCGAGCTATAATAAGTGTCATGGCAATTTTCAATTTTTCCATTTCATATGTTAATTTTAACCACAATTTTTATTTAATAAAATTTATATTATTTCTAAGCAGAGTTTATTTTAGATTGTTGATTGATCTTAATTTTTGCTACAAAACATATTTTTGCTATTCGCTATGAAGCTAAAAACAAAAACAAATAAAATGCATGTAGCACACTGAACAAATACTATTGTGTAATACTATTGGGAATTAAGTCATCTATGCTCTACCTTTATATCACTGTATATTGCACGACATAATTTCTATGAAGAGTTATTGTGTTATGTACGTACGTACATACAGAGCCTGCAGACACATTAGCTCTCAGCCATTGATAGCCTGTGAGCTAAAAAGAGAACAGAATGAATGAAAATAAGTCCATATACCTTTCTGTTTTCTAAGCACTTAGTCGTCCCAGTGCAAAATACAAATGAAATGAAGAATCTTGTTTAGCTGTTATTCCTTATATTTTTGGATATGAGCAGCACAAATTATTGAAGAATTCTATAAATGAAAGAAAAATTTCAGTTATTAACTAAAATGAGAAACATTTAAGATAAGTGCTTTGTAAGAAATCATACTGTTAAAAGAAGAAAAGTTTATTAAATTTTAAAAATAGAAAGGCATTTGTGAAAAAATTAGTCAAAAGACGAAAATATATTTCTAGAAACCAAACTAGAGTTGTTTACCAATGACTCTTTTCAACAAAAAGCAAATTTATTAATTTTTTGACGGATCTGTAGAAAAAGTTTTGAAAGTAAAAGAATAAATTATGAACTAAGAAACATTAATTACCTTCCAACCATTCTCCTAAATGATATCTTAAAAAAAAGAAAAAAAAGAAAATCCTATGCATGATTAAATTAAAACACAGGGCTTTAAAGATCTATGTATACAAAAAAAGGAGGTCAAAAACATATAAAACAGTTGCTGACAAACCAACAATGCTTGCATACAAAAATTGATTAGAAAAATGTAGCTACTCAGAACATGCATAACAATTGTTGCGAATAAGAAAAAGAATGAAGTCTCTCTACTTTATATAACAATATAACAAAAAAAAAATGTTTGGAAAAGGAACAAAAAATGTTACGACCAGTAATGAACTTTCATTGAATTTTGTAAAAAAATAAATACTGGTGATTTTCAAAG
This sequence comes from Maratus speciosus, assembly GCA_963932465.1. Classification (NCBI taxonomy): domain Eukaryota; kingdom Metazoa; phylum Arthropoda; class Arachnida; order Araneae; family Salticidae; genus Maratus; species Maratus speciosus. Next base: position 389,594,844 of record OZ010799.1, on the reverse strand, counting down.
TTAAAGATATAAAGTACTATTGACGATATCAATGTATTTTCAGTTTTAAAATTTGATTTAGAATAAAATGTATAAAAAATTAAAAATATATATATATGTAGACATATATATGTATTAATATGCTTTAAAAAATATATATATGTAAACACAAACAATATTATTAAAATTAGCAAACAGAATTTACTTTATTCATTTAGGTATAGTCTTTTCACAGGGATATGAGAAAATTTTAATATAGAATTAGAATTTAGCTGAATAGTTGGTTTCATTTTTGTCCAAAATCTTAGTTTCAGCGAAAATATTGCCAAACATTCGGCAAGAAACGAAACTATCTCTATTCCTAAAATTTTGTTTATTTTTCCTTAGGAAATTTTCTACATTACTTACTGATTTAATCTTTATTGGCTTAAATGAGTCCCTATTTATTCATTGCTAGGAACTTCAATGTTTAAATTTATCAGTTATCACTGACTCAAGATACGAGTTTAAATTGAAACATTGAAAATGCTTTCCAGTTGCTCATAAATTTGCAGGCATTATAGTAATAGGAAATGTTTAGTTTGAATACTGCAAGTATGTTTCAAATGCAGCCTAAGAAAGTTGTAGAATGAAAGTAGAGAATATAACAGCTGATTATTTCCAAGAGTCATTATAAAAGCTAAAATGAAGTATGTATACCTAAAATATATATTTAATTAGATGAAATTTGCATAATTATAAAATCATTACTGCGTTATGAATGAATTACATACATTTTACTATACATGAAAATTTTGAGTTTCAGTTAAGAGTCCTAGAGAGCCAACTTGTGGATAAAGTTTAGGTGCCATTTACAAAGTAAATTTTAAGTGCAATAAATACATTTAAAATAGGCAATATTGATTTCATGAATTTTTGCAAGAAACTTGTAGACATTTTTTTTCCTTATATTTGTTATTAGGGGATGTTTCTCTGTGTTTCAGCAGTTGTTGTCAGCAACTAAATTAATCCTTTCTGGCATGGAGTAATCGTGTTTGTAAAATGATGAAATGATGGTCTGACACCAGAATTTATAAATGAATTTGTTACAAAATAAAAACTTGCTTACTTTCCCATACTTTAGAAAAGAAAATTTTAATTAAATATTCAGGGTGATACATAAATTTCTAAATATTATTAAAAACTATAACTCTTTAAATTAGTGTGGACACCGCCTGCTAAAGGGTTATAAAATCATAATAATACAATACAAAGTATATACCAATAATACAATACAGTGATAGGTTATAAATGAGTGTCACTAAAAGTAAAAACAGCTAAAATTTAAAAAGAAAGAACATTTTTTTCTTTATCTACCCCTTCCCATATCTAGAAATTTCCTTTTTTTGCTGAAGGGAAAGTAGTTAGAAGAATTTAGATGATTCAATAAAAGGAAAAAATCCTTGGTCAAGAATAATGAATGTTCACTCAAAATATATTTAACACATTTTTGTTTGAAACATAGATATAATAAGCACATTGGGTATGACTCTTATATATTTAAAAGTTAAAATATATCATTTTCTGATAGGTAAAAAAAAAAGCGTAAAGTAAAAACTTTTAATAGCATTAATTTACAATTAAAAAAACTGAAATAGCACCGCCATGGTGAATGGCCTCTTTCCATCCACAGCCCTTTAACCTTTCCTTCTCTTATTCTGACTCTTTTGCGGAAGCTAGGTTCATAGGCCCCTAGCAACATCCTGAGCACAAGAAACTCTAGCAGAAGGCATGTTGAAAAATAAATAAATAAATAAAACTGGACAAATTTAAAATTGAAATTACACAATTAAAGATACTGAAAAGCGGGAAGGAAGGGCTCAGGGCCCTGAAGCTACTGAACGACAGCTGCTGCGTCAAGCTTATTATTGGCACAAATCTCGCCAGTAGGAGTTTCTTGTAACTTTGATGCCGACTCGCTATGCCATCAAGAATTTAAAAAAAATTAACTTTCTACATCAAAATGGAAAATACATATATATATATTTAAAAACTAAACAAAATAATGTCACATATAAATGTGAAAATAAAAATCACAAGTTTACTAAATGGTGTATAAAATGTTGCAAAGTCTAAGAACTACACAAACATTAAAATAAAGTTAAAATATTCAATGTTTCGACCATCACCTGTGATCTCCATCCAATGTCACAGATGATGGTCGAAACGTTGAATATTTAGACTTTATTTTAATGCTTGTGTAGCTTTTAGACTTTGCAACATTTTATACACCATTTAGTAAACTTGTGATTTTTATTTTCACGTTTATATGTAATTTTTCATGGTGTAAATGTCCAGCTCTTTTATTAAAATAATGTTAACTTGTTTCACTTTAAATGATTTAATAAGAAATAATACCACAAGTCAGAAATATTGTACTTCAACATCAGAACATCATTTCCAACTTGCACTCACAAAAATAAAAATTACTCTGTTTCATGCTTCAATTGGAGGGCCAAATTTTTGTAATAATAATAATAGAAGATATCTAAATATTTACAAAATGGATAAATTTAAGAATTTTAACAAAAATGTGTAGAGATTACCCACACAATGTTGATAATACCTACTATTGTAAAATAAATAATAATTTAATAAGATATAATATTGATTTGTGTAGTTATTAGGGTGTAAAAAAATCATGAATTTTTTTTTAAAAATCAAAAAAATCTGATTTTTTTTTAAATTTAAATCAATTTTTTTCCCCTGTGTTAAAATATTAAACATCTACAAAGAATTAAGCATTTCAAAAATGAATAACCCTCCAATTACTAACATAATCTATGTTTTTTTTGCTTTAATTAATAAAATTTTAATTATGTAATTATAGAAATTACAAAAAACTGCAAATAAAAAATTTCTTTAGTAACATACAACATTATGTGCATTAATATTTTGTAATAATTATGTAAACCAATATTAAATACTGCTTATATTTTTTATTGATAAATTGCATTTATTTCCAAATTGATAATACAGATTAAATTTTGTAATTATTAAACAATTAACTGTTTAATTAAGAACACAATCTACATTTTTGAAAAAGTAGTTAAAAAAAGGTGATAAATAATAGTTTGATAAATTCATAAAGCAGCCAGTAATTTTACACAGGTTCTAAAGCGTATGTATATCAAATTGATCAAAAATTGTAGCAATGTATACAGCAAACTCACACATTATAAATAGATTACAAAAATTGTATTTTTGAAATTTAAATCAGATTTTTCCCCCACAACATTAAAATATTTGAATAGCTACTAAATTTTATAATGTTTTGAAGTTATTTAACATTTAGTTAGATGTTTTTTAAATGTATAAAACATCTTTTTATACAGTTTAATATTGTTATAATTAACAATAATAACAAATATTACATTTTTTTTACAAGTGATTTAGTGATCGTTTTCATTATTAAAATGCTTTTTCACACCATTTTAAAAAATCAGAAAATATGTGATTTTATCATCTGATTTAAATCAATTGATTAAAATCATTGACACTCTATTGCTGTGTTTATTGTATATAAAAGAATGAATAACTTGATTATTAAAAGGAAATTATGACATTGCAAGTTATATTAGATTTAAATATCATTTTTAAATTAAATGCTTTTTATGCTTGTTAGATAAAAACCATGCTTTTTACAAACTTGCTGTGCTTAAAATTTTTCACAATACTCAGGAATTACGCTTAGAAACAATTATTTAAAGCTTTGTTTTGTGTATTCATAAGTCACAATACCTGTAGAAACTTTTCAAATTATGTTCATCTTAGATTTGGATACTTTTTTTATGTCATTTTAAACATTTAGAAAATTTTTGATTTTAATCAATGATTTTTTTTTTAAACCACTTGATTAAAATCATGATTTAAATCTTTGACACCCTAGTAGTTATAGTAAAAACTTTTAAAAAGATTATCATAAAAGCCATAGTTGTCATAAAAACATGATATCAATTGTTTTATAAACATAATACAAAATTATTATTTTATTACATCATTAAAAAGGAAAAGGCAGAATTAGTTAAATGATTAAAATAGCTAAGAAATAAGTATGGTAAAATATGTAAACAAGAGTATAACAATATAAATAACTAGGGATGCACCGAATATTCAGTATCAATTCGGTCTATTCAGCCATGTTACCGAATATTCGGCTTGGCTGAATATAAAACTATTTGGTATACCAAATATTCAGCTTGGCCGAATAACAATTTATTCGACCTGCCGAATATTGGTTTGGCCGAATATCGAAATACTCGACCAAACCGAATACTTAAAAAAACATTTAAAACACATTTTTAAGAACCTTATACCACTTCTAAGTTCAACAATCAACTTATAAAGATATTCAGAATAATTAGAAACAGAATCATATATTTAAATAAAAAAGAATGTTTTTACATTATTTATTTGCTGTTTGTTAAGTATTACAGTAGAAGATCTTTATAACGCAATTCTATATAATGCAATTCTCCATATAACGCACAACTTCTCGGATGTAAACAATGATTTTTGCAGTTAAAAAGCACCTGCATTTTCACATTGTAAAATATTGCTATTCTCTAGAGGACTAAATTTGATATATTAGTTCAACTTTATCTTCTAATTTAAGCCATTTTTACTGAAAAAAAATAATTATTACAATAAACATTTTTGAACATGCCCAATATAAGCGATGGTTGTGTCAGTTATATTTGGATCATGTTTATAAATTAAATTTAACAATGTCTCACCTATATTATGCAAATTTTTATAAATTGGATAACTCTTGGTAACAGGGAATGCAGTATAAAGATATTCTAATGTATTTTGATATGTTTCAGACATGTGTGGTCATGTTTACAAGGTAAATTTAATGATGCGATCCATATAACGCAAAATTCTATTTAACACACAACATTGTGTTTTTAGGTTTGCGTTATAAAGATCTTCTACTGTATTTAAGAAAATTAACCAATCACGAGGATTTCATAGGAATTATTTATGTACAAATGCAAGTTCCTGAACACTGTCCAGTCAACAATCTGTTTCTTGCTAGGATTTTAAGAACAACATTTACAATCTCTGAAAATGATCACCCACTCCAAACACCGATTTAGGGTGCATTTAAAAATTTCCTTGCTTAATCAAAGGGAGTAGAACAATTATTCTTGCTGAGTTGCCACCATATAAAATTTGAATAGATTGTATTATTTATTTAGTCTCTTCCTGACAAATAACATAAACAACTAACATAGGAACCTGTACAATTTTTTCACAATTTTTCTTTGATTTTAAAATGTTTGTTTTAGAATTTAAGAAAATTTTATTCATTTGTTTTAATTCGCAGAAGAAGCCATGAAATTTAAAATTTTATTAATTAAAAAAGTTTTATAACTATCCTCTTCTTCAGGGGTGGGGAATAGCATCAATTTACTCGCCACTGGCGAGTGGATTTTCTGACTGGGAGAGTGATTTTTTTTTTACTGGTGAGTGAATTTTTTTCTGACTGACGAGTGAATTTTTTTGGCAGTTTTAAAAATGTAAACTATTTTTTTTTTTAAGAAACCTTAAATAGATTTGTTTTTAGTGATATATTACTCGATGATTAATTGACTGAATAATTGCAGCGATAAAACTCAAATGAGGTTTTTAGATAGGTTTCTTAAATGCATTTATCGCGAATTTTACAATGTAAACACGGAGCTAACCTCCTCTCCTTCGATCCTGGCGCGGGAGTTGCCACTGATTGGCCTTCCAAGTACGTCATATCAGAGATAGGCGTGGTTATCGGGGAAGGATGAAGTAGAATTTTTCTCTGGCCAATGTGGCAACAAGTATTTGTTGTAGTCGTTTTTTCGCTTTCGCGATGTTTCATTTGAGTTTCTCTAGCTTTTGAAGTTGTGACATTTTGGATTAATTATTAGGTTATTATTACTTTAAATAACTGTTTTCTTTTGCGTTGAAATGAAAAAATACAAACAAACACGTCTTAAAGGTTTTTCAGTTACTCAATCGTCTTCACTTTCTAGTGTAGTCGATTCGAGAAACGATGCACGTGGTTTTGAGGCTTCTCCAAATGATGCGAATGCCACTGCTGTTTTAGAAACAACTGTCCCTGAAATTCCATTCCCAAATCAACGAAAATTTCAAGAAAAATGGAAAGAGGAATTTCCGTGGATTGTATTTGAAAGTGGTGTTGTACGATGCAAGTTTTGCATGGTTTCAAAAGACCGAAGTAAAACATCTAGTAAGTTTTGGGACGGATTCGGTGGTCCTTTTAAACTTGAAACTTTCAAGTTTCACGATGATTCAGCGCAACACAAGAAGAACGTTGAATGCACAAACAATTCAAAAAAGACAGTTGCCCACAGCTCATTAGCAAAATGCATTAAAAAGATTGACGAAAAAATGTTTAAACAGCTTGAAGTTTTGTTTAATTTAAGCTACTATATTGCTAAAAATAATAAACCGTTTTCGGATATCGAGTCGTTAGTTGTACTTTCTAGAAAATTGGATATTGATTTACAAAATCAATATGCCAACAGGAATGCGTGCATTCAATTTATTTCCTATATAGCAGAAATCATCAAAGAATCGGTGTTGAAGGAAATAGGCCAATCTCAGTTTATTAGTTTGCTGTTAGATGCATCAACTGATAAAGGGACAATCGAGGAGTTAGTTGTTTGTGCAAGATATATAAAAAATGGTAAAGTTGAAGAATGTTTTTTAGGACTGGTGGAGCTAAAAAATAGCACATTAGAAACTTATTTTCTGGCAATTGAGGAACTTTTCCAATCTCTCGATTTAAATTTAAAAGTCTGTTCTTCAATTGTTGGTTTAGCCACAGATGGAGCACGTAACATGACTGGAGAAATATCAGGTGTCTGCACTAGATTCAAAGAATATTTCCCTCATTTAATATCTGTGCAATGTGTTGCCCACCGGCTACAACTAAGTGTTTTAGATGCACTTAAGGATATAGATTATTTAGAAAAATTTGATGCGATAGTCATTTTGATTTATAAATTTTATGGACACTCCAGTAAAAAAAATGAAACAGTTAGAAGAAGTAGCTGAGTTATTGGCACAAAAACTCTTGAAAATTCAAAAGTTGCACAAGATTAGGTGGGCTGCATCTAAAGTTGGAGTTCTGAAAGCAATAAAAAATAATTATGAGCCGCTAGTACTTCACCTAAAAAATGAAACCAATGCTATAAAAGAAAGTGAAAAGGCTAAAGGAGTATTGAAGAAAATAAAAGATTTTCAGTTTGTGGCAACGTTGAATTTTCTTATTGATTTGCTTCAAATCTTTAAAGATTTATCTCTAGTCTTTCAAAAACATAATATGCTATTATGTCAAATAAACAATGCTGTTATGAAAACCAAATATAAGTTGGAGAATTTGCGCAAAGAAAGAGGAGTTTTTGAAAAAGAATTCTGTTCAGTTAATGGTAATATATATAAAAATGTAACACTCACAAATGTGGATAATGGCAAGAAGTTCTTTAAGTGCAGCAGAGAAAAAATGATTGGCAATGCAGTTAAATATCTGGAAGAAAGATTTTGCAACATTGAACAGCCCGTTGCAAATGCAACATATATTTTTGATACCATAACATGGCCCAGTGGCAAAGCTTTGAGTGATTTTGGTGATAAAGAGATCCTTGTTATATTAGAACAATTTAAAGATGTCATCACACTCAAGGACAAAGATGATAATTTGGAAAAATTCATGCTAGATGAATGGTTCGAATTTAAAATAAATTGCAAACATTTGAAATTGGATGATATTTTGTCAAATATCACAAATGATAAAGACAGATTTTTTTTATTTGGGCCAATTGTTTACTCTCCTTTGTGTCATTCCAGCCTCAACTGCAACATGTGAAAGAGGCTTTAGCCAAATGAACTTGATTAAAAATAATTTCAGGACATCGCTGTCAAACAAAAATCTGAACAATCTTTTGGAAATCAACATCAATGGGCCATTACTGCAAGATTTTGATCCTGCTGATTCCATTGATAAGTGGTATTTTCACGGTGGGAGTAAGCATGTTCAAGGACACAAACGAAAGTACTGTGACTAAATGTTTATTTAATTAAAATTTTGCAAAATATTTTCTCATAATTTGAGATAAATAAAATAGGGCGTAATTTGATTTTTTAATTGTTGGTTGGCTGTCAGATATAAAAAAATCCATGCATTAACAAAACTTTGTCATTCATTGACTATAGTTTTATTTTTTTATATGAAGATATAGAAGTAATGTATTTACTGTATCTATGTATTATTTAGCAAATTATTTTCATTTAAGGCATCTTAAAATATATTTTTTTTTATTCATAGCATATTAATTATAATTTTATCTATTTTTTAATAAGTTTTAAGTTGTAAGATTAAAAGAATTAAATATTAAGATATAATATTCCATCCATTTATTACTGTATTTTAGTGATTGATTTACAACTTTTAATTTAAGCTTTAAGGCATCTTTCAAATATTTTCTTTTGGCTTTGAGATTAGATAAAGAAGAGCATACTTTTATTTTATTATATTTGTTGATTGCAGTGAGAATTCCATACAATATAAATGCTATTTGCTGAAAATATTTTCTGGAAATAATTTTCTATTTTTAGTGTCATTCAACAATTTATTTTTATTTAAGGCTTTTTTCCCCGTAGCAAAATAGCGCATAAGTTTACATTTTTTAAAATGAAATTGTTGCCTGCAATCTGTTACTTGAATATTCAATCTATTATTGAAATATCAAGCTATTTTCTAAATTAAAAAAAAAATGTATGGAAAAGGGGAGATTATGTATTTAATGTTATTCAGCCAATTTTACTTATGGTTAAATTTGTGAATCATGAGAATGTGTTACTTTTATTTAAGGCTTTTTTTTTGTTTTTCCCAGTAGCAAAATAGAGCATAAGTTTGAATTTTTTTAAATGAAATTGTTGACTGCAATCTACTACTTGAATATTCAATCTATTATCAAAACATCAAGCTATTTTCTAAATAAAATAAAAAATTCTGTGGAAAAGGGGAGATAATGTATTTAATGTTATTCTGCCAATTTTACTTTTGATTAAATTTGTGAATCATGAAAATGTGTTATTTTTATTTAAGGCTTTTTATTCTGTAGCAAAATAAAGCATAAGTTTGCATTTTTTTAAAATGAAATTGTTGCCTGCAATCTGCTTAATTCAATCTATTATCAAAACATCAAGCTATTTTCTAAAAAAAAAAAAAAAAAAAAAAAAAAAAAAAAAAAAAAAAATGTATGGAATAGGGGAGATTATGCATTTAATGTTATTCTGCCAATTTTACTTTTGATTAAATTTGTGAATCATGAAAATGTGTTATTTTTATTTAAGGCTTTTTATTCTGTAGCAAAATAAAGCATAAGTTTGCATTTTTTTAAAATGAAATTGTTGCCTGCAATCTGCTTAATTCAATCTATTATCAAAACATCAAGCTATTTTCTAAAAAAAAAAAAAAAAAAAAAAAAAAAAAATGTATGGAATAGGGGAGATTATGCATTTAATGTTATTCTGCCAATTTTACTTTTGATTAAATTTGTGAATCTTGAAAATGTGTTATTTTTATTTAAGGTTTTTTTTTCTGTAGCAAAATAAAGCATAAGTTTGCATTTTTAAAAATGAAATTGTTGCCTGCAATCTGCGTAATTCAATCTATTATCAAAACATCAAGCTATTTTCTAAAAAAAAAAAAAAAAAATTGTATGGAAAAGGGGAGATAATGTATTTAATGTTATTCTGCCAATTTTACTTTTGATTAAATTTGTGAATCATGAAAACTTGTAGAGCATAAGTTTACATTTTTTTTAATGAAATTGTTGCCTGCAATCTGACACTAAAATTTAGTTAAAGTTGTTTCACAGCACTTGCTTTAATTTATATTTTTATTGTTAATGTAATTTTTGTGTTTTACTATTCTTAAATTTATTTTTAAGAATTTTTAGAGATTTTCACAATTTGAATTATTTGCGTAAAAAGAATAAAATTTTTCTATTTTTCTTTTCTATGATAGTTGCATGTAAAGTGAAATGTGATTCATTAAAAACTTTGATCCATGACGTTTACTGTATTTGTCTGATTTTTTTTAGAAACTTTGACTTTTTGAGGAAGAGGGAAAAAATACATTTTTTCTTTGTATTTTTTCCCTCTTCCTAACGTGTTTTTTATCAGGTGTCACAGACACCAAATTAGTAAAATAAAACACTTTTCTGCTTTAAACCACAGAATGCATTATTTATTTAAAGAATCTAAGCATTTTCTTAAAAGCTATGAGTAAATTGTATTGAAAAAGAATATAACCCCATCATGGCTATTTTATCTATGAAAAAAAGGCTAAAATTTGAAAACTTCATTAGCCACACTGGTTTTACTGTCAAATATATCCTCTTTGCGGTTACAATAGTAAGTATAATATATTGTTATTCTTTGTTATCTTGTACATGTAGTATTTTTTAGTCAAATCATAAATTTAAATATAACTGAACTACTAAACTTTTCTCTGGTTTATATTTTTTAATTTTATGCTAAATTTTGTTTTAAAAAGTTACAATTTTAAAGGTGTATTAGATTATTTGGTACTTTTCGGTTAGCTGCGCGCCAGTGTTATATATAGAAATGTATGTATATATACATGTATGTTGTATGTATATATATATGTATATATATATATATACATATATATACATATACATATATATATACACACACGTATGTTTATATACATATATATGTATTGTGTATAAATATGTATATATAACACTGGCGCCCGGCTAACCGAAAAGTACCGATTATTTTTACATTACGCGTAAGTTTCATAAAAAATTTTTTTGACTATATGTTGCTGGCTGGTAAGAAAAATCTCTGGCTGGTAAGTTTTTCTGAAAATTCCCCACCCCTGCTCTTAAATAAATCAAAGCAGATTTCTTTCAGTATAATGTTTACATGAAAAAAGCTCTTGTTTATCAAAATAAAAGTTTGAGGTTTTAAATGTTATGTAAAATTGTTTTAAAATTTAACATTTTAATGCATTTAAACTTTGAAATATAAAAGCATTTGATAAGCCGAATATTCGGTATTCGGTTCACCTGCAGGCCGAATTATTAGGTTAAAATCACTATTCGGTGCATCCCTAAAAATAAAATTTGTGTTCCGTAATCATATGCAACTAGTCTTAGTAAACAACAACAATTGGAACAATATCTAGCGATTTATCACATGTGCCTGGCAATGGAATAGAACAGACAATTCTTACTTATTTTACACTAAAAATATATCATTATCTTAAGGGAAATAAAAAATCCCTTGAATAATTTTGATACTTAAATAGCTTTAATTTATATTCAAGAAAATGTCTGACAATATTTCATTTAAAAATTATCAAAAAAGAGCTTTGAATCAAATTTTTCCTTAGAATTAAAATACAGTATAGCATCTTCAATCTAGACATCTCTAATTCAGAAATCGGGATATTTCGGTATGTTTATTCATTTTAATTTTCAAATAAAGATCATAGATGGTTTCACATACAAACATAAATAAATTTCAGAAAAAGGTTAAGAAAAATAAAAAGACTAATTACATAATTTGCTACTTTTTTTTTATTTTAAAATTCAAAGAACTTTTTGAATTGTATAGTAATTAATATAGATATCTTTTTTTAATATTAAGTTATAAAAATTCAGAATAAATGTTAATTTTGCTATTTTTCTTTCTTCAAAGATAAGAAAATGGCACCTATGTTAATATAATTATGAAGTTATTTTTCAAATTATTGTAAGTCTTGTTTAAATTTCTCACTAAAACTTTTTCTTTTAAAAAATTAGCTTAATTTCCAATATTTTTCATGCTATGTCTGTTACTCTTGTGACTTGTATTTATTTTTCACTATTTATAAATCAGAAATATTAATTTTAAAAAATCATAGTTATTGTTTCTCATAATTTACAGGAGATGGTGATACTCCATAAAATTTACCAAATTATTTAAAATACACAGTACAACCTCAATTATAGGGCGTAATTGTGACCGAGCCTACATTGGATAATCGAGAATTTATCAATAATCATCTAGTTTAATGTGTAACATAATCATCAAACTGCTATAGAACTCATTAAACAAATATCTAAATTCATATTATACATGAAAATAAATTTATTTTGAAAAACTTGTAATGATTTTTGAAAAAAAAAATATAATGATTTAAATGAAAATTTCATCTGGTGTAAATTGGGCATCTGATTGGAAATAACAGCAACAAAAAAGAAGAAAAATAGAACTAACTGATGCATTCTAGAATTTCAAAAAGTATGCATGTAAGCATATCATCCCTTTGCCGTGTAGAATCGACCACACGGTAGATGTGCCAATCGTAAACAGACAGTAAACGAGTGCGTAGCGATTATATGACATTGATTTCTCCTCCGCCCTTTTAAAATTCTGCAGCTGTGGAAATTTCTTCCACATAGCTGCCAACTTGTACGGATTTTTGCTACCACTAAACTTTTACAGAATTTTTTCCCGTATTTAATTATCAACATTAACTGCAATTCGGCGATTGAATTAGGCAAAATTTTCTATTAAATTTTAGTGGTAGCAAAAATCCGTACAAGTTGGCAGCTATGCGTCCATGAAAAGATGACAGAAAGTGTTTTGTTGCTCTGCAATTGCTTAAAATCAGAAGGTGCAATATTCGAAAATTATGGTGCTCGGCATTACGACTTTTCAAATTTTGCAATGGGATGCGTTTTTGTTTAGATCAGGGACGTGTACACAGGGGTTGGAGGGGAAGGGTACATTTATATCGGGATCAGAGCTTGCGGAAGCTCAAGCTAATTTCAAAGGAATTCTATAAATGGGGAACCAAAATAGTTATCTGTACTTGTAGTTCAGAAAGGTCTGCTTGTATACACAAGGAATGTGAAAGTAAAAAAAAATGCTGAAAAAAATAATATCAGGAAACTAACGTCAGTTTACAGAGAGTTCCGTTTAAACGAGGATCGGAGAAGTGAAAGTAATAATCATAATACAATTAAATCTGAACAATTCACACATCATTTGGCAATATAAACAATGAAATGTTCAATTAGGATTCAACAAAAAATAAAGGTACTTCTTAGTTATCCCATCGACCAATTTCGCCAAATTATATAAATCGGGAAAGCACTCGCCAAATTATTTGCATCCAATTGCTCGCCAAATTATTTGCATACCATATTGACATAATTATTTGCATAATTATGTCAAAAACATTGACATAATTTTTATCTTAAATAACGAAAGAACAAATAAATTAGTAAAGCATTAATAAAAATACAAATAATTAAGGGTTTTATTGGCCATTATTGGCATTTAATTTTACAATTAATTAATGGCAACCATTATTGGCATTTAATCTTACAAGTTGGCGAAATTAATTTGGTCGACGGGATAACTAAGAAGTACCAAAATAAAGTAACAAAGATGACAACATTTGATTAGTTGGTTGTTTTATTCTAAGCTGGATAAGTTGTACTGAAAAAGCACTAACCGAAGAAAAGAAGAATGAAGAAATTATTATTTGGTATAATGCAGTCTTCAAAACTACTCATTCGGTACCGAATCAGAAAAAAACTTACTTTTGATGAGAGACTAGCAGATCAACATAAATACAGGCACAGAACTGGTTAGGTGTCTGGAAAATAAAAGTAATAAAAGTGACAAACGATATGAGAAAAGTGACTAATTAGAGACCAAACATTACAGTCAAGGATCCATAATCCGCACACCCATAATCCGCAATTTTCTATAATTCGCATTGCTTAATGAATGTAAACAATTAAACAAATTTGCAAATTCTTGATCCAAAAATGATTTTTTAAAAGAAATATCGGAAAATTTTAAATATAAAAGTGAATATTATCAATTTTTTTAAGACAAGAATTTGAAAAATGCATTTTTTGAGATTGCATATTAAATTAATTATTATATTTCACATTTTTCTTTTCATGTTACACTGAATATGGAATTAAAATAGTGTCCAGAAAAATTAATTATTGTATTTCATATTTTTCTTTTCATCCTATAACTGAATATGGAATTAAAATAGTGTCCAGAAATAAGAAAATGACATATAATCCGTAATATTCCACAATCCGCAATATTCTATAATCTGCACAACCTTTGGTCCCAACTTGTGCGGATAGAAGAAGTTTGCCTGTATTTAAAAAGTAATAAACGGTGACATTGTTATTCCTCAGTTACACATTTTCTTTTTCTAGTCTTCCCTGCTTTTTTGAACAATTGTGCTAACTTTTGTAAACACTTGTAAGTGCTAATGTTGGTCTTGTGACAAGCAAAAATTGTGCTGGGTTAGATTGAGACACTTGTCACACTCTGCTCACTAACACAATTGAAATTTCTATTAAAGGGCTTATTTCTATTAAATTTAATTTAATGTCGCCACTGATACAGGGTTGTAGTGGGTAGCTGCCCGGGTACCTGCCCAGCTACTCACCCGGGCTGTTTATTTTTTTATAAAAAACCAGGTTTTTTTACAACTATAAGGGTTGTAGTGGGTAGCCTCTCGGGTACCCACCCAGATACCCTCCCGGGCTGGGTTTTTTACAACCCTGCCACTGAATGCAGGATGACTAAAAACTGATCTGTCAATCGCCACTTTTCCCATCCACAAAAATTTCCAAAAATACTATCTTTTGATTCCATTGAACCATTCTTATTGTTTTACACAAGGTTCACAATCATTTCCTACTCTAGCCTCATGAACAACTGAAGGGCAATGAACTACAATCTAATAATCTTTCACCTCACCTACTGACATAAGAATAACAAATCAATCATTTCATTCTTACTTTTTGCACTTATTTTAATTGCAGTGAGATACAAACATGTAACAATGTGCCGCACATGGAAGAAAAGATAAATCCAGAAAAACAATTGTGGAATAACAGCTTATTTTGCAACAGGTTAAGCATATCATGCATTAATTATCAGCTTATTTTTGTAATTTATATTTTAACAACTACAGGAAAAAAGGTGGAAAACCTTTCCATACAATAGGGCCAAATTCATATAATTTAGACACATTTTAACAGTTATTCATACAATAAAATGAACTATAACTGTACATATGATTATTGTTTTCTTTTTGTAACTTAGAACATACATATAAAAATCTAATTTAAGCTAATAATAAATGTATAGTTTCATTAAATTAAAAAAGAAAACTAAAGACAGTTGACTAAAGGTATAAATTTAAATACATCTGATGAATGTATGTAAAGTACAGATTAATTTTTCATAACAAATATTATTTTTAATGGTTTAACTGTTTAAGATTTTACCTCCCCCACCTTTTTTTTTAAAAAAAATCTCCATGCTAAATAGATTAAAGTCAAATTGATCTTTGCTCCAGAAATACATTTCCAAAAAATGCATCACTGAAATTACGCAAAAGTAGTGTTCCCGTTATGCGTTTTTCGAAGGGCGCCGCGCCCTACCCTTTTTTATTTAAATGTCGATGCGCCTGGCCCCATTTTGCATAAGTAACGATGCACCCTGCCCTTTTTATAAGCGAAAAATACGCCCTGCCCATTTCTCAAAACATGTACTTCGCATCCCATAATTTTTTGAAAGAAAAAAGCCTTATTTTTCTTCTCTTTATGGAAAATAACACGTGATGCTTGAGAAACAAGTGATTCACTTGTCAGGTCACGACAGATGACGATAATTGGACAATCAGACCCTCCCCACGCATAGCCTAGAACAGGTGCAAGAACCCCAATTCATTGCGTATTCAAGATTTCAACATTCCACTCTGCGTTCTGTTCTGAATCCCCATATTCCAACGCGCCTGCATTTGCAGTTTAAAAATCACTCCACTAGTTCACGTGGTTGTTAAATACAATTCATCTAGATATGCCTTCATCGAATCGCAAGAAGAAATTACTGGAATATGCAAGAAAAAAAGAAGGAAAATCATACAAAAAATTTGCGGATATGTTTGTAGTAAAAGTATTTTTTTTGTTCAGTTTTATTTAAATATTTGTATTGAAATTTATTTACAACAAAATTGAAAATATGCACAACTAGCTTAACTTTTATTGCATTATATTTACATATCATGATTTCGATGCAGACTAAAAAATAATAATAATAAATTCTTTAAACATAGAGAAGAACATTATCAGATGCAAGCTGATAACGGCCGCATTTCTGTTATCTGAACAACTAAACTGCAAATGTCATCTTTTTATTGGGGTAGCCTTAGAGGTCTGCACGGGCCCGGGCTTGGCCCGAGGCCCATACCCGGCCCGGCCTGCGGGCCGGCGGAATGCAGGAGAATTCTCAAACGGGCCAGGCCGGCAGAATTAGGACAATTTTTTCAACGGGCCGGGCCGGGACGACAGAAAAAATAAACGGGCCGGGCCGGCAAAAAAATTTAACGGGCCTGAAGGGCCGGGCCCGGACGATAAAAAAAATTAATCGGGCCTATCGGCCCGATATAAGAATTTGAGAGGAGCAGATAAAATACGAGGTCATTTCCAATGAATATGACTCTTTCGAGAAGTATAAATGTGCGTTACGAGCCGATGCGAGTTTAACAACATCAATACAGA
The DNA here is from genome assembly GCA_963932465.1 of Maratus speciosus. Taxonomy (NCBI): domain Eukaryota; kingdom Metazoa; phylum Arthropoda; class Arachnida; order Araneae; family Salticidae; genus Maratus; species Maratus speciosus. The sequence continues at coordinate 389,578,186 of OZ010799.1, read as the reverse complement.
AATGTAACATGTCCATCGTAGAGATCGGCATCGTACAGTTACATGATGCCTGATCCCGGGTTTAATTTTTTTCGGCAGACTTGTGCCGGGACGGAACTGGTCTTAATCGTTCTCAGGATGCGTAGGACAGGCATTATGTTTTGTAAAAGTATTAATAGCGATAATGAACTTCTGTTAACAGTATCTTTGGAAATGTACCTTAAAGTGGTTCTCATATTTACTGCTCAACAATGCGAAACTATCAGACACATTTTCTGACTCATTTTTAACTATAAAGGCATAAAATTGACAGGCTGAGTATTGAAGGCAATTGGGATCACATAGCGTTTCCATTTTTCATAAATTACGTACAGAGATAACAGAGACTCTTGTCACGTGACTGTACGTTTTCTCCTTTCCTGTGCTATCGCTTCCGGAAATTCGATTCAAAACGCTAACTTTGGCAGTATTTTCTGAAAGATATATTACTTTTATCTAAAAAAAAAACGGCCTTTACATGGTTTCTGAATAAGAATACCTACCAATCTCATGCGTTTCCGAAAAGAAATGAATTCATAAATGTATCAAAATGTAGCTCCTTTGGATTTGAGAAAAGCCTTAAAAATGACAGAAATATTTTCACAAATCTACCTTTTATTATAAGCTTCAAAAGTTATCATGTTTTTTAACCCTTTATTCTAAACTACAATAATCTTTTAATGAACCCTTATTTAAATTTTGAAACGTCTGTAGAGACGTTGACTAAAACACAGTAAGTAATCGTTAACGTTTACTATTGTGTGTTTTCTATTTTGCAAACACATAGTAATTTAAAATATACTGTAAAATGTTCCCATAAATATGCATGTAGTATTCAGTAAAAGAATCTTAATTGTATGTCGAGAAAAAACGGAATTTTTTCTAGACATTTAGTCGGGCCGGGCCGGGCCTGTTTTCACTGATTTTTGTATGGGCCGGGCCGAGAACGGTAAAAATGTAAACGGGCCGGCCCCGGGCCTGGAAATTCCAGCCCGTGCAGACCTCTAGGTAGCCTTAACAGTGGGGTTTTTTTTAGAGGGTTCTAATGTTCTGAAAACTTATTATAGTTAAATAGAAATTTGGCAAGCGGCTTAATTTATTATTATTTGAATTCTCTGAAAATTTGAACGCAATCCGATAATTAACAAAAGATATAATATATTAATAGTATGGAAAAGAAAAGGTTAGCTTTCCGTTCTTTATGAATTATTATTTCTGCTTGCAGATGACGTTGTTTTTTCTCAGAAAAATACTTTTCTCAACTGAACAATGCGGAACTTGATACATACACAGTGCGATCTCAGAAAAAAAACTGTCAATTTCGCCAATCGGTAAATAAATCAAGTGTGCACGCCCCCCCCCCCCCCCCCCCCTCCAAAAACAATGCTAATTTCGTCAGTTTATCGCTTAAAAGATTCGACATTTAGTTATTCATTAATCGGTTGCGAAAAAGTAAAAAGTCGCAAATTTCATCAATGTATCTCTGAAAAACGCTAAATGGTCGATAGAAAAAAAAATCATTTTATTTAAATTTATTACAAAAAATATGTAAACGCTATAAAGGATGATGATGATTCAGAAAATAATTGTAAAAATTATGCCGGACCCTTCAGATAGCATGTCGGACGTTCGGATGCCGGATTACAAGATGTTTACTGTATTACTGACAACTTATAACTTACATTTTGTTTAGCACGCATCTTTTTCTTTTCCAATTTTATCGGAATTTCGGATAATCCGAATTTTTTGTATTCCAAACAGGCACCGGTCCCAATTAGTTTGGATTAGCGGGGTTCTACTGTATTACATATAGTGTGATAAGCGATTGCTGTCAAATAACCTTCCCCAATCTTTCGCGTCCTGAAATTACGGCGTCCAATTAATATTTTCTGAAAGACTTTTTCTCTTTATCAAAAAATAAAAGCGCTATTCGATTTCATAGCTTCTGACTAAGAGAACTAAGATTAAAGTGCATCTAAGATTAAAATGATTTCATGAATGTATCGGAAAGTATTTGCTTTCGACGTAAATACTAATTTAACGAAAATTCAGGATTTTAATTCTAATTCATTAAAAGTTTTAAAAAGTATGGCCTTGGTGGCAAGTTTAAAAAATTCACCATAACACCATACTAACATTTATAGACGCAGTAATTTGCAGGATTAAATATAAATTTCTTAAGCGTTAGAAGATATTTTAAGATTCTTTTTTTCTATATTTATTTCCACCCGACCGTTTCTTTTCTGCAATTTTCTTTCAAAATCAATTTCTAATGAAAACAAAAACTTCTCGCTCCCGTCGTGACCTATTTTTTCCCCCTCTCTCTCTCTCTGGACTGTGCAGAGATAACAGCATCAAATACATGACTTGACTCATGTATATACTAAGTGCATGGATTCACGTGCATTGTCATAGGTTGTTTTCATTTTTTCTTTTATTGCTTTAGGTTGTTGCAATCTCAAATGAATAAAATAATTAGAGTTAGAAAAAAAATCTTTTAAAATATGTTTGCAATGGGCAGATTGATTTAAAATGTACTTACAATTTCTATTTCATTAAAGTACTTCAGACGACTTTTTAAAATTTCAAGCCGAGGGCAGGGGGAGGGGGGGGACGCAGTAAAGATTTGTTTTGGGTCGGGACCAGATTTTTTCCAAACCTGACCCGGGGCGGGCAGACACTAATTTTTTTTGTTGCAGATCGGGTTTACTTTAAATGCTTTGGATTTGGTTTTAACTGTTTACGGACTGGATTTTTCAGAAAGTTTTGAATTGAATCGCGAAAAAATGCGATTTTCTTTAGAAAGCCGTGGAAAAGAACCGATTTTCGTAAAAGCACTACTGAAAAAAAAAAATAATAAAAATTCGTCAAAGAGCCACGGAAAAGATGCGAAATCTTTAAAAACTTCATGACCAAACGGACATGCAAGGAAATTCGTTGTTTATTTCTGCAATCCTTTGACAAAATTAGTGACTTACTGTAATCGTTCTTTGAATTTTTTTTTTTTTCAAATCATTTGACAGATTTTGCAATTACGATGAATTTTGCGTCATTTTTTACCCTAGATGTTTCCATGACTTTTTAGAAAAAAAATGTAAATTCCCTAACTTTTCCTATATATTTAAAACATCCCCTGCCTTTCCATGACTACTTCTAAATTCCCCACTTTCCAGATTTTCCATGATGCTGGAAACCTAGTAAATATAGTACAATTCCAGTTCACCTTGATACTGCACTGAAAATAACTCAGCTGAAGGCACGGAATGTACCTTTTTAAAATTCTCCTTTCAAAAAGTGCCCTTTTCAGTAAATGCGCCCTGCCCCTTTTCAAAAGAAATGTGAACACTACGCAAAAGTGTTGTATAAATAGAACAAATATTCTATTCCAAAAAGAACCTAATGGAAACTTTTTTTTTTCTTTTAAGACACTTTAAAGAACTCCATTTACATGACTTTCAGATGCTTATAATAAAAGCGCCTTTGAGTTGATGGCTATTCTGCACAGCAATTTAGAAACAAGCTACAAAGATTTGAGAAGACAAAATGTCTGATTATTAAATTTTACAGACACCCCCCTCCTCCATATGCTTCGAATACTTACTTTGTATTTTTGCATCATTTCAGATAATGTCCAAAATTGCTTTAAAAAAAGGTGGAATTCCTCCTTTAGGAGGAACTCTTTCATGCCTGACAGTTGTCATATTAAAGGCAGAGGCAGAAGTATTTATATGCGTATAATTATATGATATGGCATATATATATAGATAGATAACAGTAAAACCTCTGAATAACCTTGGGAGCACGGAATTTGTCTGCTATTGAGGTCAGAATGTACAGATATATAGGTGTTGGGGAAAAAAAAAATAAAAACACCAAATAACCATTTTGAGCATGATTGGCATTTGACAATGATAAACAAAATTGGGAATCGACAACCATTTTCAGTGATCTATCTACCTGGCCCAGATAATATGTCAGTACCTTTAGTTTTTTACTGAAATAAAAGAATATCAGAAATTTTGCTAGCACTTTCTTTGCATAAGATCAGCAATTCAAATTAATTTCCTTAATTTCATATAAAAAAAGTTAATTTAATGTAAAAAAAAGCATTAAGTAGCTTCATTAAAAAAAAAAAGAAAAATTACATAAAATTTTGTTGTAATATTTGGAAACACTGAAATATCAGTTTTACATTTCAAATTAAAAAAGGTGTTTTTAAAAAGTTCTTTACCCAATGAAAAAACTTCAAAATTACCTCGGTAGAATGAAATTTTTGATGTGGATAAAATTAGATATTTTGACTTAAAAAAAAAAAGAAAAGTTTTGTTAATAAAAAAAAAAAGGAAACGTAAAATAGAGGTATATTATAGATAGAAACTTATTTTTCAAAAGACAACGATTGCAGAAATTGTACAATTGACAAAAAACATTAAGCAAATCTAAAATTTGACACCCTTATTTCACAATTTAAAAAATTACTGAAATTTATTCAACATACTTTATGGGAATTATCAGTGATGAATTTGTGACATAGGCTGGGGGATTTTTATCCCCTGGAGTGTCAGATTTCAGCTTTTAAGAATATTAATGGTGAAAAAGTGCAGATTTCACTCCAGGACAGCAGAAATCTCCTCACAGGGGAAAAAAAGTAATTATATGTTCATATAATATAATATGCAAGCTCAGGATGTTAATAAACTTTAACATGATAAATAACTTCTAACAAGATAAAGTTTAATTTAAAAGCTATAAAATAAAAATGTTCAACAATTTAAAAGAGATTAAAATAAGATCGGGCAGTATCCCGATTTCGAATATTTAGGCCTAAGTACAGATTATCCTTAAGGCTATATCAATATAAGAAATGATTACAGTAAAAATTAATGAAATATTAATATAAAATACCTTTAACAACAAAAACAATGAATATTTCTAATGAAAGCTATAAACTATAATGATATTTAGAGAGAAATCTTGAGAGACGAAACCGATGACAAATTCATAGCGCCATTCCGCAAAAAAGATTCCAGAGTATTCGGTTGAGCATAGGATTTACTTGGATAAAGCGCATGCGTCGTTTTAAAAAAAAAAATCAATTACAAACTGGTTTTGTTTTTGCGGTGCGCAAAAGAGACAGTTTAGAAGCGAGAAATAAAAAAAAATACTTTGAATAAAAATTCCAGCATGAAAAATAAACTGATAATTTAATTTAGTTAAATAATCGAATATTTTTACTGTGTTTGCGCATGCGCCTTTTCCCAGCTAAATGCTATGGGCAAGTCTTCATGACTGATTCATTCAAATTGAATCAATCATTTTGCTTCTCTTACAAATACATTATTGCAGTATTCGAAGCTTTTATCAAAATATCTTTTTAAGGTAACTTTATTTATTACGCCAACATATCAAATTCAGAAAACTGTGCAACTGGTACGATGTATTGAAAAAAGTACAGTGAGCAAAAAAAGTATTTGCACATCAAGTGAATTTGTTATACCACAAATAAACCTAAAATGAATTATGATGGAAAAATATTCATAAATAAATAAACATATTTTATTTAATACTTGATTTGATATGTATATTAAAAAATATAAAAAAGCAACATTTGTGATGCAAAAAAAGTATTTGCACACTGAGAGTGAAAATCGCAATAATTAGTAAATATTTAAAAGTAAAAAAGCAGTTCTAGTATTTCGTATTCACTTTGCATAACTTATAGAGTGTAAACGTTTTGGCTTTGATTCGATCAATTTGTGACACGTTTTGCACTGATTTTCACTCATTCTTTTGTTAAGTGACTTTCCTATAATATTTTCTACTATTCTAGTTGATGAATATGAACGGGTTGATGAATAACAGTGACTAACAATTTGAAATATTCTTTATCTTTGCAGATTTTTATTTTCATAGAGCATATATATTTTTTTTTTAAACAAAAACTAAAACTTTGCATGTCATCAATTCAGAAAGAAATATTACATATAAAAGCTAACTACAAAAACAACACCACAAGCCATACATAATATAATGACAGGCCCTCGAGGAAAATTATTACAATGGTGAACTGTTTAAAAAAAAAAACATACATTTAACCACTTCCGTACCAGCATATGTATATGAAGATTACATGTAAACAGGGGTGTAGTGGAGGGTATAAGTCGTATACCTTCTGGATTTTTTTAAGAAGCACTGTATAGCCTCTGTTTCTCAAATGAAGTTATAGTGTATACCCTAGGCATGATGTTCATGACTTTAGCGTATACCCTCTGGATTTTTTACGACTACATCACTGCACGTAAAACCAGTTTTTCGGATATTTAGATTCAAAATATCAAGTAGTAGTTTTCAGAAAAATGAGATGCTTTGATTCATATTAATAAGAAGAGGTATAGGAATCTATATATATATATCAATACCTAAATTGTTACATATAGAAGTATAATGATAGTGTCATCCGGAAAAAAAATCCGGGTCAATTGATTAATTCGAATCCTTGTCTGAATCCATTTTGATGAGTCAACCTAAAAAAAGAGCGAACTAATGAGAACTAAAATGAGAGAGAAACAACGACAGAAAACGTGTTATTTGAGAACGATGAGAAATGAGAGAAAAGTGCATTCTCATCTGTGTGGTGGCGCCATCTCTGCTGCGGAGGGAAAATTAAACACTTTCCAACATTTCTCATAATACCCGCTATACACAAACATGTCCTGCTGTGCCGTATTTACCGGCAACGATAGAATAATGAATTGATATGGATCCTATGTGGATCCATCGCCACATATGGCGAATGGAAGAAGATGCATCCATATGTGGATCCATCACCACTTCCGTACAAAAGTGGTTAGGCCTCTCTTCCCAGTAACAAAGTTACGTTAAAATTGACGTACAGATAAAAATGTTAATTTAAAAAATAGCAGTGCACTAAAATTGAAAAATTATGCACTAATCTCGAAATCACACAGGTAGGTTAATCGTTCATCAAGTATTTGACTGTTTTTTATGAAGTTTTTAGACTTGAGGATGCAAATCCTGTGGGGATTTTACAGCTTCTGTTTCTTTAGTTGTTTTGTAGCAAAGTTTGGTGTTTGCAGAAAGTATGCTGTCTTTAATCTATCAACATGCACAGTGACAGTTTTGTCTGGTTTTAAGTGTTGCCAAATCTGAAAAGCAATGTTATATAGTAGAGTCCCCCAAGTCCGCATAGAATAGGACCAGAGGTTGTGCAGATTTTAGAATTCTGCAGATTTCTGATCACTGCTTTGTTTACATTTGTTAAATGGTAGTTTGAATGTAACAATTTATTCGAAATCATAATGAATGCTTGCTATACAGTAAAATATAAAAATAATAAAGTAAAATAATAAAAATTAAGAAAATTTAATAACCGATCAAAATATTAAAAGTAAAAGCCAAGTAAATAGTTAATAATGCATAATAAAATATGCATAATAATGATGAGATGCAATTTTCTTCAATTATTCAATGAAACTCAATTTATAAAAGTACATTAATAATTTGCATTGAAATCATAAATTAATGTTTTATTTCATGTTTATCCAGACTTAATAACCAAAATAGATTAATACATAAATGTATTTGGTAGAAAGATCATGATCACCACTGATATACCAAACACAATCTTGAATTTTTTCAGAAATAAATTTATACTTAATTCATGTACAGTACAGAACCATTTACCCAGAATGCATGGAGTCAGATGTATTCCAGATAACTGGTTGTGCATTAAAGCAGCATCCATTTGATAAGTTTTGTGGAATATGTGTGGTTGTGGCATTATTTCTGATTTTAAATTATTAGATTACTTGGATTAAAAATCAATGCAAGAAAGATCAAAAGTTAACCAGAGTTTAAAAGAAGGTAATTTATGGGAATCCCTTAGGAACAAAAATTCTTCTGTTTCCTCCGCATAAAAATTAAAACATCTAAAATACAACTAAATATGTTTTCTTTTCAAATAATAGATGTTGTCATCAAATTATACAATTGTTTCAAGCAAAGCCTTTGTCAAACTGGCAGTAGATGACACCTTTTTCTGCAAAGATTCTGAAATCAGTCTATCAGAAATATCATTCCGGATAACTGGTTTTCTGGTTAACTGGTTTCCGGATAAATGGTTCCATACTGTAGCATTAATTCAATCATATTAACCAAAATTTCATATTGAAATGTGTATGGAATGACATAAAAATAAAAAACTTGAATTTTTCTCCTACATTTTAACTGAAAGCTTTTTTATTTACGTCCCTTATGATGAGCGGATTTTAAGCATTTGCAAATTTTGAAGGTTGTGGATCTGAGGGAGTCTACTGTATATAAAAATTAATTACAAACAAATTAGCAAAAACCTATTTCTAAAATATGTCTCGAAATATTTGGTCTCTAAAATCACAGCAGTGGTTTAATTTAAAGTCCCCCACCTCAAAAGTTTAACTTTATGTCATACAAAAAAAAAAATTAAAAAAAAAAAGCATAAAAGAGTAAAATAATAAGCATTCACTATAATTAAAAAAATATATAATATATTTTAAATTTAAAGTAAGAAAGGGAAATCCTTTCATTCAAATGTTAAAATTTTTAATTACAATACTATGAAGAATGAATGAATTTTAACCTATGTATATGTTAAAAAATAAGAAAAAAGTACTTGCAGCATTCTTCAAATTTTCTTGTTTTAAATTTTGCCAAAATGAATTCATTGAATTTTTGGACATATCTAAATGCAGTAGACCCCCTCAAATCCCCACAGCTTGGGACCAGGGTTGTGCCAATGTTAGAATTTTGTGGATCTGGTCATTGCTTTGTTTACATTTGTTAAGCAATAATTTGAACGTAATAATGCAATCAAAATTACAATCAATGCTTGTTATATAGTAAAATATTAAAACTAAGTAAAGTAATATACTAAAATGATGAGAAGTAAGATAATTATAAAATAATTAAATTATTAAGAGTAAAAGTCAAGTAAATAATTAATAATGTATAGTTAAATATGAATATAAAGATGAAGATACACCTTCAGACACCTGAAAAAAGACATACTGCTCAACTTGTTTTAAGCTGAAAGTAACAATTATCGCAGAGTTAGTAATTTATAACACATTATTTCCTACCTATAATACAATATATTATATCTTGTGATTACCAGTGATATCAGCAATAGCTTGATTTTTTCCAGAAATAACTTTATACTTCTTTCATGAAAAACCATGAGTTCAGTCTTATTATCAAAAATTACATATTAAAATACATACAGAATGATATAAAACTAAAAAATTCTGTAATTTTATCCTTACATCTGAACTGAAAGTTTCATTGTTTATATCTGCGATGATGTGCAGATTTTAGGCATTTGAGGGAGCCTACTGTATTTCAGTATTTTCAAGTACCACATAATATAATTTTCTGTATTTTTTTTTTTTTTTTAAAGGAAGCTAATGCTTTTTTTTTTATGTTGAATTAAATTTTTTTATTAAATTAAGAAAATTAATTGGAATTGCCTGTCTTATGCAAACAAAGTGGCAAAATTTACGATATTGTTTTATCTCAGTAAAAAAACAAAGGTACAGAAATATTATCCGGGCCCGGTAGAATGGTTGTTGATCCCCAATTCTGTTTATTGTTGTGAATTACCAATTGTGTTTAAAATGGTAATTTAATGTATATTTAATAAATACATAAAACAGTTAAAAATGGTGAATGATGTTAAAGGAAGCTAGAATAACATAAAGCAGTTTTATTTAGTATACATTCATTAAATACATAATATGAAATTGATGGCTTTTAGCAATAAATGAAACGATTAACAATAGTGATTTTATTTCTAGAAGCTTTTTATGGCCATAAGAATGAATATAATGTAAATATTATTTAATATAAATATACTACAGTAGACTCCCTTAAATCCGCGAAACTAAAATCTGCGAATGCCTAAAATCCACGTATTTTTTCCGATGTAAACAATGAAATTTACAGTTACGTTACAGGAACAAAATTCAAGATGGCGCCGAAATCAGCGACTATCGCAATGTTTTTTTACTAAATTTTTTGTTAATTATTCTCTTTTGGCTATTACAGCTGATTTATTACTAAATAAATTTACATTACTTTTGATTTGATATAAATTAGCATATCTATATAAAAAATTCCAGGATTTGAAATGGAAAAATCCACGAAACGGAATAATGCTATTTTAAAATTATTGTTCGCGGAATTTTTTTTTTTTTAATTATAGACAAATTTATTTCTAAACATAAAAAGCAGTATAAGAAAAGCATTCAAGACTCTAAATAACAATAAAAAAAGTTACAGAGAACACAATAAGCTATATATACTGATAATAGAATAAAGACGTATCAATCTTAGGATTGCTTTACCACTAGACGGCAGCATAGGACTTTTGGAATCGAATTGAATTGATTTCATCGGTAATAATTTCATATTTTTCTAAATTTTTATTTTACATAAATATTTTAGTGTACTTACGTTTAAACTAATAAATTATTTTAATATTTTACTTATTTTAATGTTTCACTTTATTGTAAGCATTCATTATAATTTCCCTTGCTTAACTACCAATCAAATTAATGTTTCAAAAATGTAAACAAATCAATGACCAGAAATCCACAAAATTCTAAAATCCACAAAATCTCTGGTACAGGCTGTGCGGATTTGAGGTAGTCTACTGTATATTAATGAATATAATATGCTACAGTAAAACTTCCTTTTAATGGACATCTCTATTTAGTTGTCACATTTTCGATCCGCTTGTACATTTTGACCTTTCAGTGGCGGGCAAATTCTGCCCTCCCGATATGTCTGTTACTTAGAAATTTTACTGTATATCTGTTATGTCATGTTATATAGTTATAGGTACAAATACTTCCGCCACTGTCCTCAGTATGACAACTATATATTATTGACTACACAGTTAAAATGAAGAAAGCAAAATGAAAAAAGGGGGGAGGCAGTACTGTAATTAATATTTTTTACTCCATTGTTGGCTCAGCGAATATGACCTGGCCTAGATAATACATAAACAAAACCAAAATACTAAATACCTGCAAATCAAAGGAAGGAAAACAGTTGTTAAAATATAAATTAGGAAAGTAAGCTGTTAATTAATATTTGACGTGTTTACCATTTTGCAAAATATGCAGTTATTTCAGAATTGCCTTTCAGGATTTTCCTTTTTCTTCCATGTGCTGCACATTAGTTAAAATAAGTAAAAAAAAGTAAGAATGAAAGGATTGAATTTCTTATTTTATATGTCAGTAGGTGGGGTGAAAGATTGTTAGATCATTGTCATGGGCATAGGAAGGGGGTGGGGTCCTGGACACCCCCCCCCCCCCACATTTCCGGCTGAATCTCCCAAAAATATTTTATAGGGAAAAAATGATTTTTATTTTAAAGATTATTTAAAAGAGCAATCGTTCTATAAATGATAAGTAATAATAACAAGAACCGATAAAACACAACTTTTAGTTTACTATGTTATTTAGCAAGGCCTTAGACAGCGTGGGGATCACCAGGGATTGATCCCCCCCCCCCCCCCCCCCTCCAAAATTTTTTTTTTATCAAGGTGTTTCAAAGATGTCATAAAATCTATACTATAAAATAAGTTTCAATCAAGTATCTTCGTTTTTATTATTCATATTTTTGCACTTGCACTTTTAAGCGATTCAATAAAATAAATCATTCTATTAAACGAAGAAAATGACATTAAAATAAATAATCATTGTTTAACGTCTGATATACGATTTAAAAATAAAAAATATATTATAATTCATCAGACATACAAGTAAAAATTACATAAATACATTTAATACAATTAAAAAGCAAACATTTCGAGCTAAAATTTAGCCCCTCACCAGTGCAATAAATAACATTCAAATGACAAAAAACTATAAATCATGTTTACAGTTAAAAATTACTAGTAGTTAAAATTAAGTAAAGTATAAAAATTTTTCAAAACAATGCTGAATATTCAGGAGGAAGTGCACATGGTTCATTTATCGGCGACATTTGCTTTCAGGTGAACACACCTTCCAGAAAAACTCTACTTATAATATTATTGCAACCGGATCTGATAACTTTCATATTTGCGTAATCTGGGATATGGTAGGTATCTAAAGAATGCTGTACAATAGGGTGGGTCGAAAAAACCGAAATATTTATAATCGAAACGTAATAGCGCGGAAAAGTTGCCTTTTGTAAAAAAGATACAATACGTAAAATATTACACCGATTGGTTAATATCTTTTACCGCCGCAAGGGGTCCAAATTTCGAAAAAATCGCAAAAAACATACTTTTAGCAATTTTTTTTTTAAATTATCCAAACATACTTATTAAATTTCTAACAGAACGCAATAGCCACGCCAAGATATTAGTAATGTAACATTAAGATTTCATTTTTGAGACATCGTTCCTTTTACCGCCACAATAGGGCCAAAATTTCTAAAAAATGTTAAAAATTAAAGTTTTTCCTTTTTTCAATTTTCATAACTTTTGTAATGTTTTCAGATTTTTTACATTTCTAATAGGCTGGGAAAGGCATTTTATGTTGTTAATTTCATGCACATTGTTAACCATGATCACTGTAATTCTATAAAAAAAGAAATTGCTCAATGATAGAAACACCTGCAGCTGCCTGCACGTAAAATTAATTTCTCGCTGCTAGAGGGCCACGTTACACTTTGTTCGTTTTTTTTTTTTTTGTAATGTACTCCTTTTACTCTATACTTTGATGGCCCTAAAGATAGAAATATCTGCCAGGTTAAAGAGGTGGCAAAGTTTCATCTTTGCGAAGTCAAGGAGGAACATATCTCTTTGTACTAGAACCAGGTCTGAATTATTTTCGTCATTTGACCCCATCGTCTGACAAGCCGACTTCTATATGCAATGACATTATAGATTTTTTGAAGAAAAATGAAATCCCGACTGGAATAATAATTGCAGTTGAATTTCGCGGAACTGTCTTCAAAACAGGATGCAAAGGTGGTGTTATAGTAGGATTAGTTGGGAACAACTTTTAAAAAACCACTTTATTGTCTTCCTTGACCTCACTTCAGTGAGCTTCCACTGAGACATCTTTTCAAACATCTTGATGACAAAAAACAGGTTCTCTATTATATTGTGACCCAATTGGTTGATCTCTTGCGATTTGCGAATTATGACCAATTGCAAAATTTAAACCAATTTAATCTGATCACCTAGCTGTTGATAAAGATGATTTGTCAACTAACCAGAAGTATATGTCTGAAATATTGCAAGCTTTTTCAACACGCGTGTATACAATTGACCTTTTTCGCTGAGTCCCTGGACAAATATTTCACGCAAGGTGGATCATTACTGCTATTCGAATTTTGAGACTATACGTTGAAACAAAGAATCTTCTTAACTTGTCATACTCTTTGAGTACATCCTGAAAATGTACTGCATCAGTTGGTTCACAATTAAAATGAATCACTCATGTTTTCCAGAATCTCTGTTAGTAACTTACGTTACTTGACAGATAATCTACTAATGTAAACGGCCGGGGTCTGAGTGAGGTGGTTACATTGCACAATAGGTTCAGAACATCGATGATTTCTCCTTCAAGGTCAACTAAAATTTCACGGTACCAAATGTTGTTTTTTCGTTTCCTTTTCTTTTTTTTTTTGTTTATTTTTTGGCAGACTACAATTCTGATAAGGCACATCACTTGCAATAGGGGTTGAAAACTCTTATTTTGTCACTTTTTTTTGTGTAAATGTTAAAAGAGTTTAGTTGGAAGTTAAGTTTTGTTCAGTTTTTTTAGATGGTGAAGAGTTTATCAACTTCAAATAGGTAAGAATAAATTTTAATTTCTGAGACTATATTCCATGTAATTCAAAGTAAGCTGCTACTTTATCATAAAATATAACAGCATTTTTCAATCGATGTATTGCAACAAGTGTTGCCATGTGTCCTGATTTTTAGGGCTTCCTTGACCCGTCCTGCAAAACCACTGCACAAGATGTCATAAAGCCCTGATCTTCCACAAATTCTTTTAAATACTAGTCTGTGTAAGGATTTAAAAAAGAAATATTTCTTTTTAAAAATTATCTTTTTTTTTTGTTGTTGTTTAAATAGACTTTTATGAGAACTTTTTTCTAAGAGAATTATATTTTCAGATTTTTCTCTCAAAACATAAAATCTCAAAGACAATTTAAAGAATATATAACTCAAAAAAAACTTGCCGGCTCGACCAACAGCCGGAGGTAGATTTCGAAGATGAGTACTAATTTCACCAACAAAAACTGAATCAAGATTAGAGAGAAATCCAGTTTAGCAATTTTATCTGGGCGCTTTTGGTGAGTTTATTATTTCGTTTTTCTGTAGGAGCTGGTTTTATCAGAATCATGTTAAAAAAAATACGAGGGTATATCAATAAGTTTTTGCCCTCACATAGAAAGAATTGAGTGAAATTTATGAAATTGCTACATTTTATGAGTCCGTTTCTGTATAGTGCAATGTAACACACTTCTGCAAACGGTATTTCAAAGAGAGGGGGGGGGATGCAATAGTAGACCTAAAGGGCTCATTTTCTAACTTTTGCCGGCGCACATGCGACATATTGTTGGAAAGGCCTGTGATCACTTATTCATGCTATGCACCTCCTGAGCCCCCCCCCCCAAATTTGCCTTCTGGGGGGCATTTTTCTAAATTTTGTGGACATCATTCATGCTCTCTGGGGGCCAAATTTAGGGGAGGAGCTCGCAAGAGGCATAGCATGAATAAGTGGTCACAGGCCTTCCCTATAATATGTCACATATGGGGGTCGACAAAAGTTAGAAAATTGTCCCCATTTGGGTGTACTATCGCGCCTCCTGGAATACATCCTCCCCCTCTCTTTGAAATACTGTTTGCAGAAATCTATTACTGTGCACAGTGACTATATAGAAAACGACTAATACAATGCAGCAATTTCATAAATTTCACAATTATTTATATGTGAGGGCAAAAACTTATTGATACACCCTCATATTTTTGCACGCTCAACAACTCGAAATTTTCTGACACATTTTCAGATTCATTTTTAAAAGTAAAAACATGAAACTTGCTGATGTGATATTTTGAAGAGATTTATAAATGACCTATGTGCTTACATTGTTCGTTCAATTAATTATAACTTGATTTACAAACAATTATTTTCCGAGTACGACCATTTTTAGGGTTTCGTTCATCTGATGAAACCTATTCGTCTCGCTCCTCTGTCTGTCTATCTGTCCGTCCGTCTGTCTGTCCGTCACAGAGACCGTTCTCAGAAACTATACATGTTGGAGACTTGAAATTTTGCATACTTATAGCTGAACACGACACATCATACAACAAATCATAAAATTTTGAAAAAGTCGTACGTTTAACCCTTTGGACTTCCAAATGTGTAATTTAAACAATTCTTTCTAAGTGAGCCCGTAATTAGGTTGAAAGCGTGAAATTTTGCGTACTTATAGCTGGACACCTCAGACCAAACGACAAATTATAAAATTTTGCAAAAGTTCTAAATTTAATCCTTTGGGGTCTTACATGTGTATTTGAAACAATCCTTTCTAAGTGAGTGCCTAATTAAGTTGGAGGAGTGAAATTTTACATACTTATAGCAAAACACGTCACATCAAACGACAAACTATAAAATTTTGAAAAAAATCGTACATTTAACCCTTTGGGCTCCCACATGTGTATTTTAAACAATTCTTTCTAAGTGAGCCCTAATTAGGTTGGAGGCGTGAAATTTTGCATACATATAGCTGAACACCTCACATAAAATGGCAAACCATAAAATTTTGAAAAAGTCGTACATTTAAGCCTTCGGGCTCCCACATATCTATTTTAAACAATTCTTTTTAAGTGAGCCCCTAATTAGGTTGGATGCGTGAAATTTTGCATAATTATAGCTGATCACCTCACATCAAGCGACAAATCATAAAATTTTGAAAAAGTCGTACATTTAACCATTTGGGCTCCCACATGTGTATTATAAACAATTCTTTCTAAGTGAGACCATATTTAGGTTGGAGGCGTGAAATTTTGCATACTTATAGTTGAACACAATCATGCGACAAATCATAAAATTTTGCAAAAGTCGTACATTTAACCCTTTGGGCTCCCACATGCGTATTTTAAGCAATTCTTTCTAACTAAGCCCCTTATTAAATTGGAGATTTGAAATTTTGCATACTTATAGCAGAACACCTGAGGCCAGGCGTCAAATCATAAAATCTTGAAAAAGTCTTACGTTTAACCCTTTGAGATACCACTTATGTATTTTAAAGAATTCTTTCTAAGAGAGCCCTTAATTAAGTTGGAAACATGAATTTTTGCATACGACCTCAGACTTCTCGACTGAATACCTCAGACTCCACGACAAATCATAAAAATTTCAAAAAGTCTTATATTATTTACTCCTCCGGGCTCTAACTTGTGTATTTTATGCAATTTTTCTAACCTCCGCCCTTTTCAGCAGGGGAGCACTTTCCAACTTTTGCCGACACCCCTTTGACCATTCTTTCATACTATGCACCATAGCCTTACATATTTTAGTTCCACTTTTTACCACCAGGGGCGCCTACTTATCTCGGGTGCTATGGGCCCAATCCCCCCGACTAATATATCTACGGATAGTATGTAAAACGGAGTTTCGTTCAGATAGAGGTTTGTTTAGAGTAGAGTGCGCCCCTGGTTGCGAAATGTGGAACTAACGGATTTTTCAAAAGGATAAAGTGTTTTGAAAGGAATATTAAACGAAACCCTCTGTGCGATCTGTGATCACACTTACCCACTTGTTTTTGTTTCCAGCACTTCCTGAAATTTGGCTCAAAATTCCCTTTTTGACAGCATTTTTTGAAATATATTCTGCTTTTATCAAAAACTCGACCAATACGGCACATTATATAGTTTCTGAATAAGAGGACTTGCCAATTGGATGCATTTGAAAGGAAAAAAGAATTTAAAAAACAAATCAGAAAATAAGCAGTTTGTATTTGAGTACATACTTAATATGAACATTTTTTCTTTAACTCCTATTTTTGTTTAATTTGTTTTTGCTGTAAGAGTTGGTCCTATCAAAAACTTGTCAAAATAAAAGTTGTAGATAATAGTAAGAATATGTAAAATAAATTTAAGAGGAATGGATATCTTGTGAATTGACGAATTTATGGATTTTTTTCTTCCTCAACCGAACCCCCTTTTTTTTTCCAAGCAAGAGTTGGTACTACCAGAAACTTGTCAGTATAAAAGTTGTAGGTAGTATTAAGAAGATATGTAATAAGTTTATTTGAATTTGACATCTTGAGAATTGACAAAGTTATGAATTTTTTCTCCCTAAAATCCTATTTTTGCGCCCCTAGAGCCCTTTTTAATTTTATTAAAAATCTGTGATACATAAATTTTTACCATTTTCCTAGAAGTAATAATAACTTTAAACTGTTTTGATATGTATTATAATTAAGAAGTTATTTGGGTTTTTTTTTCAGTTTTCACAAAACCCCTCCCTATTTTGACACTCTTGGTCTGATTTTGCCCATTAACGAGATATCCTGCCTCTTGAATTTATGTGTCAGTTTGGAAGAGATTTGTGCAGAATTATGGAAGTTATCGTGTCCATAAAAAAAGATATATACATATATATAGATAGATAGATAGATAGACATATAAAGTTTTTACTGGGGATGATTTTGGGTACTAGGAGTCATGATCGACGTAGGTCTGCAAAACTTTTCAGAAATTCCAACATAGGGGATAATGTAATAGGTAGTATTTCTTACGAAATCTACCTAAAACACTGTACAAAATGTCATAATTTTATCTTTCGTGGAAATTCAAAAATATATATTTAAATAGGGCAAATTGTGAAAAAAATCATTCTAAAATAAACACATTAAAATCCTGTTCTGGAACTAGCATTTTTGTTACCAAAGAAAATAAAAATATGCAGGATTGTTTTTTGGTTTTTCAAGATTTTTTAAATTTTAGATATATTTCAAACTATTACTTTGGGAATATTCTTTATTATTTAATAAAAATTGTGACAGTGCATTCTATTATTTAATATCATTTATATTATTTAATATCATCATATAATTGAAGTAATTTAACAATATTTTAATATTTTATTAGTATTCTTATCATGTTTAAAGCTTTGTATGATTAATTGGTAAAAATGTAAATACACATTTCATATAGAAACTTTAAAAGACATACCAAATTCTTGTTTACTTTACATTCTATAGCATAGTTACTACACAAATACAAATGCAGCATCAGAATTTCAAATCCTGATTTGCTTCATTATTTGAGCGTTTTCATCTGTTAAAGAATCTGGTTTTAATCTTTTAGCCCAATATAGTAAATTCTATCAGTGGGGCCCATTCGGATTTCGTAAGTAATTTTCACTATAGTGGCAAGTAACTTTATGTGATTTTTAGAATTTTTTCGTGATTCTCATAGATTTTTTGACATTCGTAAAAGAATTGTTCTGAATGAATGAATTGTTTACGAATTTAAGTTATTGTATTTTTTTCATGCACTTTAAAACCATGTAAGACCATTATATATAAAACATTATAATACATGGTTTAATATACTTTAGTTCTTCAATGTATTTTTTCTAATTGTGTTATGCATAAATTTATCATTAATTTCTACAGTTAAAAAGTATCACGTTGCAGACAAATTTTGCTTTCAATGGGGCATGTTGCAGAAAGCTAAAAAAAATTCTGCCACAGGGTATGCTAGGTTGACTATAGATGACAAGTAAAGGATTTATGAATATTTTTGACGAAATTTAATGCCTAGATGTAATGTAATAGGCATACATTTAGATGTAATGTAATAAGTATTGTATAAAATTTTAAAGAAAAAAAAGCCAGAAGGTGGCGCTTGATAGCGAATTTTGTTCGATTTCCGGGACGGGCGCGGTAGCTAATGGGGAAAAAAAAAAAGAAACATACTGAATCAGCTAAATTGACCTATCTATATCATCAGCCAAAAGTCGGTCCCCAAGTTGGGCGATTTCCCTATCCATGTTTAATTTTCGCATTTGTAATAAGCCAAAATTTTTCACGTTTTTGGGTATATTACCCATTAATTAGACTTCATTATGAAATTTTTTCTGCCCTTGTCCATTGTTTTGAAACATTTATTGACAAAAGATGTGATGTGTAATAAATAACAAAAAAAAACCTGTGTGAGATAGAAGAAAGTTTCATCCGATTTAGTTTTTTTAATCGACTATACGTTTCTAGGAACATATCAATAGATGAGCTTCCTGTTGAGTGTTTATGGCTTAACAAAAGTGTTTACTATTATTGTTTGGAAATTATTAAAAAGATGGGGCCGTGCCCCCGCCCCCCTAGAAAAATTCTCTAGTTACGCCCGTGGAAGTAAAAGATAGGCCACTTTTTTCCTTCTTTAACTAACCTGATCTTTCATATAATGTGTAACGCACGAACTACAGGTTGTTGAAATTTTCTTACGCCGATAGATAGCAGCATGAGAAACTATTAATTGAATATGGATGGATCGAACATGTTAGAATATCGCGTCTATCGAAAATTTAATCGCAAAATGGCTTTGCGTTGATTTTTCTATAATTTTCTGTCTGAATAATATATCACAACTTCTACATGGTATTTTACAAATTTCTTTGTTAAAAATATTTCATGTCTGATTTATTTTATACCTTTTTTAATTCCCACTATAGAAGGGAAATATAACAATTTAAAGAAAGTTGCAGGCTACTGCGTTGTTGATTTAGGCTTACTGTTCCCCATTTGAGCAACATTTCGTTAGAAGGTAATTTATTTGAAGCTATGATATGTATCTTTACCTATTAGATGTATTTTCTTATTACCTTTATAATGCAATATTTCTTTACTTTAATGTGCTTACTGCAATAATTTAAAAATGTCAGTTTTATGTGCAATTTTTTTCCCTTCTAATCAGCATATATTTTAAATTGAAATTTACCGAATAGCTGATTCGGTATTCGGAGGTTCGGCATGTAAACCGAATATTCGGCTTCGGCCGAATACTTTTAAGTGTTCGACCGAATAATTGCAGATAAGTATTTTCTTAGAAGTAGAAGTATTCTTTTTTACTTAGCAATAGAATAGGCTAAACAATGAGTTTCAGTATTATGTGCATGAGTTCAGAGTTAAGCTGCACTTCAAAAAACAAGTCAAAGGCCATCTTTAATTAAAAAAAAAAACTTTTTCCTTCCTAAAATAGTCTACATAGGTGTGAAATCAAAACAACTGTCTACAACAGAGAAAAAAAGAAGTAAGGAAGATGCACATCTTTCCCTTATCATTTAATTTTATTTACTTCTACATTAGTTTTTTTTTTAAATTTAAATTTATTTAATGTGTATTTTCTTTAATATACACATCAAATAAGTATACCAGAGTTCATATCTGTATATCTAAGGTGTATATTAAAGAAAATACACATATCAAATAAGTATACCCCTATGCCTATTCTATAGCTTTTATAACCATTGTATCAAAATTGTCAAATTTATTATCTTCATCACCACAATGTTAAAATATTAATCAAAATATAAATATTCTATCAATAATTTCACAGAAAATAGTTAAATGTACAAATTGATATGATACCTTTTGTATTTTGAGAACATTCCTATTCAATATGTTTATAATTAGACTTAGACAATCAGTAAATCAGCTTAATAACAACCTTGTTTCTTTTTATTTGAATGAACTTTTGTTTTTCTGATAATCCTTAACCTTAATAATACCCTGTATAGTTTAATACTTTCATAGGTTATTTCTGGGTATTGACTAGTGATAAAATAAAAAATAAGTGATGAATTAATGAATTTGTGAGCGGAAAGAAGTCATTAAATTTTTTTGTGTAATTAGGTTTAAGAATAAAAATGTAACTGAATTAAATTATTGAGAATTTAATTTCAATTAAAGCTTATTAAAAAAGCTAATACAGTACAACCTCGATATCTCAAATCTGTGGGGAAGAGAAAAAAAATTCGAGATATAGGGGTTTTGAGTTATCAAGGTTTTGACAAAATTTTAAAAATCTAATCTCACAAACTACTTTTTGCTGTAAAAAATAACATTCATCAAAAACTACACATAATCTACTAATAATTAACAAATTACACTTCTCAGAGTTTTAATAATTTAAAATTGTTTTGCACAATTGCTTGTTTTGATTAAATAATGTCCAATTCGTCATTAAGTAATGCATTCAGTTTTTTCGGAAAAAAGTCTTTAATTGAAGTCTGGCATCTCGCAGAATCTTTTTGCGATTGCACAGTTTTCTCTAACATAGCAGTGGTATCGAATGCTTCAGTTCTAATATTTTCATTTGATTCAAGAAATCTCTGCAGCAGGTCAACTGCCTTCTCGGCTTCTTTCACTGTAATTTTTTCATGCTCTTGTTGATCTTGTAGGTCTGTAAATTTCTTCAACAATCTCTTCATCTGTCATTAGTGCCACACATTTCAAGCTCATTGTCTATATTCAAGAATTCTTCGAATGAAATCTCAGTGTGACAAGCCTTTTTTTTTAAAAAAAATTCCCACTGTTCTGGATTCAGTTCTCCTTCTTCAGTTGCTTGCTTAATGGAATTGACTACCTCTGTTTCACTGTTGGTTACATATTCTAAAAATCCTGCTTTTATGAAATGATTTCTTATTGTTGTTTTTGTAACATTTTCCCATGCATAGATGTCCATTCGCATTGACTGTAAGATGTTGACAGGTGTGCTAGATGGTTTACTTTCACCGATATTATTCAGAAGTCTTCTCACAATTTGGACTCGAAAACCAACTTTGAAGCTACATATTATCTCCTGGTCGAATGGTTATAACTTCGAAGTCATGTTTGGCAGTAAAACTTTAACAGTGATATTTTTTAGCGTTGGAAGAGTGGAATTTACAATTGTCTATGAAGAAGAGAATGTGTATTTTACTTTTAGCCATTGTTTTACCGATTCCTATCAGCCAACCAGCAAAAATTGCTTTTGCCATCCAATCCTTTATATTTGACTTGTACAGCATTACAAATGACTTAATTTTAGCAAAGAACCTTGGCTTTTTAGATTGTCCTATCATAAGAGGGGAAGCTTTTCTTTACCACTTTGATTTGCTGTCAAAAGCACAGTTACACAAAGTTTACTCTGTTTGCTAAATAGGTATTCTTCACGATGAAAACACTGGTAGAATAATCCAGTTTCATCTGCGTTAAACACATCATCTGCTTTATAGTCCTTTAAAAGAGAAGGTTTCCAAAAAACGATGCTGTGCCTTTTTTTGGTTTCAAAAGAGTTCCATTCATACCCTTTAAGCTCTTTGTATGAACAAAAGGATAAAAGAATCTGAAACCAACATCCAGATGAAACTGGCTCTACAGCTGACAAAAGCCAAAAATAAAAAGTCAAACTAACTTCTGTGGAAAAAATTTCGACATATCAAGGGTTTTGGAAAATATATTTCGAGATAACTGTGGAAAGTACATAAGAATTTTGATGAAAATACATGAGAAATTTCATTTTTTGAGATAAGGAGGTTTGAGATATCGAGGTCCCGACTGTATATGCAGAAATGCGTATTGAAAAGTTTCAAGTATTCGGTTGCCGAATATTCAAGCTTTGGTATACACTTCGACCGAAGCTTCGGTATTCGGCGAAATTGCTGCTTCGGTCAATCCCTAATTTTAAACATATTTTCTATATATAAAATACATTTTGCTGCAGTAATTTTTTTTTATGTTTTTTTAAATGTTTAATTTTTTTTTTATTACTTCCTTACGATGTAAATTACTTATATTCATTGCATCATTTTCTATACTTTCTCTTACTAAAACTTTAATACTGATATTTAACATCCATATTTTGGTTATTTTCATGAAATAGATGAGTTTGTGATCTGCAAAAATTTTTTTTTTAATTAACCTGCAAAAAAAAGTCAAAATTTTGGTGATAGACAGTTAACTGTGGCAATCCAGATTTATGCTACTGTAGTTAGTTTTCCAAATATCAAAAATAAAAGAATCATCAAATTTTAGTGATAAATCACTGTCATGGTATCGTACATTTTGGCAAACCTACCAGTGAGGAAAAGAGGAAGAATTTTCTGTCACACAGTCATACTATTTGGCTAACGTTGAAAAGTAGTAAAAATTTTGGCTTAGATGTATTATAATCCCGTGTCCACCATCTCGGATTTTTTTTCTTGCATGAAAACTCCTTTTTCGCCAAGTGTTAATGTCGCTAATGGTTAAATGTTGTTGATAGATTAATATAATATTGAAAAAACTGGAATATAATAATTATAACTATTAATTAAAAAATAATTTTTAATTCTCGCCAAGAAAAAAATCCCAGATGGCAGATGCAGGATTATAATACATCTGTTCCATATTTAATTGTTGATTGTGAAAAGTTTTGTTTGCCTAAGCAAAAATTTTTTGTGACAGTATTTTTAGAAAGAAAGGAAAAAAAAATACTTTTCAAATAATTCGATTTCTCTTGTTTGGTGCAGTAGTATGTGTCATCAGTGTATCACCATATGAAATCTGTCAAATTTTAAAGATTGCTCTATAAGAATTATATTTGCTGATAAAAATTTTCAATTTCGTTTTGTATTAGTTATTTTTGTTTTTTTCATCTTTTATAAAGACATTTTTAGATTTGATTTTTAAAATTAGAATTATTCCTTTAAAAAAAAAAAAAAAAATGGTATTCATAAGATACTTCAAAAATTTGTTTGCATAATGGAAGTAATATTTCTGTATTAGTTCTCATTAATTGAATTTTAAAATCTTATGTTCTATATTTAAATGCTAAATTTATTAAAATTGAAGCATAGTTTTGTAATTTTTATGGTTTCTTTAATTTTCAGTTGTTTTTTAATGTTATTGTGCTGAAAATATCTTTATTGAAATTGACCACAAATACGCAACTGTGAGGAAATTTAGTTTAGAAATTAAGTGAGCACTTGCAAAGCTTTAAATCACTATTATTTTTTTTTTTTTCAAATCGCAGTTTTGAAAATAACTGCCATCTTGATTCATCTCAGAATTTCTCATTGGTGGTCATTTTCAAAAACAGCATTTAGGCTTGTTTTTTGAAAAATTCCCAAGTTCATCCCATGAACCCAGGGCTTAATTTGTGCCGGAGCCCAGCTCCGGTACTTTTCTGTTTTTAGTAAATTTTGAAATATAGGTCTGAATTCACCGGAGCTCATAAATACTGGGCTCCGGAGCTCAGTGCAATTCGTAGCTATGCATTTTTATGAAAAAATGCACAGCTACGAACTATCTCATTTTTGCGTTAACACTATTTCCGAATCATAAGCCTTACCATATTTAATCGGAGAATTCTGCAATTAATTTACACTAAAACTAGGCAAATATTACTATTCGGAAGTAACTAGAAAGTAGAATAGTTGACAGCTAAGTATAAGCTGATAGATATTTTTAAAATTTTTATTTTGCTGAAGAAAAAAAAAATGCTTTAAATTTTGCAAATAATGTACGAAATATAAATATGCAGATCGGAATAACAGGGGTGGGGGTGTTTAGGGGGAAACGGTACAGTTGTAGTACCGGTACCACATAATATTAGGGCTCTGGTACTTTTTTCCTTAGAAATTAAGCCCTGCATGAACCACAAAACACCTGTTCCATTTTCACCTAGTTTTAACACATTTATGCATGCCTTAAGTGTGGTTTTAAGCATGTCAATAGTTCATGTAAGAGGTGAGAATTTGTACACAGTTTTAAAACTATATTTTTCTAGTACAGTAAAGGCTCAACTAACCAGCATGCTTGGGAAGTGCCGATTGTCGGATACTTGAAAAGTCTGGAGAGTTGAGCACTAAAAATTCTGTCATGAAAGAAGCAGTGGGGCGGTCATCGGTGTAACAGTGAAAAAAGAAGATGATTTTTTGGCCTATTTTCCTGTTCATGAAGTCTATCAAATAATTCTTTTATTATCATTATTAAATTTGCATTTGATAAAGTTATTTTTGTTGCCTTTAAAATACAAATACAGAATATTTTGTGTTAGCACGTTATTTACTAAATTTATTTATTAATCTTTAGTGTTGACTCTAGAAAAAAAAAGACCACCGGGCAGGAATTTTTCAAAAAGGGAACACTCTTCTCTAAAAAAGGGTACATTTTTTTCAAATAGGGAACCCTCTTCTAAAAAATGGGCACATTTTTTTTCAAAAAGGGGACACTTCTACCTTGTTCACAAAAAATATTTTGAACTGGTTTAGGGTGCATAAGAGGTGTTAAAAAGGACAGCCATGTGCATCGGAAGGGCTTAAAAGTTCCGCCGGGCGCTGCCCCTGCTAAAGTGGCTTAGAGTCAACACTAATCTTTTATAATGTTACATTATTTATAATTAAACTTCTCATAAAGATTTTAATTAAGGACTAAGATGAATAACAGATGCTGCTCTTACTTCATGTGCTAATAAAGTAAACTTTAACTTGGAAAATAACAAAACTAATAAAGTCAACAAACCAACTAGAATTCCTGTTAGATGTTTTTCAAAGGTTCTTTTTAACAGGGAAAAATGCACCCTGCTCTTTTTCTGAAGCATCAACTTTTCTTTGTAATTTTTTTTTTAATGTTGTCCTTTTTTCCTCTTTTCAAGAAAAAGAATGTGGACAATAGGAAAATTAAGTTCTGTATGATTCACTCGTGTTGCCTCAATTATACCCATCCCATGCAGACCAAGAACAGATTCAGCAACCCCACTGTAATAATGATTTCTTTCTACATAACTAAGAACATTATCAGATGCAAGTTAATAATGTTTGTCATCTCCGATCATGATAAAAACAACCTACACAGTCATCAGCATTTTTTTTTGGGGGGGGGGGGGGGTCTAATCTTCTGAAAACTTGTGGCCTAATTTATTATTTGATTTTGCTGAAAATTGAATTCAATTGGATAATTTGCAACAGGGATGGCAATTATTTTTTTAAAATTATGAGTAAGAAAAAGAAAACAGAATTCTTTTGTTCTTTATTTTTATCTAATAATATTATTATTTCTGTTTGCTGTTTAGGCTGTTAAAAAATATTTTTCCCTGCTAATTTAACAACGCAAAACTTCAGTCATTCGCAGTCAGGTGGGGAGAAAAGTTTGAACAGGTAAAAGTTCAACAATTAAAAAAAAAAAAAAAAAGAAAGAAACTTACCCCGGAGTGTTTTTTTTTTTTTTTTTTTTTTAGATTTCTAGTTAAGTGTAAATGATTCAAACACATTCAAGTACGAAATATTTCTGAATAAATATAATATTTAAAATATAAGGTACTACTTGATTATCCTGTCGATCAAAAAACTATCGACAAATTATAATATGAAATGCCAATAATGGCTGATCGTAAAAGTCACATTCACTGGACACAACTCACATGTTACACATGTTTTTTATGTCATGAAATGATTTTTATTTCGACATATTGTTTGTATTTTTATTAAATTTATACTAATTTATTTGTTCTTTTGTTATTTAAAATAAAAATCATGTCTATTTTGTTAAATTTGGCTTTGTATAATTTGGCGAGTACTTTAGCGATTTGTATAATTTGGTGAGTAGTTTAGTGATTTGTATCATTTCACAAAATTAGTGGATGGGATTATCAAGTAGTACTAAATATAATATTGTATAAAGATCTTTGTTAAATATTTCATTAAAAGTAAAGATTTCTTATTCTTGAATAAGTAAAACAATAAAAAAAGATACTTTGGAATAAATAATTTCTCAGCGGTAAAATTTTTTCAACTGTTTATGGGAAAGGAAAATAAAAGAGCTTTCCCAATCAGATTAACCTCATTTTGGATGTCCTGTGCAGAATTGAAGATAGCTGTAGTAAGATGTAGCTGCAGGTGTGAAAAAAGGTTGAAGTCCAAAGGAGCGATCTTGGGGCTATAGGGTGTGTGCGTCAAAAGATCCCATTCAGGTCCATACAGAGTCTAGCCGGTGAATGCAGACACATGTGGTCTAGCATTATTTTGATGAGACATTACCTTCTTGCGCCGGAACTCATTTTGGCATTTTGCCTTGATAGCAGCGTTAACACATACTAGCATCTCGCTGTACACCTTACTGTCCATGGTTTTACCTTTTCCCAGATACTCTTTGTGGATAATACCATGGCAATCCCACCAGATACAAAGCATTATCTTTTTGTTAGTCAAATTGCACTCTGTGACGCTGCCATCAGGAGCAGACCAACCCACTTTTCTGCTTTTGTTGTACAAGTAAATCCATTTTTCGTCACAAGTGACGATCCAGTCCAGAATTTTGTCCTTGCTTTGATATTCGAGCAGATCAGTGCAGGCCGGAACATGTTTGACCTTATCTGCTTGAGTCAGCTCATGCGGAACCCAGCGATTGAACTTGTACGTCAAGTTTATGAGATGTATAATGTGATGCGCAACTAATGGATATGGCACTAATGTCTAATTCCTTAGCTAGCACACGAGTGGTTGAACACTGATCTTCTTCCATAAGATCTCACAGGCTTGCCTCATGAACATCAGTTGGGCGGCCAGTGCGCTCTACTTCTTGAATGTCGTAGTCCTTATTTTTGAACTTTTGGTACCAAACCTTCACAGTGTCATATGATACAACAGTTGTACCTAAAGGACTTACACATGATTTGGTGACATTCTGTAGCTGAGTTTTTGCAACAGAACTGGAAGTAAATGATGGTTCTAATCTGGTAGCTAGATAGTTCCATTTGAAACACCCTGTACTTAATGATAACGATATTTTTTTACAAATTTCACAACACAGTGTTATAAAGGAAGTCTTTCTTTCAAATGCCAAAAATCGTTTGACAAAATATGAGCAAACACTTCAACAAAAACGGTTTGCGCAGATGATATTAGCTATGGTGAAAAATTTGTTACAGCCTGATACATGTGAAGTATGTAACCAAATCCAAAATAGGAGATTATTATGCTTTTCTTGAAGAAGAGGACATTGATACAGTAAAAAAAAGCGATGTTGTAAAAGATTTAGAAGAACCGCTTTGCAATAACTGCGAGCAATATTACTTTAAAATTTGAATATTATATTGTTTAACATAATATGTAACAGATCAACTTTTTGTTTTAATATACAGTGAAATACGTTTAACATTAAATTGAGGGGACCGAAATTTTTTTTCGTGTAAAAGAATTTCACGTTAAAAGATTCGTAAAAGAAAAGAACAAAACTCACAAATATTTTCGACGTCGCCAAATTTTATTTCGATTTCCTGTTAAGCTATTAGTAGGTTGTGCATACATTTGGATAAAAAGCAATTAAAAATATATTTATTTTTGGGGGGAAAAATCAGATTTTTTTTGTGTGTCTTTTTCAGCATTCTGAGATCTAGCTTGTTTGAATCAAATAAGCAAAGCTGTCCCTAATTCTTCGTGCTTAGCGGCTCTCATACGTTTTCTCTCTGGCTTAAACATACTGCGCTCAAACATTAAAATAATAGGATACCTGTTTTATTATCGTTAATAAAGTAGAATCGGCAATGCCAAACTCTTTGCAGATTTCTGTTTTCGTCCTTTTTTTTTTTTCATCACCTACATTAAGCAGCTTCATCTTCATTTGAAGCGAAATAGCAGTTTGTTTTCGCAGCCATTGTGCTCATAAAACAAAAGCTAATTTACAAAAAAACCCGAAATTCACTGATTTTCACCTAAAATTCAGTGGTTTTAACACAAAATTTACCAATTTCAACTCAAACTATCTACATCGTAAGCGAATTTTCTTCGTGTTAAACGATTTTTGTTTCGTGTTAAAAGAAACAAAATGTATTAAATTGCATAGTATACTGTCCGGACCGCTATATCATTTCGTGTTAAGCGTTTTCGTGTTAAACGTATTTCACTGTACTTACTAATAAAGATATTCTTTAAGCATCATTTTGCATTATGACCCATTTTATCCCAGAATGGAGAAAAGTCAGTCAAAACTATTCAAGCTAAAGTTTAATTAACTTATAATTAAAAAATAAATGTAAAAATTACATAAAAATGATCTGAACGAATGTAATGTCAAGATGCTATTGAAGAAAAACAGGAAAGTTTTATCATGTTATTCAAGACTTTGAATGTGAAAATAGCAAAAAATTGACCCATTTTACCCAACTTGACCCTAAATATTTGTAAAATATATTTCTGTAATATTGTTATTATATTTAAAACATGGATGGTTTGGTAATCAGGTTATAACTTATAAAAATCATTATAAAATAAATGTTTCATTTATCCATATGTTTTTCTGTTTTGTAATCAAATCCCATGAAAAAGTCTTTAATATATTAAATAATTAATCCTATTTTTTTCGGTTATTGAAATTTTTTGCTGCATTATGAGTGTAAATTTATAAGGTATGCAACAGAAAAAAAATCTACATTCTCAATGTATAATAATTTTGATATCCTAAGTTGGTATGAATCTCTACATCCTTGTTATACAGTAGACTCCCTTAAATCCGCGACCCTAAAAAATCCGCGTATTTTTTCAGATGTAAACAATGAAATTTACAGTTAAGTTACGGGAACAAAATTCAAGATGGCGCCAAAATCAGCGACTACCGCAATTTTTTTTACATTTTTTGTTAATCATTCTCTTTTGGTTGTCGCAGCTGATTTATTATTAAATAAAGGGTCTAGCTGGATAAGTATGGCGAAATGGCCCCCACGGCCGATGTTTGAAATAACATATGTGGTAATAATGCTCACCATACGAATGCAATATAGAGTGTTTTTAGCCTCTGACCTTGAACTGTCCTTGAGATAATAGGGGAAGTGTGCGCCGGCGCTACTATTTTTCAAATACGTTTTCCTCAAAAGGTACAAAAGTTAAAAAAATGAAACCAACGCCAATTAATGAAGAATATATTATTTCACATTATACATTTTTTTCACATTTTTACAAAAATTTTAACATAGAAAAATAAACAAAAATATTTAAAAAAAATTATTAATGTAGTAATTTTATATTTACAGCTACCAAAAAATTACAGAATAATCCTCAAAGTATGTACTTTTAAGAAAAAAAAATTTCGTTAAAATCGAAGATGCGCTTTTTGAGTTATAAAAAAATTAATGAATGTTTCCATACATACCACTTCCCTATAGGTTTGTTTCGTGTTTGTAAACATTCTGTTATTTTGGCGTACTGCGCATCCTTCTCGCATAATAATATCAAGAATTGACAAACAAAATGGTAACATTTGCCTACGATGATTTTCACATTGAAGAAAGCTATGGGGCTGAAGAGTGTAGATATATAACGTATCACTTTAGGGGGGAGCGTGTGGGTGGGTGGGGGTCTGTCATTTGACATCGTAGGATATTTGTAGGGGAAGGGATGTCATTTGATATCGTTATATATCGTTATCATTTTTGATCAAAAGAAAATTTACTTTTTTGGTATCTTTTTCTTTACATCCGTTATCTTAAATTTTTTAAGTCTGTTTTCTTCTTTTTATGAAAATACAAAGTTATAATTAAAACCATTGAATTAGAGATGGGCAACATCGTTCCTTTTAAGGAATCGTTCACCGAAAGAAACGAGTTCTTTGGAGTCGTTCCTTTCGGAATCGTTCCGAAAAAAAGGAACGATTCCGAGAAAAAAAGAACGATTTTGAAAAATAAAGGATTTCAAGGGGAAAAAACACTTCCGAGATAAAGAGAACCACATGCAATCCATAATATTTTTTACTAATTTATTTTCTTATGTACCCATCCATTTTCTTACGCATCCAGTCGCCTTAATTTTGTAATGTTTTGGACAGATGATTTTGTTTTTAAAGGTTCATTTCATTGATCAGTGTGTGCAATTAATTTGCAGGTATTTCTAACTTTATGATTTATGGTATAAAGCATAATTCCTCTTGGAAATTTAAGGGCGGCGCAAGGTCTATTCGATTTCCAGTATAATCATTGGTTTCTCTTGAAAATATGTCGTCAAATGACCGTCCATTTATATTATTATTTTATACAGTGTGTCTTTACTCTCAACGATGTTCAATGGCTAATTCCTAAACCGTTCGTCCTAGACCTATAGTTCCAGTTACAAAAATGTTTTAAATAAGGTAAAAAATTATTCTGAAAGTCGTTTGGATTAATAAAAATATTTCTAAAAAAGTTACGAAATTTAATTTTTTATACAGTCCCCCGGCCCTATAAGTGATATTTAGTAAAAATTTCCTGTTCTCTTAAAAGAAAGACAAAAAAGTCCCATTCATCTAATACTAAAATTCATGAAGTTATACGAAACTTTGAAATACAAGACTTATGCCACTTTTCTGCATCCGAATACACATGATTTTAGCCATGCTTCTAGGGGTCGTAAAGAAAGTGCTTAAAGTATTTGAAGGATTTATTTCATGTGTAGCTGCGCTTTGAAAGAAATCGCATTACGACAGATTTTTGTAAGGATTTGAAGCTGTTTCTTTTCATGATTTTTTAAACAAAAATTATGCTACTTTTATAAGCTTTTATTTAACCTATTGACCACCAAAACTATAAAGTAGGAATTTTCAAATTTCTTGTTGAAAGTCGCTTGTCACCACAAATTCAGAAAGGTAATTTTCGCTTTATTAAAATATCAAAATTTCTGCCAATAAATAAGGCAATTTTTTTAATTGTAAAATAGTGGTGACAAAGTAATTAATTTAAGCATGAGCAATTATTTTGACCGTTGCGTGAACGCAACACCAGCGGGTAATGGGTTAACTTGAAACAATCGTATGTATGTCTTTCCAGTTCAAAATTTGTACTCGAAATTCAACTCACTTTAAAATATGCGATCGAGGTTAAATTTTACATATTGACGTAAATCACATGACAATGTAATATTATGATTTTCAGTGCTTACCATATGTACTTATTTTACAGGATAGCACAGACAATTTCGGATAGATTACTACCAACAAGTTTACTAAAAAGTTTTAGGTTAGATAACACAAGACTGCGATGGTTGTGTTTTTTTATTTTTAAAATTATGTATTTTAAAAATTATGATTTTTATGTAGTTTTTATCTTTGAATCAGACAATTATCTTCATTTTTAATCATCATGTCAGGATTTTTCGCAAATAGTAAATTTCAAAATTGAAAAAATAGCTAATACTATAAAATAGAGCCCATGGTTGTATTTTTTAACTTTTACGATTGATTTGTATGTGCTTTTTAGCTATGAATGTAAAAATTACCTTCATATTTAACCATCATGTTAGACTTTTTTCCAAATGGTAAATTTCAAAGTTAAAAAATAGCGAAAATCTGATACTATAAAATGGATGTAAAACTTCTTTTATTCAATTTAATTTTATTTAATTCAAGAATTTATTCAAATTTTGGCTTATACTGGGATTCTTACAGCTAAACAGCTCGGGGATCCGATGATGTGGGAGGTTCAATTAAAACTTTGAACTTTTAAACTTTGAAATTTACAATTTGCAAAAAATCCTGACGTGATGGTTAAAAATGAAGGTCATTTTCGGATTCAATAGTAAAAAATACATAAAAATCAATTATCAAAAGTTAAAGAAATAACAATCACGTCTATTTTATACTCTCAGATTTCCGTAAATTTTTCACTTTTTAGCTTTCAAATTTACGATTTGCAAAAAATCTGTACTTTGTGATAAAAAATGAAGGCCATTTTTGGATTCAGTGCTACAAAATACGTAAGAATTAATTATCAAAAGCTAAAACACATGACACAACACAAATTTGCATCCTAGTATAATCTAATAACATTTCAAAATATGTGTCATTTTGTAAAGAATCGAGGCTGTTGCTTTGCAACATTTTATTTAACGAAAATTCTATTATTTTTTTCCTGTTATATGTTTAGTACAAGCTGTATATTTTGCATTAATATTTCAGAATGATTATAGATTTCAAATTTATAATGCAATGTTAATTTTACTATCAACTATATTTTTTATATATCTGAAGATTATTTATATTTCTAGTAAATTTGTAAATGACCCCTATTTCGCAGCAAAAAATATGCTCCAACTTTAAACAGCCATTACTTCGGTCAGTTTTAATCGTAGAATAATAGGACTTTTATTTTTCTTACTTGTAAGTGTAATAGGAAAGTTTTACTAACTATAACTTGAAAGACCGGGGGACCGTATAAAAAATTAAATTTCGTAATTTTTCAGGAAATGATTCTATTGACCCAAATCACTTTTTAAATACTTCTTTACCCCCATTTAAAACATTTTTGTAATTGGAACTATATGGCTATGACTAACGGTTTAGGAATTAGCCATTGGACATCGTTGAGAGTGGAGATCCTGTATAGGAAATTTTATTATTGCTCTGATATTTGTCACCAGGGTCTAGGAATTTTTAGTCTCATAGATTCCTCTTCAAAATCTACCTCTAGGTAATCTTAATTTCATTTTTCATTCTGAATCTCATTTTTCATTTGGATGGCCCCACTGGTTTGGATATGTAACTTGTTAAAGTAGAGTTCGTTTTATTCCAGTGTCCGTACTTTCAATAACTTTATCCCCTTTATCGTCTTGCTCCTCAGTTCCCTAACTTTACGCACACAGGATATTTCCCATAATTCATCAACATTATTATCACTGTCTTCAGGATCTGGTTCAGAAGTGGAACACCCAGCAATATAGCAATCATCTTGTAGTGCAATTCAGTTATATATATCAATTTTAATACATTTGAAATAGCTTAATGTCATTAAAATGCACTGCAAACGATTTTTTCCCGTTGACCATAATGTAACGAAACAGTTTTGAGCGCCCCTGTAAATGAACTATTAATGCTACACTCTTCATACTGGATACCAAACATCCCATGGTAAACATCATTAACATATATCAATTGCATGGGAATCCGAGTATATTTACGGGAGTTAGGCATATCACACACTGAGACGACAGAACGACATAAATAAAGCGCAACATGAAGAGCAAAAACCGGTCGAAACAAAGAACGAAGTTGTTACAAACTTGTTTTAAACCAGTTTTTCTAGCGAATTCAAGTGACATGTCTTATGTGTCGCCTTAGTGTGTGACTTGCCTTAGAGCGTGAACAGACGGTCTGAGGGACAGACAAACCGCATTCATAAACACTAACTTTATTGGAAAGGGTTAAAAAGTAAAGCACGTTTTTGTACACTGTCTTTCCTGAGTGACTGATGTATGTCTTGTCTTATACCCTAACATCGCTATTTGTGAACTGCTGTTAACTACGTAGAATTTCAATAAACTTACAACTCTTTTTGAATCTCCAATTTCACGAGAACCTACAGGAATTTCTCTAATTTCACACCCTCATCCGCCGTCACCCTCTCTACTTATACTGAACTTCAGTTCGGTGTAAGTGAATTGCGATGCTAATATGTTTGTTTGGATATGGATCTTTGGAGCTTCATAACTCATGAAGTCATGGAACACTTGTGTTACAGGAAAGGGTAAAAGTTCATTCAGATGATTTGTAAACAGATTCATTAGCAGCATGGCTATGGCTAGTGATATTTATAAGATAATATTATAGATATATTAATACTATAATATGTATATATATACTAATATATATGATTTTATATATATATATAGTACATATTACCTCCGCCAAAAGATATAGTGATTCACTAAACTTCAAAGTTCTATTTCTTTAAATTTGAAATTTGCTAACATTTTAACTGAAAAACGGTTTATTGGTTTAATTAAATTAAACAAATTAAAAGTATGTCCATTATTATTACAGAGTGTAGTACTATATAAAGAACTATCCTTTTGGCGATGTTTCGGCCGTTGAATGAAAGACATCTGTTGTAAACGTGTTATAGATAATACCAACCTTATTTTTTTTGAGAATTTGACTAATTTTTATTCGGAGTTAAACTTTTCACTGTCAAAACTATTTAAAATAGATAAAACATTTTGTTAAATTCGAACTTTTCAGAAAACTTTATGTAATTTAAAAAAAATGAAAATAAATAAATAAATCTTCTAAGTGAAAAGAATAACAATAAGAAAGGAAAATACATAAAATTTAGTATCGTATTTGCAGTAAGTTTTACCTCAATAAAAACGGAAGTTTGGTATTAGGCTTGAAACATTAAATTTAGTTTGGCATGAAAGGAGCCTTGCTTTGATCGAAATTAAACTCACATATGTATTATCCATCACCACAGTAACAGGCATTAATCGTGGCATTGATTTCGGGATTTGTGAATATCAATAACGATCAAGAAATCTGAATTATTATAAGAAATTATTACGATAAACGATTTTTTTTTGCTTTTATTTTACGTGGAATTAAAACAAAGTCACAGTTATTTAAATTCTAATTATTTAGCAAGAAATAGAAATAAAATAACAAATGAAAAAACTGTACAAAATGACAACGTGCATTCTTTGGAAACCAATAATTAAATTCGTATATTGTAAAACTTTTTAAATGCAATATTAACATAAATCTATTAAACCGAAACAAGCATAAAATATGCAGCTTTACATATATGTCGCAGTGTTGGAGAAAGTCCGATAATCTATATGCAGCACGTGATTTTTCTTTCCCGTTTTTATACTCAAAACGGCCATTAAGAGAGCGAACCGCGGTTAAATTATTTCAATCCCAGCCACCACTGTTACTGTTATCTTATTATTATTATTATTAGACATTATGCTTTTTGAAATATTCATTATCTTAAGAAAGAAAGAAACGTTTTACAAAAATTCCTTGTTCTAACAGATTTTACTCTATGTAATAAACCTCAATGTAAGTTGATTAAAACAACAATCTTCGAGATTTTTTTAATCATCTTCTTCAGGAGAGAAAAACAAGACATGAAACTGTGGAAATAAAGTGGTACTCGAGCGCTCGTAGCTGGTCATATATTTCTTTTGACAAAGAGGATTCTCAAATTGAAATTATGTTTGAGGAAAAAACATGAAATAGTGAAATATGCATGAAAGTGCGTAACTCTACAGTTATTAAAATAATTGAAAATCAGTTATTATTATCCTATTAAAATGCAATTTTTATGGCCTAGTGACATATATTTCTTATATTATTCAGAACTGTTTCTAATCAGATTTAAAAAAATATTTTTCACTATTAATTAAACAAACATTTTCTTTGTTTTTCTTAAGGCTGTTCTTAAGTGATCTGCTCAACAAGCGTAAAACGTTTTGACACATTTACAAATTCATTTTTTAACGGAAAGATATAAAATTGGAAAGTTTGACCATGGAAGCGATTTGGAATCGAACTGTGTTTTCCATCTTTTGATCAGTAAATTACCTATTGAGTTATAAGCGATTTTGATCACGTGACAAACATGTTTTTCACCCATTTTTGAGCGATTATACCTCTTTCGCGCGGAAATTCGTTCAAAACGTCCACTTTGACACTATTTTCTGAAAGATCTATTGCGTTTGCAAAAAAAAAAAAACAGAAAAAACAGCTCGATTACATAGTTTCTGAACAACACCTGCTCGTTTCATGCATTTCCGACAAAGTTATCCTTTTGGATTTGAGAACAGCTTTAAGAATTCATTTAGAAAAAATTCATTTCGTATGATACATTTACCAATTAGAAAAAGTATTAGTGTATTAAAGTACACATGGTGTTCCATTACCTTCGGGGTCCAGGTACTCAATCGGTAAAGCACGTAAAGTTTCTGGGTTCGAATCCCATCTCAGGCACTTTTTCACTTAGGTGGAAAAAATTCAATTCGTATAAAATATTTTTTTAAATTATTTCTTTCAGATTAATTTAGCACAAGAAGATCAAATAGTAATGTTTATTAAACGCCCTACTCCGCCCCGCACTTCAATTCCTTTTTTCTTTCTTTCTTTTCTTTTCTTTTTTTTTTTTTTTTTTTGGAGGAGGGGGGGGGGGAGCACACACATTAGAATGATATTTTAGAAATAAAGTCAGCTTTAATTAAATCAAAATCTGTTATTTTGAAATAAAATAGCGTATTTTAATTTATTAAAACTGGCCAGTCTACAAGAAAAGAACCGATTCCCAAGGAATCGTTCCTTTTCGGAGTCGGTACATTTCGGACCGACTCCGAGGAATCGGTCCTTTTCGGAACGACTCCGAGGAATCGGTCCTTTTCGGAGTCGGTACATTTTGGACCGATTCCGAGGAACCGTTCCAAAAAGGACCGAATCCGAGGAACCGTTCCAAAAAGGAGCGATTCCGAGGAACCGTTCCAAAAAGGACCGAATCCGAAGAACCGTTCCGAAAAGGAGCGATTCCTTTTTACAGAATGGAATCGTTCCTTCAGTTTCACTGCCGGAATCGTTCCTTTGGAGTCGTTCCTCAACAAATGACACATCTCTACATTGAATGATTATAAAACATTTCATTCCAAAATAGGGAATAACCCAACGTTCGCCATTAATATTCTCCTGCCATATGCGTATATAATTCGTTGTTAGAGAAACCAGATTCGAAATTATACTTGTTATTTTTGCTAGTAAAAGATGGGGAAGAATGTTGTCCGCCTGTTTTGCTTAAAGAAGTTCTGTTTAGCCCCGTGCAAGGGCGAAGTACAAGAAGACAATAATACTGTTCAATGCATTATGTAACAAAGAGTTATTATTAAAAACTTTTAAATAATATTTCTTTAAAATGTTATTTGGTATAAAGTTATTTCTTATATAACAATGATATCTTATAAACTTCTTCTCTTTATTTAAATAAGTAAAATATGCAAATAAAAAATGTACAACCATAACTGTATATCATAGCAAACGTATAAAAAGAAAAAAAAACGAAAACAATTGTAAAAATAAAAAGAATTTTTAAACACTGATAACAATATTATTAGGAGGAGGGAGATTCGAGGAATGATAACGTATGATATCAGAAGTTTGGGAGGGGGTCCGGAATTACCAAAAAGTTTATAACCTTATATATTTACAACCCCTATAGCTTCACCTGCACAATGGACAACACCATCGACTTGATATTATTATGAGAGAAGGATACGCAGTACTCCAAAATAACAGAATGTTTACAAACACGAAACAAACCTATAGGGAAGTGGTATGTATGGAAACATTCTAACATTCTCTGATTTTGGTGCATTGCGCATCCTGCTGGAGTGGAAGTGTCCCGAATCGACCAATGCATTCATAGTAGCGTATTTCTTCAAATGCAAACAGGGAAAGTTACGAATATTTTAGCAACTTGCTAACATTATTTTTTTTATAAATCAAAAAGCGCATTTTCGATTTTAACGAAATTTTTTTTCTTAAAAGTCCATACATTGAGGATTATTCTGTAATTTTTTGGTTGCTGTAAGTATAAAATTACTACATTAATAGATTTTTTTTAATATTTTTGTTTATTTTTCTATGTTAAAATTTTTGTAAAAATGTGAAAAAAAATATATAATGTGAACTAATATATTCTTCTATAATTGGCGTTGATTTAATTTTTTTAACTCTTGTACTTTTTGAGAAAAACGTATTTGAAAAATAGTAGCGCCGGCGCATACTTCCGCGATTATCTCAAGGACAGTTCAAGGTCAGAAGCTAAAATCACTCTATATTGTATTCTCAAAGTGAGCCTTATTACTACACATGTCATTTCAAACATCGGCCGTGGGGGCCATTTCGCTATGCTTATCCAGCTAGACCCTTTACATTACATTTGATTTTGATATAAATTAGCATATCTATATGATGATGTATCGATCTTACGATCGCTTTACCACTAGATGTAGCATAGGACTTTTGAAATCGAATTGAATCGTTTTCATCGGTATTAATTTAATATTTTTCTAAATTTTTATTTCAAATAATTATTTTAATAATTACTTTCTTTTAAACTAATAAATTATTTTAATATTTTACTTATTTTAATGTTTCACTTTATTGTAAGTATTCATTATAATTTCCCTTGCTTAACTACCAATCAAATTAATGTTTCAAAAATGTAAACAAATCAATGACCAGAAATCTGCAAAATTCTAAAATCTGTACAACCTCTTGCCCCAAGCTGTGCGGATTTGAGGGAGTCTACTGTATTTTATTCAAATTAATGTGAGGAAAATTAGTGATCAGTATTAAAATTCAAATAATGGCTTTCAATAAGTAAATAAATGAAATTTAAAACACAGTATCTTAATTTACCTTTATATCATTTGCTGCAAAAAAGGTGCTCTGCAGTTTTTTATTTATTTTAATGTAAGTACATTTCTGTTTTGGGAAATCGCAGAACTTACATTTTTATACAGTAATACAGT
Source organism: Maratus speciosus (assembly GCA_963932465.1). Lineage (NCBI taxonomy): Eukaryota > Metazoa > Arthropoda > Arachnida > Araneae > Salticidae > Maratus > Maratus speciosus. The sequence continues at coordinate 389,538,851 of OZ010799.1, read as the reverse complement.
TAATGTTTAATCTTTACTATATATTAATACTAATAAAGTATGTTAATTATTTTTGAAATTGGATAAATTCTACAGCATGGGAAACACTAGTTGTATAGTTATTCTAATCTTATGGTATGATATGCTTTATAATACATAACTGAAGCATTGCTGCTGCTGTTTGCATATGAAATATTTTTGTAAATATTTTAAAGTGAAAAAGGTAGGTAAGTATGTAACACTATATTTAATTCTCATTACAAAATGGATTTTATACCTGCATTTTGCATTATCCCATGTCTTTAGCGTGTATATGTTACATGATTTTCAAAAAAAGGAGACATATAGAATTATTAGAACAGGAGAAAATGATGCCTTAAATTTTGGGAAATAAAAGTTACCACAAATTGGGTTTACTTGGACTTTGAGATGTTGTTTCCACGCTCTCAAAGGAAAGTTATTTTAAATTAGCCCAGAATCTACTATATTCAGAAAATTTCTCTAACAGGTGCACTTTATATGTACAATACCCACTTCAGCTAATGTATTTATACTACATAGGTTACGCCATTCGCTACCATGGCACTATATTACGGTTGTAGTGTTCCAATAAAGGAATCGCATTCTCTAATTTTCCTTCACAAGATTTTTTCACTGCTACACTTTCTTTCGTTGCATATAACTACATTCGTCTAAGATGGGTGCTATCTAATTTCCTGTCATGACCAGTTTCATAAAAAATATCCTATATACCTCACGGTATTAAGGTGCAGTCGACGAAAGGTAAGAATAATTTAAAAAATGACCCCATGCATTGTACTAACTTAATTTTTCTGAAAAAACTAAAATAGACATTAAACAGGAAATTATATCTTCTTTCATGTTATATAAAGAAAAACTTAAGGTTCGTCTTCATACTGAAATTTTTCAATACACGCAGAATAATGTTGACAACATATGTAGCATTTTCATTTAATTTTGCTTCATGAAACCAAACGGAAAACCATTTAATCATAGTTTAGGATTCATGAAGAGTTAAAATTTGGAACTCATAACGTTAAATTCATTTTTAATCATGGAAAACAGAATACAGTGCTAGTAGTTTTTTAAGCGTAATTTCAGAACTACTTTGCAGAATAAGCTATAATTTTATAACTTACATATTTGAAGCCTTTAAAAATATGTTGTTAACATATTTGAAGCCTTTAAAAATATGTTGTTAAAACTATCATAGCTTACAATTGATATATTTTTTTAAAGAAATATTTTAAATAAATTTTCGAAAAAACAATTGAATATAACCAAAGAATTTTAACATAAATCGATTTCTGGATGTTTCAGTTATGAAAATATTAAAATTACAGCTCCTTCAGCCAATTAATTATTGAGTTATGCTTAAGAAACTATTTGCACTGTAATCTGTTTTGCAACAATTACAATCGAATTTAACATTAGGAGTTCCAACTTTTAAATCCTTATAATTACTAAGTAATTTTATCGAATGGATTTCCGTTTGGTAGGCTAAGGTAAAATTTACAGGAAAAGTCGAATATGATGTCAAAATTAGGTGCTCATATTGAAAATTTCAGAGTTTGGTACAATTTTAGTGTGAAGATGACCTTTAAACTTATGTAGTATATATTTTTTTGAAAACATAATTTGAAAATATAATGTTTTTGAGTCGAATGGCTGTTTCTGTTTTTTTTTTCTTTGGCAATTTGGGGTTAAAATGTTTCTTCTTTTTTCCTTTTTTTGGTCAACTGTACCTCTTTGCATCATTAGATTTAAAATATCTATTGCAAGATGGAAAAAAACTAATGATTTTTATCCCCTGAATCAGTATTTTTCCCTTTTCAGAATACAGGAAGTAGTTATATAGATAATAAATTATGGTGTTAAGTTTTTCATATTCTAAATTAATCTGATATTCAATTGACTGAAAAGATTAAATTAATTCCACAACTGCTTTAAAAACGGAGTTTTATTTTCTAAAGTGTTAATGCCTCTTATTGGTTCTCTTGTGCTCGTTAATGCATCTCAGCATTCCTACTCCATTCTTATAAGGCTGGGCAAATAGTATAGTCTAGTTTTTTCGTCTACTACTGGAGAACTCACTATTTCTCTCTTTTTAGAGTTAATTGCTTATGATGCACACCCTATTTGTATTACATACTATAACTACAAGAACGGAAAAAAACTTTCTTCTGCTTTTGTACTGGTTCGTAAGACGATTTTGTGTGACTGATGAAGAAAGATTTTTGAAACACGTTACGTTATCTTCATTTGTATTGTGTATTTAAGGAATGTGTCTTTGTTAATATGAGACAAAAATTTAGAAGCTCTTTTTTTTTGTTAAAAATATTTAGAAAAATAATCTCAATTAAAAATAAACTTTAAACCAGCTTGAGCGTTAAAGGTTTCAAACGGTGCAAATCACTTTCCCAATCCGCATATAGTTCCTCGCAATCTGAAGAATTTTTTTTTAATTTTTTTTTTCATCTTAAATTCGATTGAACGATCGCATGTAAATGTTTACTTCATTTGATGATTCTCACTATGTCAGTTAGCTTTGTTTAAAAAATATGCTTAATTGACTGGTCTTAAAATATCAGAAAATACTGATTAAAAAATATTTGCAATACCATTCAATTAAAGAGCATGCAGATATTTTACTTTAAGTGAATTGAATGCTGCTATCATATTTGAAACATTCTAACCTATCATTTCAAGAATGTTTTCAAGATCATGACATTTTACAGTGAAATATAAAAATACCCAGCTTTTGGGTATTTACCCAATCTTTGGCTAAATACTCGGGTATATACCCCAAAACTAAATACCTACCCTATGACTATCTACACTTACCACATCACTGAGTACACCCAGGACTGATTTAAAACATTTTTTATTTGGGTTCAAGTAACCTCAAGTTAAAGGTATTGAAAATTTAATGATGGTCCTAATAGGAAAAAAAATGAAAAAGTCTGACTTTTCAAATGTGTTTTCTTTTAAACATACAACTCTTAAGTGAAATAAAATTAATCACTGGTGACGAAGTTAAAAAGACAAAAGTTAAAATTTAAAAATGATATACTTAAAAACTTTTAATTTAAAAATGGAGTTTGATTAGATAAAACAGAAAAATTAGTGGTTTTGTGCAAACTGTTTTATTTAAGAAAAATAAAATATTTGTATTCTCTGAGAAATTTATTTTTATTTCCTTACAATGAAAATCGAAACATTTTCAACTTTATGTTTTAATGATCTAAGCGTTTTTTTCAATTCATCGAAAAATCTTTGTTCAGTTTAATTTTTATTCACCTTTTAAATAATAAATATAAATGCTATCCTGTAACTAAACAAATAATAACGTAGAACATTTCTGTTACATTGTATCTGTTTAAATATATTTAAAGATTGAAAACGGAAATAAATAAAGGGGTCATTTCCATGTCAATTCAACCAGACCTTGTAACCCGACCGACAGGGATTTGGCTGAAACTTTGTGTACATACAAACCCTACCTTGATATGAACAAATAATTTTTTTTTCCTTTCTAGACCTAGTGCTTAAGTTTGTGAGATATGGGGAGTCCAATTTTTGGATTTTTCTCTAATCATACATTTTTCAGTCTGTATTTGTAGACTCTGGTTCCATCTTCAGAAAATTGTTTATATGTATTTAAAATCCAAATGTGCTTTAAAATACCACTGTAAGTACATCAAAAGATGCAGGTTCTAATAAAAAAAGTAATTAGCAATTTTTAAGGCCAAAAAGTTAAACCAAAATCTAAAAAAGAAAATAAGTTGAAATTGGTGTGAATTAATACGAACTAAAATAACTTCTTAAAGCACCATCAAAACCTTAAATGCGCTAGGCCTTTCAAAAGATCTGAATAAAAGAAAGACTCAGATCTTTCGAAAGGCCAAGCACATTTAAGGTTTTGATGGTGTTTTAAGAAGTTATTTTAGTTCGCAAAATCTAAAGTTATGGTTATTTATCTGAAATTTTGTCCTTTTACAATAAAGGCTCTCCACAAAAAGGCAAATGAAATTTCATATTTCTTTTTGTTTTAAATAAAAATTTACACTTTGGGATTTCTATTCATTAAATAAAAATTATGTCTTTCTCATGGCTTATGCAAAAAGTTTGACTTATTTAGGGATGCTGTACCTACCAAGAGATAAAATCTCTAACTTTGCTTATGATTTATAAATAATTGTATAATAAAATCATTTTTATTTATTTGCTAGAATAAGCGCTTAGAATCAGACCGATTTATTAATTTTTATAACAGTAGAAAATTTGTAATGCATAGTATTGGTACATGATATCAAACATTATTTGAAATTGTGTTGTTCTCAATCGTATCGCATATGTTAGTCACATAAATGCACATATAACATTGAATTCATGGGTAAATTTCTAAAATACTTTCACAATAGTAGTATAAAAGGATTATGTACAATATTTAAGGGAGGGGGATATTGCAGTCATAGACTTTTTTCCCCTTTTACCCAGAAAAATAGCAAAAATTTTACCTTGCAAATTAAAAAAGAAGCACTTCTTAAATAAATTCAACAAGTCATGGGAGCCACAGTAATTATTTAGGTACCACAGCTAAAATTAGGCGCATATATTTTTTTTCTTGATTAGTGCAATTTCACAAAACAGGGAAAATTTTTACATAAGCTATGAGAAAGACATCACTTTTATTAAAATTGAAATAATCATTAATTAAATATAATTAAAAGTCTTTTAAAATTACTATATTTCAAACTTTCTTATATTATGTCACTAAACGTGTGTTATCCCACGGTCATAAGATTGTGAAATTGCTATAATTAATACAATTAGTATAACCAAAATCACATGCAAAAAAATTTTTACAAACATGTCAGAGGAACATAATATTATGTTTCAATCATTATTTCTTGTAGTTTCTGAAAAATCTAACATTGCAATATTGTACCTTTTAAAAAAGATTTAACAGTTAAAAAAGAGAAACTCGTAAAATCTTTTTAAATTACTACATTTTAAATTTTCAAGGTCAATTTAAGAAACTGGTGAATATTAAATAGAGATCTAAATCACTACGAACCTAAATTTACATAAATCGATAGAAAAAAATATACTTAGCATTTTTAATCTGCTAATCTCTTTATGTAATACAAAACATTCAAAATATTTTGCATCTTCCTAATTGAGACTTTTGAAAAATAAAAATCACTACCAGATACTCTAATATCCATATAATTAGAATATTTTGTCTTTGAAAAATCCATTCTTTAATTTTTATTAATGTTCACAAAATCTTTCATGCACTTTCTCAAGTTTCTAAATCCATTTTATCAAAAATGGTAACAGAACTATAAGAAATAAAGGTGTAAACGTAGTTTGGCCTACCTCTAACAGCTTTTTAAAATTTTTGGTTGTGAAGTAATTGTAGTTATGCTAATTATAGAGATTTAGATAAAATGTACAAAATTGATAATATGTATTTAATAAATATTCTTATATTATGATGACGTTCTTATGTTTCTTCTTGTGTAAACATTTGAAAATTCATGAAGAAATGTGTGGTATGTGTACATTTTAATTTATATTTCAGGTACAGATATGTGTGGTCCATTCTGAGTATATAGTGAAAGTACTTATGAAAAGAATCGTGCATAAAGACTATATACATATATCTAATTCGATAACTGCTCCCATGAAAAAGCTTGTTCAGTAAGGATCTTTTTAAGTTTCTGAGCTAGAGCGTAATAGAACGATTTTCTTCATTTCCGCATACAAATTACAGGATAGAATTTTGACAAGTAATTATTGAAAGATATTAAAGAAAACATTACAGAAAAACGCTTGTATATGATATATATCTTCAGCGTCTTTTCTCTTGTGTCAAAGATCACTTTTGAAAGCCTCAATAAAGAATTAAATAATTTTATGGCACTACATCATTGTTGAAATTTTCAAATTTATTTGATAACTTCAGTCTTGTGTATAAAAAAAATTCTACTTGCAAATACTTATTGGAATATTTATTGTATATTATTACATTAAATGTGGCTATATTTCTGTAAACTTGTGTATATATATTTGTATATATTTTTTAAAAGTCTAAATTTTAAAACCGATTACTGTTCATTTCTGGATTTACACATTAATTTTTCTAGACATCACTTTTATAAATAATTCTCATTTTATATTAAAAAAAGTACTTTATGGTTATTGATTGAAAAGTTCTTCGATGTATGAGATATAAAGAAAAGAATATATTAAAAAGTGTAATTTAACTTTGAACCAAGAACTTCATCGGATAATTTTGCCATGAATCATCTGCATAGACATTTAGTTTTAAAATGAACCATCAAACTGGTGGCAAAGAAAAAAATTTCGCTTGTGAGATAAGAGCAATAAGAGACTTTCTGTCAAGATTGCATTAAATAGTCCCCTTACATCACCTGTCACTTGTTCCGGTGTATAACAAAGGTTTCTTTAAAGATGCTAGTTTAGCGTCTATCTGTGTTATTCTGGCAAAAAGTCTACTTCTTGGGTAGTGTTTACGAAAAGATTCCCTCCAAAGCGCAATATATGCATCATCGTGTGTTTACTCATGAGAAACCTTTCACTTGTGACATGCGTAGTAATAAATTTTCTCAAAAACAAATGTAAGTGATGATCTGTTAATCCATACCAATAATAAACCATTCACTTGTGTTGGGTGCAACAGAAGGTTTTCTTATATATATGCTTTAAATGTCCGCCTGTGCGTTCATACAAAAAAGAAAACCTTTCTCTTGTGAGGTGTGTAACAAAGGGTTTTCCCAAAAATGTAATTTAAATGACCACCTGCGTGTCCATACTAAAGAGAAACCTTTCACTTGCGATGTGTGTAACAAGGGATTTTCTCAAAAAACTGTTTTGAATCGCCACCTGCGTGTCTATACCAAAGAGAAGCCTTTCTCTTGTGAGGTGTGTAACAAAGCATTTTCACAAATTTCTCATTTAAATGTCCACCTGCGTATCCATACTAAAGAGAAACTTTTCTCTTGTGAGTTGTGTAATAAAGCATTTTCTCATAAATCTAATTTAAATGTCCACCTACGTGTCCATACTAAAGAGAAACCTTTCTCTTGTGAGGTGTGCACTAAAGCATTTTCTCAAACATCTGAATTAAATGCCCATCTGCGTGTCCATACTAAAGAGAAACCTTTCTCTTGTGAGGTGTGTAACAAAGGATTTTCTCAAAAATCTGCTTTGAATCGCCACCTGCGTGTCCATACCAAAGAGAAACCATTCTCTTGTGAGGTGTGTAACAAAGGATTTTCTCATAAATGGGATTTAAAAAACCACCTGCGTATCCATACTAAAGAGAAACCTTTCTCTTGTGAGGTGTGTAACAAAGCATTTTCTCAAAAATTTCATTTATATGGCCACCTGCGTGCCCATACAAAACAGAAACCTTTCTCTTGTGAGGTGTGTAACAAAGGATTTTCTCGTAAATGGGATTTAAAAAACCACCTGCGTATCCATACTAAAGAGAAACTTTTCTCTTGTGAGGTGTGTAATAAAGCATTTTCGCATAAATCTAATTTAAATGTCCACCTGCGTGTCCATACTAAAGAGAAACCTTTCTCTTCTGAGGTGTGTAACAAAGGATTTTCTCAAAAATCTGCTTTGAATCGTCACCAGCGTGTCCATACTAAAGAGAAACTTTTCTCTTCCGAGGTGTGCACCAAAGGGTTTTCTCATAAATCTGCTTAAAATGTCTACATGCATGGCCATACTACATAGAAATTTTCTACTTGATTTTTGAAGAAATTTGATTTAAAAAACCACCTGCATGTTCATACTAAATCAAAACCTTTCTTTTGTCAATTGCGTCACAAAGAATTTTCTTAAAAATCCTATTTGAATGTTCATTTACGTGTTCATACTAAAGAGAAACCTTTTTCTTGTGAAGTGTTGTAACAGAGTTTTTTCTTCTAAATCTGTTTTATAAAGGCTTCCATTCCAAAGTGTTCCCTGTTTAATATACTTCACATACAGATAATTTCATCAATCATTTTTATGTTTAAATAAGACTTGTGGTGTGTTTTTGCTTTTGTAAGTCTTACTTAAATTTATACATGTATAGTAATATTAAAAAGACATTTTCATTTGTAAAATCTGTAATATAATAGCACACTCCCACTTCAAAATGTAACAAATGGTATCTGAATTATTAATGTTAGTAAAAAGTAGTTTGACACTACTTCAGGTAGGATTTAGCAGCTGTGCTACATTGCTAAATGTATTTTTTAACTGGTGGCAGATCATCCATGTATATTCCAGTGAAGCAGTAAAATTCATTCTATGATGATTTAAACTTATCTAATACTTTAATAAATTTGTTTACTATCTCTTTGTCTATAATAGTTTGCATAGTAATCTAACAAATCTTTTTGCGACTGGAATAACAAATTTTCTTTTCTATTCGTTATTGTTGTATCATTTTGGAAAAACCGATAGCAACAAGAAAACGGTTTTCTCACATATGCTGCCTTTAAACGCTTGTTTTTCCTTCCTTCCACACTTTTCCAGGAAAAGAAGTTAACACAAATTCTTCTCCAATCTTTTGTGGTTTATTCACGAAAGGGTGGAGAGATTCAACAATGGAAAGGAGATAAGAAGATTAGATCGACTTGAAGGAAAATGTTACTTCCTGCAGAATGTCCGTCCGTTTCATTCTAACTCTATTAAAGATGAAAAACACCATGGGACCACTGTAGAAGATTTTGATACTAGTTAATGATATGTCTATTCGGGACTTTAATACTTGTACAGGTACACATCTCGCACCGCCCTTCCGTGTGATTCCAGCTTAGCATTTTTTCCCTCTATAATCATTTCCTTTTGGCTTACATCTAATTAAATTAAAATAATAATCAGCCATCCAATCTAAATTATCTTTAGGTGCATAACTACACTCATTTTATAGGATTTCACATTTTGTATTGCGCAATAACAAATTAGAAATAAAATTTCTCTTTGTTTCAAGAGAATCACCTTTTCAAAAAATTCATTCATTTTTCCTTCTTTGAAATTTCTACTTCCTCCACCCTCCGAGACTGAAAAATTTAAATCTTCAACGTTCTTTTATTTTTTAATATCTCATTTCTGAACTATTTGTTATTTTACAATAACAATGATTAAGTAATTGCATCCTAATATGTTACAAAAACATGTGCATGAAAACTGATATACTATTTGCATAATTATATAAGGCAGAAATTATGAATTTCCAAGAAGTGTCGTATGCATTAGAACAGGAATACTCAACTTTTATTTTTTCGTGGATCGCAAACATATATTTCCCACTCTAGGTGGACCTCAGTATACTTAATTATAAAATTAAAAACGTAATTTGCAGAGCAAAGTAAAAAAACAAAACATTTTATTTCCTACATTGTTAGTTCTACATTTAATGTTAATTTTTTTGTAAAAAATAACTGAATGAAATATCTTAATATCTCTCCCTTCTGGGGCTTAAACAATGTAGGAAATAATTTTTTTTTAATTATTTGTTTTGCAAATTATTTTTTTGTTTAATATGTCAAGTTTTTAAATAACTACTGCATTCCGACTAACTCATTTCAAAATTAACAAATGTACCACCATCAGGGTTTGATTAACAAGGTATCTCGTCAGAAGCTGTGGTGTAATTAACCAATATTTAATCCAAAATAATTCATCAGTACAGTAATCCAGGTTGTCGTAGTTTGGGTTAAAACTTCCAATCTGAGCATAAAAGATCTATAATGAAAGAATAAAAAATCAATTTTACTTAAATTTGGTTACCCAATTTTTCACTCGGGATAGCTATGAAGGTAAAAATAGTATTAAACCTTGACTGCTAATATTTAACAAAAGTATAGCTGTTATGCCGTAAAACATAAAGAAAAAGTTTTACTTATTTTTTTAATCTACTTCCTCCCAGTGGCGATGTAAATGCAAGAGGAAGCTGTTACCTAAGTTTAACTTCGGGTATTTATTTGGCGGTAACACTAGTGGTTTCTGTGCCAAACAAAAAATGACAAAAAACCTTGAGGAATAATTTTACAACGTTAAAAGTCTTTATCTTTCTAAAATTTACAAATAATTAGTTTTTATTTCTTGATGCCACAAAAAGAAATTGCCTATGAACAATATATATATTATACAGCAAAAGCGTGTCCGTGTGTAATGCTGATGTCATATTGACGATACAACCTGTAATATATATTTCGGTTATCTGCAAGTTTATGAACTTCTAAGCATCGGAAAATTTCCATTTTTACACAGTCTTAAAACAATATAAATAATCAGTATTTGTTTCTGGCTAATATTCTTTAACGAAATCAAAACTTCATCTATAAATAAATAAAATAAAACATAAATAAATCACAAAATTAACAATTTTTTGATCGAGATACGGGCTCATATGTAACTGATATTCATGCTTAAAAATCGGTATCAGTGAAATATATTTCAAATTTTTGACATCCTATTCACCTGATTTCTGGATTTACTCATATTAATGTTTCTTGAATTACTAACAAATGTTTGAAAATATCTTTTTTATTTTTACTATGATGCCATATGCATCCTCTTTTTAATTCCTAGAGAATTATTTCAGTTTCATTTTTAACATGAAAATCTTTTAACTGAAAATTAATTGCTGTAGAAAAATTATTTTTACGACTTTTGAATTTTTTTGCAACAATAAAGAAAAAATGTCCATTGATTCTCAATCAAAATTGGAAATATTAAGAAATATATTTGCATAAAGTAAATAATAAACAAGAAAACTACCAGTTAAACCGATGGCATTAAGCTCACAGGCTATTCACACTAATTGTTTATTATACTCTTATTTCAAAGAATAATGTCCCTCGAAAAATAAATAAATGGTAGGGGGGTGGCAATACCCCCATTTCCCCATTTTATACTCAAACAATGAGCCTCCAAATGTACTCAGGGAAGCGCTTTATCGAAATAAACGTATACCAAATTGGAAACAAATCGGATAGAAAAACACTTTTATCTAAATTAAGGGGATATTAGCCACCGTTCCCCTCTTTTTGTTTAACCAATGAACTTCCAAATATAATCCGGGAAGCGCCTTATCAGAATAAACCGGTATACAAAATTTGAAGCAAATCGGATAGAAAAACTCATTTATCTAAATTAAGGGGTGTTAGCCACCCGTTCCCCCCTTTAAACTTAAACAATGAACCTTCAAATCTAATCAGGGAAGCTCATTATCAGAATTAACCGATATACCAAAATTTGAAAAAAAATCTGATAATTCGGTATGAAAAACCCATTTATCTAAGTTAAGGGGGGGGGGTATTAGTCCCCCTTTCACCCCTTTATTCTTAACCAATGAACCCCCAAAACTAATCAGGGAAGCGCCTTATCAGAATGAACCTAGAAAAAAAATTGAAACCAATCGGATATTTCTATCAAGAGTTAATCGCGTTATGTACGTACGTACATGCATACATACCGAATCGGCAGGCACATAAGCTCTCACGCTTTGATAGCCTGTGAGCTAAAAATTAGTCCATGTTATTTTGTGGATTATAACTCCCCCTCATCCCTTTAAGAACGGAAGATTTTTTGTTAGATTGAAAGATTGGGTGGTTTCCCCTTATCGATAGGATCGTATTTGATTGAAAAAAAAAATATTTTAAAAAATACCCTATGTCAGGTTATGCCAAGGGAGGACCCGCATGATTGTGCGGGTTCGGGCTTAATGCAGCCAGTTTGGGGCTAAATCTACACAATTGTGTAGTTTGGGATTATGTGTGCAAATATCTAAAAATAAAAGTTTAAGCAAAAAAAGTTGTTGTTTATTGAGATAATTTTCATCAGCCACAATGAAAATGTTTGAAACAATTTTTGTTTTTGGACAGACCTCTACAATTTCATTTTTTGAGATGTGCTCAATGCTGGCACCCCTGTTAAGAGCCGTTGACAAATGGTATGCCCTTCATTCCGTATGGATTGTGCCTGATCCTTCAAATTTCTTTTTTTAGTTTTTCCAGCAGCGGTATTTTGTCGAAATACCGATCGAAGTACATAAAACTAGGTCTGAACCAGAGTAAGGACTACAGCAGGTCCTAAGCCCAGATCCTTGTGGACGGTCTGTACTTTCTCACTGGTGAACTACAAAATTTAAAACTATCCCAGGTGATACTGTTACAACAGAGTTTGGTTTGTTTTTTATATACTGCTTTACTGAAGCACGTCCTAAAAGAAAAAGGAATCGTCTGCTCATCTATGGAAAATTTTCCCTGATCTGGTAAATTCAAGCAGACACTACGGAATCTGTCGAGCATTTGCTGAACTTTCCATAATTTATTATTTATTTCTGATCGTTTACTTGCTGTGTCGACAAAATGGAATGAATTTATCAAACTTAAAAATCTATCTCGTGATTTGCATATAACTCATATAAAACTTATAAATCATATATGACATCTATAATTCAGAGCAGAAACATACAGTTCGTTACATGTGCATATTATATATCTAATACTATAAATTTTATATAGAAATCATGAATATTTTAAATAGAAATCATGAATAGTACAAACCTATTAATTTAAAATTAATCCGGCTTAAAAATGTAATTAATAAAAAATAAATTGCTAAAAACATAAATTGAAAAAAATCACTTAAAAATAAAATTTTTATATATTAGGAATTGTACCGATTTTGGAAACGGTAAAACCCGGACCCGCACAAATTGTTTTTCAACATTTGTAAAGCCTTATTAAATTTATCAAAGACAAAGTCAATTAAAATCGTGAATAAAGTATATGAAAAGAAAAATAATTAAATCTAAGCAAACATTAAAAATCATATTTAAAAGAAATTACGGCAGTACATACTTTTTGTCTATTGCTCTTCGATGATATAGTCTTTTTAAAAGCAGAAAATCTAACCCTGTATTTTAGTTGGGCCCCCTAGTTGTGTCTTATCACAACATCTGAAGCCAATTAACTCATATAAATGTGCAGATTTGGTTTTATATCTCACAAAAACAGGAAATAGTCATTCTCTTTTACATTAGTATCACCTGCACAATTGTGCGGGTCAGGGCTTAAAGGGTTATACAAAGACAATTTATCATCCGTTCTGACCCTGACGTTAGGTAAATATTTTCACGCTTACTCAAAACGCTTTACTTTTCACGCTTACTCACGCTTAAATTTATAATATCATTAAAATTATCAAAGAATAAAAAAATTGTGGCATCGGGGACAAAACGGTGGGAGGAAAAAGATGAAAAATGTTAAAAGCTCCATAGGTATTACTGTGTTAAATTAACATTGAGAAGTCACATTGGAAATAAATAAGTAGTGCGCTGCCGCGAAATACTTAAATAATGCATAAGAAAAGAAAGTAATTTAATAACAAAGGTAACTTTGAAAGTAAGATGACAATTAATATAACCAATCTAAGCTGAATAATAAATAGAAAGGAAAAAGAGTCCACTGATTTTTTTGACTGATTCTTCAGATCTTGGAAATTTTTGATTAATAAATAGTTATTAATCAAAAATTTCCAAAATATGAAGAATCAGTCAAAAAAATCTGTGGATTTTTTTTTTTAGAAATTTGATTCATATTTTTGTATTGTAAAAGCTTATATTTTAGTCATTATGTTAGTCATTATCAGAGCTGAGAATCAATTAAAATCCAAGAATATTAGTTTAATTTAATTGATGGCTATTCTCTTATGGTCCTCTCCGAAAAGTCAGACTCGCGTACCTTTTTGATGCATTAAAAAAAAAAATTTTTACTACTTTCCAGAATTCAGAAACCTTTATTATTCCAGCTGAAATTGGGTTGGGAGTATATATCTTTTTAGTCATTAGTAATCTTCTTCCAATTTACGAGTTTAGCTTTTATTTTTGCAATTGATTATTATATTCAAAATACAATCATTTTTGGGAGTTTCAAATGGAGATTTTATAACAGTTAAAGAAAGTGGAAAAACAGCGCAATGTATTTTCTTCTACATGTGTGCTGCATATTAGTGTGAGGTGTGCTTCCTGATTGTTAATTACCCCATTTCAGGAAAAATATTCAATGGAAGCTTTTCAAACTGTATTTCTTCGTTTAAAATCTAATCGTAACTAACAAAATTGTTAAAATTATTCACAATACATTGTTTCATGGTTTTGAAAATTAAGTACAAAATTTGCAGTCAAACAAATTTTACATAATAATCTATGAGAATATGTGCAAAAGTAAATTACTCATGTTTCATGTATACCTCAATATTTTACAAAAATTTGTGGTAGATAACTTCAAGGCATACAATAAGGATATTTTATTCTTGTAGTGTAGTAGTTATCTTCTGCATAATAGTTTGGAATGCATATTGAAAGATGCAGATTATAGATTTATTTTATTCATTTATTTTTTATGTCTTGAAAACCGATATTTGTGTGAACGGGAAAATATATATTCATTATTTTGAAAAAAGGGACAAAAAACTTCCTTTTTTTGGTAGTTTGACTGTTCCCTGTAAATACGGCATAAATACACCATGTAGCCATTATCATAGGTCACTTTCAGTTTTAGACATTTTGTCAAATATTTAAAGAATACTTGTAAAATTTTTCTTGAACTTCAAAATTATGAAAAATATGTTTGACTTCATATTTATTAATAGCGGTTTGGTCTCAAAGATAATTAGGGGGCCAACAAAATATTAAAATAAAATAATAATATTTGGATTACTCTATAAAATAAAATGCATGAAATGATCTATCGCTATAGATCACGAATATGTGAATATTATGCAATATATGTATTGATTTGTTTAAGAATAGCATGCATATTCATGGAAATATATCTATTTTTTTTAAGTTCAAAATATTCTTGCACGCTTTTGTTTATATCATACAGGGTTTTCTACCAAATTTAACGCCTGTTTCAGAAAAATTGACAAAATGTAATAGAAATAATATAGTGAATTGGAATGCAAATATATTAAATATTTGATGAAATATGGGGAGTTGTATGAAATATTTTTTATCTTTGCATGCACGTACGATAAAAAATATTTTTTTCATGATTTAATAGTCAACTATATGAGTAACTCATAAAAAGTCAGTCAAATATCATAAAAATTCAGAAAGATATCGGCAATAGTGTGAGCTGATTTTGAGTTGCTCTCTAAATGCTGCTGAATGATAAGGGATATTCCACAAATTGTTATTTTTTATTAACTGGCTTTCAGTAAAGGAGTTTGTATTTAATGAATGTCAACGAGTAGATTTAGAAGAAAGGCTTAGATTTTGATACTTTTTTTTTCCTTGAACAGGTTCATTCTAGTGTATTTCTATAAAGAATTAAAGCATTAATAAAAATTAAAATTAAAAAGTAAATAAAAATTAAAAACGACAAGTTATGGAAAATCCCTTATAATCTAACTGTTTTTAGCGAACAGCTGAAAATCATATATAATTTTAATTAATTTTTCCATTAATTTTCAGCAGTGAAATTACGCTTAAAATTATTGAATATTTAATACGTAAATTATCACATTGCTAATTATGCGTAGAACCAACAGAGTGAAAAATGTCCAAGCCGGGAATCGAACCCGGAACCCTTGGCATAGCGCTCCAAGTGATCTACCATTTAAGCTACGAGGACGATACCCAGCTCAACATCTCTCACTCATATATGTTCGGAAGGCTGCAGTTGCAGCACAAGGTGGAAGTCTTCATGAGCACACAAACCAGCAGCCTTACCAACATATGTGAGTGAGAGATGCTGAGTTGGGTATCGTCCTGGTAGCTTAAATGGTAGAGCACTTGGGGCGCTATTCCAAGGGTTCCGGGTTCGATTCCCAGCTTGGACATTTTTCAATCTGTTGGTTCTACGCTTAGTTAGCAATGTGGTAATTCACCTATTAAATATTCAACTAAAAATCAGTTAAACCTATCGCCGTTATCATTCTGAATTTTCACGCTATTTGTCTGGCTTTTTTTATGAGTTACAACATAGAGTTGGCTATTAAATAATGGAAAATAATATTTGTTATCGTGCGCGCATGCGCAGATAAAACATATTTCATACAATTACTCATATTTCATCTAATGTTATATTCTAATTGAAATACATAATAAATATTTATATTCTTATTGAGGACGTGAATTTCAAAACTCGCCTTATCCAAAATTTAAAAAATCGAGTTTTCTCTACCAATGTATTCTATTGGTAAACCTGCACAGATAAAACACTATAATCTTTGAAAAAAAATATTTTTATCCTTTATTGTTGGGTTCTTAAAATATTGGTTTGGTTTCAAAACTCGCCTTATCCATTAGGGAGTTGGCAACAAAACTAGCTTTATCCCTGCGCATGCGTAAGACCAACGGACGACTAGCTTATGAGCTACTATCACAGAAATTTTCCTTCATTTCTCTGCGACATGTTGTTATTTGTGTTTAAAGTTTTTACCTGTTCTATTCATACAAACTAATTAAATAAGTTTTACAGTATGACTTATGTATAACGGGCAGTGGATAAACTCTAGCATTGAGAAAAAGAAATACGAACACATGGGTTAGTAAAGAATACACGCAAAAGAAGATTAAAATGTAAGTTCAAAATGGAGTATCGCTTTCTATATTTCTTACTGTCATAAGGTGTTAAAAGATTTAATTTTTATTCTCAGACATAAACCTTAGGCATTTCCGGTCCTCTCAAAGCGCACTCATCAGAAAGAGAACCTCGAATATTCAACTCAATCAATGCAAGAAGTTCGACGCTTCCACCAAGCTTTTTTTTCAAGCAAAGACAAAACTTCATAAGATAAATTTATTTTGAAGTTCACATCTCAAACATCCCATTCAAGAAACCGTCCAGATTTCTTTCCTTCCATGAAACATCCAGAAAAGTAAAATTTTCACCTTGAATGTTTTTTAAGTGCATCTCAGTGCGCTTTAAAAGGCATTACCATAAGGTACTATATAAAGACTAAGAACCATGGCCATCTTCAAATTTGTGGAAGTGTATTTCGGAAGATTCTTGTTATATCAAAATTCAGAGTGTAAACGTTGTGCTAGAGCCACATAAAACTGGATTTTCTTTTTAAAAAGAAGGGGGATGGAGTCCCCGTGAAGCAAGAGAAACTTAAGGATGTCCACGGATTGTTAAAAACATTTTAATGAAAACTGGTCAGAAATGTAGGTGCTTACTTTCTATAAAAATGTTATTTCTAAGGAACCAGAACAGAAGGAGATGATGTATATATATAATTTTATATGTTATTTAGATTATATTATACTACATTCTTTTAAAAAAATTTATTTTAATCATAAGCTATTTATGTTAAGTTTTATTTGATTATTGATAAGTTTGCTTTTTTATATAAAACGTAATACTAAATTTTAATCATACTTATTATTCTCGTAAGGTTTATTTTTTAATCCAAAATATTATCATCCGATGACCAAAAATAGAAACTATTAATTTCTTTCTGCAAGTATGATAGACGATAGGCCACAAAACTCTTCTTATCCATAGGTTGGCAACAAAACTCTTTTTATCCGAAATTTTTTTCAATTTATTAATTAAATGAATTAAAGTAGATTTTCCAACTTAACACAATGATATCACAGAGCAACTAGCTATAAGTGTACAAAAAATTGGAGGTATTCGATGCACGGGATCGCAGTTACAGGTTTTTCGCGATTTCCCAAAATTTGATTTTTTGGATAAGGCGAGTTTTGAAACTCTTCCTCAGTTGCACTATCTTATTTCTATTGCATTTTGTCAAATTTTCTGAAACTGGTGTTAAATTTATTGGAAAACCCTGCATGATATAAACAAAAAAAAAAACATGCAAGAATTTTGTGAACTTAAAAAAAAAAAAAATCCATATTCACAAATGAATACACATATCGTATGATATTCACACTGTCGTAATCTGTAGCGATAGATCCTTTCGTGCATTTTATTTTACAGGATGATCCTAAATATTATTATTATTATTATTATTTGATTTTTTGTGGACTCCTAATTGTCCTTGTGATCGAATCGCCATTGATAAATATGAAGTCAAACATATTTTTCATAATCCTGAAGTTCCAATAAAATCCGAAAAGTATATCTTTAAATATTCGACAAAATATCTAAAATTGAAAATTGTCCGGTGATTAATGGCTATATAGTGTATATACTAATAAAAGAAGAATCATTGCTTTCGTTACACAATATTCTATAAAAATAATTACAAAATCGGCTTTAGTATGAATTTTCAATATTAATGCAATTTTTAAAACATATCTTACACACAAAAAGTGCTGTTTTATGTATTCCTTTATTGGTGTTTTATTTACTTTTGTTTATTTCACTTATTTTTTATGATGTTTTAAGTTTTTCTCCTTATATTTTGTTTTAAATATTTTTGTAGCTTATTTTGTCATCGACATGTAGTTTGTGTATTAAATAATATGTTCTTAATGAAATATATTATCCACAGTTTACAGTTTTAACCATCAATTGTTTGTATTTTTTTAATCAAACAAAATCAATTACAGTTTTCGAATTGCATAATACATATATGCGCGAAATAGTTTTATAGTTTTCCTATTTTTTTATTAATTTTTTCAGAAATGTTTGTCTTGACACAACAAATATGCAAACATTTTATACTTTCAAACTAAATATCTCGAAGCAGTAGCCACAGTGTTTTTTTTTTTCGAATATAAAATGCAAAATGGTTTCGGTTGCATCAAAAAATTTTTGAAGTCCGTTGTTAGCGCAAATCCTTAGCTGCTAATTTTTTACTTTATTAACCTAAAATAAACTTGTTTACAACTAGAAAATTTATTTAATAAAATAGTTCTTGTTCTTATGTGCCATTTATTTGATTTCATTTATTAACCACTTTAATGTTTGCCCCGAAATAAGTCGGGGGTAAGAGCACTGTTTCCATATACCAGTTGTCGGTGAAGTGGTTAAGTAAATGTTTGGTTCAAAATGTTTTTTTAACTTTGATAAGAGCTGGAGAGTTGGAAGCTATGGCAATTTATTTTCATATCTCGATTTTTTTTAAATAAAAAAATAGGGAAAAATTACTCTGTGCATTTAATTTTACTCTTTCATCAACTCAAATGCTGGTGAAATGAATTTGCTCCTTTCGTGCCTTAAAAAAAACTCGAACTTTATGAGAATGACACAGTGCCACTTTAAGCTAACAGCACATGATGGCACTTGCGTATTTTTTCTATCTAGCATTATGATTGTGCAGTTAATATGATTCTGCTAGTATCCCTTCCTTCTTTGAGTAGTAACCGACCGATTGTCGCTATGTACTCCTAGATTTTTAATAAATCAAGTAACTCTGTTGCATTTCTAAAGATTAAAATTAAATATTGCTAGCCAATAAAATTAAATAAAATGCTTCTTTATGAATCATGACGAAAATAAAACTTCTGTAGTTCCACAGTGCTTCTGTACAACTCGTTTCTGGCCTTGGAACCTTGGCGGTTATATTATTTAACTGAATTATGATTTGGGCCCGCAGGACTTGAAGAATTTACAAATATTGACCTCAAGCGTGAAAGTCTAAAGACCACTATTTTGCACAATTTAAAGAAGTATATAAATAAAATCGGTTTCCATTAGAGGAAAACTTAAGAAATCTATGCACTAAATCCTGATACTATATAATTTAATATAGGAAATATTATTAAATTTAAATCAGAGGTACTTATTTCGTGGGTTGCAGAGCGGCCACTTTTGCAGTATGGAAAACTTTGCCTTACTTATTCACAGAATAGGAAAGATGCACTCATTTTAGATTACTCATTCTTTTATGTTTTATTAGTGAAGTTGAATATGTTCTTACATTCCTGAAAAGTTAATTCATAATGATAAAATAATTTTTAAATTGTTACATCAGTTTTAATCTTTTTACGAAGCAAAACAAAACCATTTAATCTGAAAACGCGACGGGATTGCTTTGATGTCACTACCCAAGTACCGAAAAATCCGTTGCCGAACTTCTACCAAATAGCCTAGTCCGACTGATTTTCGTCCCATCTATTTTCAAATGTAAATGCTTTTTAAAATATTAAAAAATTAATTGTCAACGAAAATTATTTAAAATTTTAACCAGATAAAAATTACGATCTATGATCCGAAAAAATAATTGTACATGCACAGATTTTTCATTTTTGAGTACAGAAATTAAATGTGTTAATTTGTTTTTAAGTTCATTTACAAAAACGCCGTTTAAAAATTTCCTTTAAAAAAAATATAAAAAAAAATTCGCTTTATGAGTACTACTACTGCGGGAATTCTATTTTCAGAATTTTATCTCTAAATTAAAACCCCGAAGGGGAAGAATATTTAATAAATAAATATATATCTGAAAACATTGATTATACAAATTGTTCTATATTTTCTTACATATGAATTCAGATGTACATTTAAGTATGACAAATAAGAAAAAATACATTATGAGATAAATACGTTTAGATCCTACAAGAAGTAGCTGTAAACACTTAGATTACAGTATGAAAAGCATTATATCTTATGATCAGATTATTGTATTTACATGCGATTTCCTTCATTTTGTTATTTAGGCTGTGGAATATTTCTTTAAGTACAAATGTTATTTTTTTTCTCAAAATTTGGTATCTCGCAGTTACTTTTAAAGGCATTCTAAAAAGTTAACATTCCCCACTCAACAACGCGAAATTTTCCTACTCACTTTTGAATGTAAAATCAAGACTATTTGCTTGACTGAAATCAATATGCTTCGTTTTCTAAAACTATACAGAATAGCTTTAGAAAATTATGGTTTGCATCCAGACATTGCGGTTAATTTATCATTCTATATTAAACGAGCAAGCGATTTTCCCGATTACGGATGATATCTTAAACAACTGGACCTATTTTCACGAAACTTGCCTTCTATTACTAAATCGAGCAAGTGAAAAAGATTTAGCTATGCGCAGGATTAAAGAAAATCTGATTTTACAGGGTAAAACAAACTCAGCGCTGAAAATTTGGCTTGCTATAAATCGAAAAATGCCCATGCGATTTATCCGAAACGTGCTTTCTATTCTAATTCGAGCACGGGAAATGTAAGTAGATATGTTTCGAATTCAGAAAAGTTCGCTTACACAGGTTAAAACAAAGTTAGCACTGAAAATGCTGCTATATATCGAAAATGACTCTAACGATTATTTTTCATTGTTGTAACCATTTTCCCAATCATAAGCATAAAACTATATACTTATATACATTATCGTCAAATTATCTCCAGGATAAACGACATTTGGCGAAATATTACCAAATTTGGGAACCAAATATAAATCGTCGTAAATGAAGCCTACTTGGGTATATCTAACTAATTTGGCGAAATTCCCATTCAAATTCAGTACTGGTGAATCTTCTCTAATCGGATTCTTCGCATTTTAGCTTCGTGTTTTCCTGTAAAATTAGCTAAAATCTTAAAACCAAGAATAGAGAATCTACTTTTCCGCTCGGTATAGGATTTTTTTTATCTTGTAGTCTACATATTTCCATTTTCAAGTGTACATCATGACAAAAACTGCTTATCTCATTCACTTCAGAAAGTTTACTTGCATTTCAGTTGCAACACGTTCACTTATGGGGAATTAAAAAACAAACTGAGTTACCTTCTGTAATTGTACCGCTACTAAATGGTTAAATTTGCACGTCAAACAACGCTCACTAAATTATGCCCATTGTCTGCGAACCCGATGACAGAAATTCCCAATACGAATATACATACATAAGAATACTTTCATGTATATGAATACATACGTACATATTAATACACAAATACATTTGAATACATACATGCATGTAACTAATAGATACCTGAGATTATATATTTCCTGATTTGTTTGATTATCATCCGTTGTCATGCGACTAATACCCAAAATCGTATTCTCTGTATTCGTATTCGATTTTTTTTCACTTAATTTAAAATCCAAACTGATTTGCATAGATTTTGCAGATTGCGGAGAATGAAAGGTTTGCACTAAAAAAAGGGAAAAAACACGTGGTCGTTACTTGCGTAGGAAGTAAAACTTCTAAAAGTCAATCTATATCACAGGACACAAATGTTGACGTCATACCGATACGGACGATGTTAAAGTGCATAATTTGCAACAATGGAGCTAATGTTTTAATTAATAATTTAAACAATCGCAATGTCATCTGTAGGGGAAAATTGAAAGATCTTGAGACGACATTTCAGGGCGTTAGGTTTGACGAATACTTATGATTTTTTATACCCGACGAGATTTTGGCACTACCGACATTTTGCTCATTTTTTGTCTCGATGCGACAAATATTTTGAACTCTATCGTGCTCACAAAAATGTCATTTTTGCAGAGAAAAAACTATGCTTCGACAATTATTAAAATCAAGAATTTAAAATTAGAAATTATCCATGTAATATGCACGTTTTTAATTATTTTTATTTTTTGTTCACTTTTACATTTACATTTCATATTTATAATATTATACCTTTTTTCGGCTAATATTCAATAACCAAATTATAATTTAATCTGAAAAATAATAAAATGATATAAAAAGACACAAATTTAACAGGCATATAATTGAACTACGCGCTTAAATCACTGAAATGATCGTAATCTAAAAGGTCGCTGTACGTAGCGAAATCTTTGGCAATTATCTGCTTGCTAATACGAAAGTAATATGAAATACAATACAAAAGTATTGATTTTAATAAATTTCAAAATTTTATTTGAATACAATATAAATATCTTTTATATAAAAAAAATGCTTTTTGATGTTGTTAGAAGGAAATCTAAAAAAATATATTAAACTAGGAGGCTCTGACCCCTGCAAGCTACGCTCGCCAACCCCCGTTCAGACATCGCAGAATCTAAAAACACGCTAATCTGATGGGTTTTAAAAATATTAGAGAAGATTGAATTATACTGAAAAAAGCTATTCAGATTTCTCTGCAAATGGGTTTCATTCAATTCCCCTTGATTGGAAAAATTTAAGGCCGAATCAGTTGCTGTTAAGACATCCAATGATTATTTTCGTTTTTAATTAAAGAGGATCAATTAAACATTTGAAAAGAAGCTAAAATAAAATAAATTAAGTATACAGAGTCTTTGTCTCCCGGTATTTTAAAACAATCTCTATAACAATAGCCTAAGTCATGTGACTATCATCAACAGTTCCAGGCAGACCACTTCGCTTTTTATACTCTAGGTGCCATTTTGGTACTTTAATGTTAGCCAGGCACAGGTTATAAGTCGCCAAATATTATTCTGTCGCCATCGTTTCATCTATATTATAATAGTTCAAGTCATCAACTTCCATAAACAAATACGGTCTGATCCCTTCGCCGTTCATATGAAAGTTTGGCACAGATGTCATATACGTCCCATATTGGCGCGATTTTTTTTAACGACGTCAATTTTGGGAACGCATCAACAGCATAAACAACATCCGGCACCATATCAAGCAAAAAAACGATACTTTGGCGCCAGTTAAGTGCCCGTTCCGTATATGACATTGGCGTCAGAAACAAATCGCGCCAATATGGGACCGTAAGTTTTCCATTTTGATTGAAAAATCAAAATTTTTTTTCGAATAAAACTACGTAAAATTTGCCATGGTTACAAAGAATTCTTGGTACTGTTACGCTAGCCGAATGCAAATCTCGCCAATAGCTTTTTTACAACTCGCCAGTTAGCATTTTTTTTCGAGTGGTAATATTTGGCCAGATGTCATATACGCTCAGCAGGTTTGGCGGGATTTTTTTTTTCTTTTTACGAAAATTTGACGAAAACCTCGTTTTCAAATACCAGTTACATATGCATTTTTGGAATTACTTAGTTATCCCGTCGACCAAAAATCTGTCGCCAAACTATAAGATTAAATGCCAATAATGGTTGATCGTAAATGTCCCATTCACTTGACTTTAAGCAAGTTACACGTGTTTACGTCATCAAGTGATTTTTATTAAGACTTTTTATTTGTATATTTATTAATGTTATACTAATTTACGATGGTGAGTCGGAAAATAAGTTTCCCCTGGCAACTGTGGACAGAGGTTTGTATGAAAGACAAAAAAATGTAATGAAACATTAAAGATAAGACGTAACTTTATTTTTTTCCGTGATTATCAAATGAGTTGAGACATTTGTCATAACCTTTATAAGCTTCATAAAGTCCTGCAGGAAAAAAACAGGTCTCTGCATACAAAAGAAGCGTTGAACGGCTTGTGTGGCTTCAGCATAGTTTACAAAGATGTAGTGAAGCATTACTTTCGTCTGTAGTGGCCGTACACATTCGTCCAGGTCTCGGCCTTTCCAACGCTGACGCCCCTCACTGAATGGTTGCACCATCTCCGCAACATTTGTTTCGACATCACATTTGGCCCACAGACTCCCACGTGGCGGTTATGGATTTCTGCTCCCGATACTCCACGTGCCCAAATCATGGCGGACAACCGCTCTCACTTCCTTCATTGACCACGAATTCACAACGCACTTTCTCTCCATATCTACCGGGAACAGAATGATGCAGAGCCCTGATTTTTTAAAGGAGCGCTTTTTGAAGCTTATAAAGGGGTATTACAAATGTCTCAACTCACTTGGCACTTATGTAGAAAAATAAAGTTACGTCTTATTTTTAATGTTTCATTACATTTTTTGTCTTTCATACACACCTCTGTCCACAGATGCCAGGGGAAACTTATTTTCCGACTCACCCTCGTATTTGTTCTTTCGTTATTTAAAATAAAATTTATGTCAATTTGTATAATTTGGCGAGTGTTTTGGCGATTTATATAATTTGGCGAAATTGATCGACGGAATAACTAAGTAGTACCGTATTTTTTAATTATTTTCTATTATTTTCAAAAGGAAATATAAAAAAAAAATTAATAATTATAGAATAAAAGGATTTATATAATTTATAAAAAGAAATACAAGTAAATAAAGATTTATTATCAAATAAACAACAATAGCCGGGTTACCATGTCAACCTTTTCTGAAATATGAAAAAAAAATTCTGTCTGATTAAAATTTGAGTTGCCATCATTAAAAAAATGCATATAAAATTAGAAAAAAAATAATATTTCGAAAACTAATTCGAATTTAAAAATTCTAATACCAGTTTTGAGATCTGCGGATCAATGTCGATTTTTGTTGTTAATTTCATCGCAAAGTATTCCATATTTCAGGAGAAATCGCTTGAAACATAATCAGTTGTTTAATCAGTCGATTCATATATCCGTTTCATAAATTCGTTTCATATATCCGTTTCATAAATTCGTTTCATTAGGATTTTATATATATAGGGTAGATGTAAAAAATTATCAGAGCCTTCAAGGGAAACTTATTTTCGCGGATATCGTAACTTGGTTAAGCTTGGTCGGGTCACCTAGTTACTTACAATATATTTACTTTATTTATAAAACATAACTAGAAAATAAACTGGTCTGAAAATTAAAGAGCAACTAATATTTTTAACCTCCTTTTTCTTTTAAAAAATCGTTAATTAAAAAACATATTTTTTTCATGATCAAGGTATTTTTCGTTTGATACAGAGGCAGGCAATATATATCTTTTAAAATTAAAAAAAAATGAAAATAATTTAGATATAATTAGAAGAAAAGTATGATATATATTAAATGAAGTCGGAACATTTATTCGAATTATTTATTTTCAATTTATTAGATTAATTTGTAATTAAAAATGTAGATTAGTTTATTTAAAAAAATTCCGATTAAACTAAGATTTTATAAAGACTATTTCTGTATTGAGGTATAGTATTGGTATATAATACTGGTGTAGAATTACTGTTATAATAAGATGCAGTAGTATAGTACTGTTTAGGTCTTTTATACTGAGGAGTCTAAGGTAATTGGAGTATTTTTTTTTTATTTTTTAACAACAATGCTTTTTCAACAAACGAAAATATTAGTTACAAAATGTATAGTTTTTACTGTTGATACATTGTTATTGTTGTAACTGAACAAATAACAAACAAATGTGATAAAATATTGTTGCTACTATTGTTGTGATCTAATAATTTAAACATATATTTTAACAATGCTTATAAGAATGTAAAAATATTTATTGGGAATGCTACTGCAGTTGCAATCAGTGCATTAGTGCTAAAGTTATCAAACGAATTGTTTGTGTTGTAATTAACGAGATTATAAAACTTATGTAAAAAGTTTTTCTTTTGTAAGTTATTGGAATACGTATAAAAGGTGTTATCTAAGATGTTGAGAAAACAATTAAGCGTTTTGGATAGACGATTTAATGGCAAAATAACGTCAACGGTCCAATATATGAAGAAGAATGGATTTGATATGAAAGAAATTTTGGGCCATGGAACATTTAGATGCGTTGTAAAAAGGGAGATCAGTAAGGATAAATCTAGCATAGCTGTGTAAATCTTTGATAGGAAACCAGTAGTTTTCGGCGAACGGAATATTTGGCGTACATTAGACCATCCAAATATTTTAAAATTACTCTCGGCTGAATATATGTCATGTGTAGGCTCTTTTATTTTGTTATGTCTGTATTTCCAATCACTTTGAAAGATAGATTATTAGAAAAATCAAATAATATAAAACTTTATGTTACAATCCGATGGTTGATAAACATTTGTGATGCTATTTCCTATTTACACAGCAGAAAACTATGGTACCTTGATTTAAAATCAAATAACGTTCTGTTAAGTAAGAGTCAGAAGGCTGTTGTTTGCGATATTGGCTATCTGACTGTTTGGAGATAAACCTGTAAACTATCACGAGTCTCCTCATCTCTATGGACCCCCAGAAGCATTGATTGATGAAGTACAATCAAAGGTGAATGGATATAGTTTTGAAGTCTGGCGTGTTGACATGGTTGCCATTCAAATTTTTACACGGATAGGCTTGTTGAATGTAGCTAAAAATGGCCATATTCATTAACTGATTGTATTTGTATAGCCTATCCTGTGATACAGAGTATTTTTTTTCAAATAGATGAAAGGTGAATCAGTCCCTTCAAAAATTAGAAAGAAGATAGATGATGCTTTAAGCTTTATCAAAGCGTGTGCTTGCACTTGATACTGGAAAAACGACTGGACGTTCAAGAGCTTCTGTTATATTTCGAGACAATGTTGTCTCTGCCGTCCCAATCGGCCTAGAAAGGCTTTCTAAAGCAGAACTAAACAAATGTTTTTTTTTTCTAAGCCGTTTGGTTGGGCTGGAAATCGCGTGATTTGACGTAAAGGACTCCATTCTAAGCTGCCGCCCTCACAAACTGGAAATTCCTCAGCCTGTTCGTATACACCGGCAAATGCCCTATATTTAATTTTTAAAACATTTTTACGAAATAGATGTCAAATTTTAAAGCATTTCTTCTTCTTTTTTTCAGAAAATGTTTTATGTTGTTCCGTTAGATTCTGATATTTTCTAAGAAAAAATAGTCATCCTAAATATTTGGCGAGACACGAAAGATATCCTCTGTCTACTTCCTCCCATTACGGATATCGAGGAAATCGAAACACTTGCTAAAGCCCAGTTTACACCGAAACATGGATGACAGATGCAGTGTGTATCACAGACTTCTAATATAAGTAGACTCCAAATCGGCAACCTTTTCTTGTCTCTTACATCTCTGCCCTCCATCACGTGATGGAAGGCAGATTTAGCGCGCCAAACCGGTTTTTCTCCTCGGAATCTCTCTCCAGATTCCCGCCGAAACATCGTCTGTCATGAGTTGACCCGGACCACACTTTTGCTTTGCCAATAAAGGGATTACCGCCAAAATACGGCACCCTTTTGGCGATGAAAGCAAAAGATGTTGGAGTCAAAACCTACCCGAAAGAACAATGGAATTGGGAGTCTACTTATTTTAGAAGTCTGTGGTGTGTATCTTTTATACAGAGTTTTGGTAAGAATTTTTCTTGCGCTATTAACAAAAGCAGGTTTTGCTAGTGTTTGCCAAACGAGGAAAAACTGTTCCGATTAAAACAGGATATTTTGCCGAAATGGCAAACATAAGTGTATGTTTTATTAACAGGAATGTAGTTTATTTTTATTTTTATTAATTTTTACTCTAACAATATGTAACTTGAGGGGAGAGTTAATAACAATAATTTTTTTATTTAGAATTTATTCTCTACGTTTTAGCTTTTAAAATGATCCAATGGTGCTGTTTTCGTGCCATTTGGCCTATTTTGGTGAACGTTTATTGGCGCAATATTAAATCCATTGTTCTTTCAACTCACATACAAGTTGTAAGTGTTACAGTGAATATTGATCACCTGTGGCGGTTGTACGGAAAAATGACTTAAAATTATTGTGTTAGATTGCAATTAAGTTCTAAAAAATTTTAAATGTTATATTGTCACGGGAAACATACCTGTGAACGCACTTTTTTGTAAAAATCTAGCCTATCTGAAAGTGGGTAAAAATTAGTTACAAAATTCCATCTATACATACAAAAAACAGGTTGAGTGTAATAAACGAGTTAAAAAAAAAATAAAAATAATAAAATGTTTAATATTAAAAAAAATATGGTTTAATCAATTAATAGTTTGATATTTATTAATTTACCATTAAAAATTGTGAAATCAAGTAATAAATTCTAAAAAGTTTAAAAATCATTTTTCTTTTTTGTTGTCCAATTTTTAAAAAGAAACGGTGAAAATATTATTTCTTAATTACGGAGCTCAGCCTCCCGCTAATCCCAGTTCAGACCTCGCAGCCTCTAAAAACATAGTAATGTGCCCTGTTTAAAGAGTATTACCGGGTTATTGATTTTCGAATAATATTATCAATTTAACGGCGGCTATCTTCTGTACTCGGAATGCCTTGCTTTCCTGTTTGAAAGTGGCATTTTTCGGTTACCATGGCCTTATACATCGCTGTCTTAACAACTGATGATTGTTTTGGGACTAATAAGTAAGATCAAACACACACTTGAAAAACAGCTTGTATAAAATGGTTATGTAAAACATTTCGCTATCTTTCTGACTTATAACGACGCTATGGACATTACTCTTCCTTTAGGTTCGCGGTTTAAAATCTCTGTCTGCTTGGGAATAGCTTTCAGAGCCACGTTACACTTACATTTTGTATTTTGAACGAGTTTTAGATATATTCAGGAACAGGTATAGATTATCATGAATTCTTTTCCCTATTCTAATACACCATCATGCATATTTTCATGTTGTTTTTACAATGTATATTGTTTATATTAATTAATTAGAATATCAGAATTTTCGAATATGTATTTATCAAATAGTAATTTCTACAAAATAAATTGAAAGTATTTTGCGCTTACATTTACCTGTATTTGTGCTCCATCAAGTGATGTCATATATAAACAAATCTGAGTTGCACTACTTTTATACCATATGACGTAACATTAAAATTCTCGGGAATGAAAATCATTTTTAATGTATCTTTTTAATATATGACGTAATTTCCAATATTAAATGCATTTCTCAAGTAATTATTTATTTAAAAAAAGAAATTCCTCTTTTAAGATTCACGGGTACATATATTATTTAATTTAAAAGTGTTGGGAACATTTTTTGAGCTTCTTAAATATGACCTAATATTCACCATTAAAATTTTTTTACGTGTAATAATTTAATTATTTCAGACAGTTTAATATGACGATATTTAATATTAATACATTTTACATATGACGTAATTATCACCTTTAAATTCGTTTTGTGTGCAGTAATTTTATTATTTTAAAGTTTTCGTACTTTTTTCATATTTACATGTAAATATTTTGACATAATTTCTGCTTTTAACACATGATCATTTAATTCTTATTTTAA
This sequence comes from Maratus speciosus, assembly GCA_963932465.1. Lineage (NCBI taxonomy): Eukaryota > Metazoa > Arthropoda > Arachnida > Araneae > Salticidae > Maratus > Maratus speciosus. The sequence goes on along the minus strand of OZ010799.1, from coordinate 389,508,990 downwards.
AGTTTTCCTTCTGTTTTTAATAATTTCACTTTTCAATTTCACTATGACAATAAAAAAAGAAATCCAATAATCCCTATGATCTCTTCCCCCCCCCCCCCCCCCCCACAAAATGGATTTTTTTTTCATGTCAGTGAAAATTATGTCAAAGTGTAAGATGACAGGCTATCTTTGATTTTTAAAAGAAACTGATTCCTGACGGTCGAAATCTGAAAAAAAGATATTATTTTATCGAATTTTCCTGAAAAACATAATTTAATTGCAATATTGTCTTCACTACCGATTGAAATGAAAGATAATTTCAATTTTAATTTGAAAATGGCGAGAAAAAAAGACATCTAATAATCCCTATCGTTATCCGTTTTCTCCCTTTTTCCGCAAAAATGGGGTAATCTGGTTGCCAGCATTAGAGAAATTAATTTCAAATTAGAAAAAAATAATATCTCGAAAACTAATTCAAATTTGAAATTCTAATACCAGTTTTGAGATCTGCGGAACAATACGGATTTTTGGTGTTAATTTCACCGCATAATATTCCATATTTTAGGAGAAATCGCCGTGAAACATAATCAGTCGTTTCACGAAGTCGTTTCATAAATTCGTTTCACTAGGATTTTATATATATAGGGTAGATTTAATTTGAAATTGTTTTTGTCAATACGCTGAAAATGTTATTTAAATTTATGGTCATTCCGAAACTACGAGGATTTATTAAAAATATGGTGAACACTTTCAAAACATGAACTTATTGGCAATGATTTTCAAAAATGGCCTTTCGGCGCATTTTGGGATAAACTCGCCAAGTACATTCTTGCGGACCACAAGCACATCTGTTCACCTAATAGTTTCTCTATTTTTCGATAAAGTCAGACGATATTTCAGAAAAAGTTACCAAAGCTAGCGGTTAGAACCGACATTTCAATAAAAAACACGAAACAACATTCGCGTTTAAATCAACATGTTACGTATTTATAGAAAAAATTAAGAAACCTTTTCAATTCCAAATCACTTCAACAGCCAGCCTGCATGTGACATGCTTTCTTGTATAAAAAAGACTCTGTAAGTGTGTCAAAACGTTTCGCAAGAAATTTGATTTGTTTAAGAACTTCCTTAAGACATGCAAAAAAGAAACATACCATTGCTATTTGTTAATTATTGGCAGGTCAGTCATTTAATAAGAAGATTTCAAATGGAAATACCATACACTGCATATTTATATATATATATATATATATATATATATATATATATATATATATACTAGGAAAAATTTTAACATTTTAAATTCATGATTTCAATATTATTTTTTCATGACATTTTTGCAGTGAAAATTTTTCGATTCTAGAATTCATATATATTTCCATTACTTAACATATTATTTACATTACGATGCACCTATGTTCATCTTATTGTAAATTAGTATTTTTTGCATTATTGCTTAGTGCGTTGCAGGCATCATTTCACTGTATAGAAACTGCCGTCAAGAATCATTTTACCAATTAAATCAATCTTTATTTACGGTGTTGATTTCTAGATTTCTTTTTTTTTAATAAGGTGCACAGCAAGCAAAGATCCGTCAACAAGCGGATTTAAAATGCTTTCACCAAGATCGTAACCTTCGCCAACAGTTTGTTTTGTGATACTTGTCTGAATTTTTCTTTGATGTAACAGTGTAAGAAGAAACCTCTGACAACTCAGTAGCCTTTCTTTTGGTTTCCTTATCAAGTGGTTCGGAGTGTAACAATTCTTCGGAATGCTTGGAATTCTCTTGGTTTTGCAAAAACGCGATGCGTATATTATCATGAAGCTGTGTTAAAAGACTGCAAGAACAATTCATTTTCATCTGTTAATGAAACCTCACCAAAGAGAGCTTCAATTTCAAAACTGAAGATTTCATCTGATTCCATTTCAAGTTCTTTTTCCATTTCTACGTCAGAAGAAATGTCTGAGCTGACTATTGAAATCCAAGATGAATTGTGTTCTGATCCTTCTTATGAGTCAAGAATCTTGTCAAGACAAACAACATCTGAAATGTCTGATGCCTTATTTTCAGTTTCATTAGAATCTTCATCAGTCCGTTCATTCAGGGGACTGAATCTGTAAAGAATTGGTTCTTTTCACCACTTTGGGGACAGGCAATACAACATCCCTAGATATGAATTTTTCATTAAAACTTTGTGTTAGTATATCCGTTTCGTATTTCACAATTATATCTTTGACTTCTGAAGAACCCCTTTCTTCTTTCCAGATATCTGTTTCAGGCAGTTGGATTTCAATGTTGTCCAAATAACCACATAACAGGCGATGTAACAGGAGCTCTTGAACGTCCGATCGTTTTTCCGGTATCACGTGCAAGCACGATTTGATAAAGCTTAAAGAATCATCTGTCTTCTTTCTAGTTTTTGAAGAGACTAATTCACATTTCATCAATTTGAAAAACTGTTTCTTTATTAAAATTCTCTGAATCATAGGATAGACTATACAAATCAAATCAGTTAAGGAATATGGTCATTATTTAACTACATTCAAGAAGCCTATCCGTGTAAACATTTGCATCGCAACCATACCAATACGCCAGACGTCAAAACTATATACATTCACCTTTGATTGTATTTCATCAATAAATTCTTCTGGGGGTCCATAAAGACGAGGAGACCGTGATAGTTTACAGGTTTATCTCTAACAGTCAGATATCCCAAATAAACAACAGCCTTCTGACTCTTGCTTAACAGAACGTTATTTGGTTTTAAATCAAGGTACCAAAGTTTTCAGCTATGTAAATAGGAAATAGCATCACAAATGTTTATCAACCATCGGATTGTAACATAAAGTTTTATATTATTTGATTTTTCTAATAATCTATCTTTCAAAGTGATTGGAAATACAGGCATAACAAAAATAAAAGAGCTTACACATGAAATATATTCAGCCGAGACCAATTTTAAAATACTTTGATTGTCTAATGTACGCCAAATATTCAGTTCGCCAAAAATAACTACTTTCCTATGAATGATTTTCACAGCTATGTTAGATTTATTCTTACTGTTCTCCATTTTTACAACGCATCCAAATGTCTCATGGCCCAAAACTTCTTTCAAATCTAAACCTTTTTTATTAAATCTTCTATCCAAAACGTTTAATTGTTTTCTCAACATCTTAGATAACACCTTTTATAAGTATTCCAATAACTTACAAAAGAAAAACTTTTTACATAAACTTTATAAACTTGTTAATTATAACACAAACAACTCGTTTTATAATTTTAGCACTAATGCACTGATTGCAACTGCAGTAGAATTCACAATAAATATTTTTACATTGTTATAAGTATTGTTAAAATATCTGTTTAAATTATTAGATCACAACAATATTTTATCACTTTTTTGGTTGTTATTTGTTGAGTTACAACAATAACAATGTATCGACAGTAAAAACTATACATTTTATAACTAATATTTTCGTTTGTCAAAAAAGCATTGTTGCTAAAAAATAAAAAAAATACTCCGACTACCGAAGATACTTCAATATAAAACAGCAAAACAGTACTATACTACTACAGCTTATTATAAGAGTAGTACTACACAAGTATTATATTCCAATACTATACTATTTTCATTTTTTTTAACGATATAGATTGCCTGCTTTTCTATCAAAAGGAAAAGATCTTAGATCATAAAAAAATATTTTTTTTTATAATTAACGATTCTTTATACGAAAAAGGAGGTTAAAAATTTTATTTTCTCCTATATTCAAACCTGTGTATTTTCTAACTATTTTTTTTAATAAATAAAGCATATATATTGTATATAACTAGGTGATCCAGCCCAGCTTAACTCTTTATCTACTGCAATTTTTTTCATGGAATTTTTTTTCAGTTACAACATTGAAAATTAAAGGATTTACATAAATAAATTAGTACTAGAGAACAGGAATTCTGCTTTTTCAGAATTTAGTGTCGTCTCCGGCATTTCCATTACTCCATTTTCTTCTGATGGACTGGTGGCTTCTATTATTATGAAACAGCCATTATAAATGAAGGATTAGGTGAAGATGAAAGAGCCCTCGTAAAAAGTTAGAACTCTCATTTTCTGGTCAGAATAGGGGGGGGGGATGACCATAATTGTTTTTTACGGTTGCTCTTTCATCTTCACCTAACACTTCATTTATAATGGCTGTTTCATCATAATTGAAGCCACCGGTCCATCAGAAGAAAATAACTCGGTTAAGCGGGGCTCTACTGCAGTACAAAACATATTTAAATTTTAAGACTTAAAGCAAACGTTTTATTTTATGTAAAATGACGTCATTCGCATCCGCTTAAGAATTCCACATTTACGGTCTACTCTTAAACATCTACATTAAAGCATGCATAGTACATCACTATCGCGAAATAATGCACAAATGCAGCAAAATGATTCCGTCATTCAAGAAAATCGAAAAAAACGGCTATCTAATGATTCATAGATACTTACAATTAAATATAGTATATAATAGCTCCATTGTTTTAACAGAAATCATTCGTTTATATTTTTTTTCAAAATAGCACGTATTTCAATTACATTTTCTTTCGGTTGTTACAAGAAAATGGCAACAAAAATATATAATTACTATTTTGAAACTATTTTTCCTTTACTTTCAGCAGAAATGGATAAAATGCCGTTGCCAATATTAAGCAAATGGCTCATAAAACTACAAAAAAATTAATCTTTCAAAAATAAATGGAGATACAGTTTTCAAACAAAATGCATTTAAAAGAACTTTTTTTTCCCAATACGATGGTATAAAAAGTGAAAATGTACGATGCTTATAAGTTTAAAAAATTGCTAAAGAGTAAATAATCGTAATGCTTTGTTTTACGGCTAGCGTCTGTAAGCTAACGTTATTTTTTGGGCACAAAATAAGCTGGGAGAAAAAAATAGCATACCGTATCGGAGGCTAAAAAATATTCACCCGTGAGAAATTTAATTCGTTAGAGGTAATTAATTAAAGTGGTACTTTAAAGTACCGTCAGTACACCATGCCTAAAATATTCTCGTAACAGAAAATCCACATGGTATTTCAAATAAAGTTTAAATTCTTAAAAATTCTAAATAACAAGAAGACACTCTCAAGTTAACAACAAAAATTATCTTTTAAGGAATCGTTCACCAAAAGGAACGAGTTCTTTGGAGTCGTTTCGGTTGAAATCGTTCCGAGAAAAAGAAATGAATCCGAGAAAAGAGGAACGATTCAGAGAAAAATGAACGATTCCGAGAAAAAGGAAGGAATCTGAGAAAAGAAGTAACGATTACGAGAGAAAAAGAACGAATCCGAAAATAAAGGAATGATTACGATAAAAAAGGAACGATTTTGAAAAATAAAGATTTCGAAGGGAAAAAACGCTTCCGAGATAAAAAAGAACGATTTTAAGACAAAGGGAACGAATCCGGAAGCAATGGAACGACATGCAATCCGTAATATTTGCTCGTATTACTAATTTATTTTCTTATGCTTCCATCCATTTTCTTACGCATCCATTCGCCTTAATTTTTTAATGATTTTGTTTTTAATAGTTCATTTTATTGATGAGTGTGCGCAATGAATTAGCACTTATTTCTAATCACCGTAATATAAGTATTCTCTGACTTTATGATTTATGGCATTAAGCATAATTCTACTTAAAAATTTACCCCTGACCTTTCATTTAGCGCTATAGTTTATCCAGGAAATTTTACTGTAGCTTCGGTTTTATTCCATATTCAGTGTAATCAGTGGTTTCCTCTTGAAAACATACCGTCAAATGACTCTCCATTTATATTATTATGTTATATAGGAAATTTTATTATTGTTCTGATAGTTGTCACCAGGGTCTATGAACTTTTAGTCCGATAGATTCCTCCTCGAAATCCACCCTTAGGTAATCTTCCGTTTACACATCGGTACTCGGAACCGGCCGTTTTCCAAGTAGGTCCATTTTGATACGATCCCTTGGAAATCGATCCATTTGGAGTCTGCCGACTTCGGAACAATTCCTAGAACTCCATCTATTTAGGCAGTGGCCGAGAGGTTCTGCTCTCGAAGCTGGTAGACGGGAAGTGCTGGGTTCGAACCCAATCGCATCCGTCGGCCTAATCGTTCGGAGTTTTCGTGGTTTTCTTCGAACCTTGGATTTCCAAGCGTTAATACGGGTTAGGTTCCCTTAGAAAGACCCCCACGAAGGGCACCCCCCCCCTTAGGGCCTATATCCCTCGTGTTGATAATTGGCCGTCATAAACACAAACAAACAAACAAACCATCTATTTAGGAATAAATTAATGTGTGAATAGAATCTTTCATAAAATCAAATTCGTATACTTGTCGATTTGGAAAAACATAAGTGGTTAAACGGAGTGTATTTGAGAGTATTAATATATAACAATGTCGTTCCTGACTGCATCAACAATGCGCAGCCGAAGCTGAAACGCCTACACCTAAAATCATAAAATTTTATTTGTTACTTCCTACAATAACATAAAAATCCATTAAAAAGGTGTTTTCTGAAATTCAACCCTTAATGGGGTGAAAATGGAAGTTTCAGAAAAAGGATACAAATGAAAACGCAGGATATTTCGATTATACATATGTAGAGTAAATATTATTTCACTCAAAAGAAACAGTGATTCCTTAAATTTCAAAGATCTATTTCTTTAAACTTGAAATTTGCTATTTTTTTAACTGGAAAATGACTGATTGGTTTAATTAAACAAAAAAAATTAAAAGTATGTAAATTATTATGACAGATTTTAGTATTATATAGAGAAATATCCTTTTGGCCGTTGAATGAAAGACATCTGTTGTAAACGTATTGGTGTAAGATAACACCAACCTTAATATTTTTGACGATTTGATTATTTTTTATTCGGAGTTAAACTTTTTATTTTCAAAACTATTTAAAATAGATTAAAAATTTTGTTAAATTCGAATTTTTCAGAACACTTTATGTAATAATAATAAAAATACAATAAATAAATAAATGTTCGAAGTGAAAAGAATATCAATAAGAAAGGAAAATACATAAAATTTATAGTGTTGTTTCTGCAGCAAGTTTTACTTCAATAAAAACGGAAATTTGGTGTTAGGCTTGAAACACTAAATTTAGTTTGGCAGGAAGAGATCCTCGCTCGGACCGAAATTAAACACGGTTATCTATTATCCGTCATCACAGTAACTGGCATTAATCTGGGTATTGATTTCGGGATTTGCGAGTATCAATCCCGATCGCGGAATCGGAATTGTCATAAGAAATTATTACGAGGATTACAGAATATTAACATTAGAATCATTTAAAAAATCATAAATGTCTTTAGTGTAAATTATGTTTGTTTTACTATTCCAATATTCGTACATTGTAAAACTAGTTTAATGCAATCTTAACCCTTCACCTACCAGAGGAGTGCAACATACCCGATAGGTACATTCAAATTGATTTTTCACATAAAAAATTAAAATTTCGTAAATAAGTGACTTTTTCTGGAATGTTCTACTCAAAAGAATAGAACATCCCACAAAAAAATCACATATGTACATAAATGTCAGTTTTTTTTAAAATGAGAAATATCATTATAAATGTACCAGTCGGGGACACCGAATCCATCTGGTAGGCGGAGGGATAACATAAATCTATTAAAAGGCAGCAAGCATAAAATATGCAGCTTTGCATATATGCCGCAGTGTTGGAGAAAGTCCGATAATCTATAAGTAGCACGCGACTTTTCTTTTCCATTTTTGTACTCAAAACGGCCATTAAGAGAGCGAACCTCGGTGAATTTATTTGAATCCCACCCATTATTGTTACTGTTATATTATTATTAATATTATTACACATTATGACTCTATGTAATAAACCTCAATGTAAGTTGATTAAAACAAGACGAGATCATCTTCGAGAGTTTCGAGATTTCTCAAATCATCTTCAGGAGAGAAAACAAGATGCCAAACTGTGGAAATAAAGTGGTACTCGAGCGCTAGTAGCTGTTCTTATTTTTCTTTTGACAAAGAACATTTTCGAATTGAAATTATGGTTGAGGAAAAAACATGAAACAGTGAAATATACATGAAAGTGCGTAACTCTACAATTATTAAAATAATCGGAAATCAGTTATTATTATCCAATTAAAATGCAATTTTTATGGCATAGTGATGTAATTCTAATATTATTTAAAACTGTTTCTAATCAGATTTAAAAAAAATATTTTCCGCTATTATTTAAACAAGCATTTACTCTGTTTATCTTAAGAATTGATTTAGAAAAAATTCATTTCGTATGATACATTTATCAGTTAGAAAAAGTATTAGTGTATTTAAGTACACTTGGTGTTTCATTACCTTCGCGGCCCAGGTACTCAATCGGTAAAGCACACCAAGATTCTGGGTTCGAATCCCAGCTCGGACAATTTTTCACTCAGGTAGAAAAGATCCAATTAGGATGAAATATTTTTTTACATTATTTCTTTCAGATTAATTTAGCACAAAAAGGTACAATAGTAATGTAATTAAGTCAAAGATGATAAGTAAATAATTTATAATAGACAATATTTTAATTGAAGTAAAATAATGTAATTAATTATTTTATAAATTATTTTAATTAAAATAAAATAAATTCATGTAAACATAAAATTTAAGAGAATATAATACGCAGTTATAGTTTATTAAACTCCCCCTCTGCCCCGCACTTCAATTTCTTTTTTCTTCCTTTCTCTCTTTTTTTTTTTTTTTTTGGCATACACATTAGGAGGATATTTTGGCAATAAAATCAGCTTTAATAGAATCAAAATTTGTTATTTTAAAATAAAATACCGTATTTTAATTTATTAAAACTGGCCAGTCTACAAGAACAAGAACCGATTCCCAAGGAATCGGTCCTTGTCGGAGTCGGTGCATTTCGGACAGACTCCGAGGAATCGGACCTTTTCGGAATCGTTCCAAAAAGGACCGATTCCGAGGAATCGTTCCGAAAAGTACTGATTCCGAGGATTCGTTCCTTTTCGGAATCGTTCTGAAAAGAACCGATTTCTTTTTACAGACTGGAATCGTTTCTTCAGTTTCACTGCCGGAATCGTTCCTCAAAAAATGACACATCTCTAGTGGCATTCAATGCACAAAATATTAATTCACGGTGCAGTTATTTTTAAAAACGCATTATTGCCCATTGGACAGCTTTCAGAAGAGGCCGCAGAAGCTCGTAATAAGCATTTTGGGCTATACCGCTAAGACTTCGCGCGAAAATTCTCGAGGGAATAGGGCAACAAAGATATTTTTAATCGGCTACTTTTAACATCAGACCCTCTTATAAGTAGCATGAGAGAAGTAAAAGGAAGAAGGATGAACGCCTTTTTGCCAGAAACAACTGCTCTTTTTTTGCCTGCGAAGCCCAATATTCGTGATGATTCTTCAGAGAGTGACGAAGATGAACATTAGTATTTAAAAATAATGTTTGTGTTTTATTTTAATAAATCGCCTTTATAAATTTAATAAATGTACTTTTTCTTTCAATTGTATTCTTTCGAATAGATATATAACATAAAATGATTTTGGCCAAGTAGATAACGCAAATACCCGTATGTGCGTCGTTAGAAGAACTATCGTCTAGAACTATCTGTGTATCTTCATGAGATGAGTCATCTGAGGTCGAATCATTCTGCACCGTTAGGTGTGTTTTTGTAGGCTTCGAAAATAAAGTTATGGATTCGGACTTTACTTTCTTCTTTTTACGGGAAGGGTTTCTGTTGTCTAGATCAGCATTGCGTCACTTTGAGATGTCGCTTAAGATTTCTAATCAACTAATATTTCTAGATTTTCAAAATAGTACAAATGTGAGCTTCAGGTGCACAATGGCGGACCTTGGGCTTTCAATCAAATTTTCAGCCTTGTATGTTTAGAAGATTTTCCTAGCCATTGCACGCACACACGCAGAGAGAGAGAGGAACTTTCTTTTATTAATAAATAACTTTTTTAACATCATAAACACATGGTGTGTGCCTCACTGTGTACTTTCATTTTGTTGTAACAAAGTGGATGTCAGATGTGTTTCATCAATTTCATCGCTTTAAAAATTTTGTGTCGTATTGTCGAAATAGTCTATTATTAGATATAGCTAGGTTTGGTTAAGTAAATATATGCCGTAATGATGGAAATAAACTCTAAAATAGACGTTTATGTAACTTTAAGTGCTGTAAAATAAAGAATGTTTTAATATTTTGTCGGACGAGTCATCACGTGTTGCATAAGATGAGGTGGTTATGTGTGAGCGCCGGCTACACTGTTAAAAAATCGTGAAAAATTACCTCTGTTTTTAAAGATTCTCTATTTTCTGACCAATGAGAACGCTTCATAGGCGTTTATGTACTGTTCTCATTGGTCAGAAAATAGAGAATCTTTAAGAACAGAGGTAATTGTTCACGATATTTTTAACAGTGTAGGAGAAAAAGTTATAACTATATGTCAAAGTGAAAATATCTCATTATGTACCACGTCTTACTGTGTACTACTCTCCCCTAAATGAAAAAAAAATGTGGTATACAGGCATGTACCTGTATGCATATATTTTTTCCTGTTTAAAGTATTATAAAATTATTACTTGAAACAAAAATATTTTTGGTTATACTTGAATTAAATTGCAAAAACAAAAGCAGGCCTAGTAACTTTATTTATTAATGATTAGTAGTTAAATTTAGTTTGATAAATTTTTAATGGCAAAAGAAAAAAATGCAAAATAAATGTCATATATTTTTTTATTTCTGATTCCTGAAATATCTTATCTTACATTGTTATTTATACTCATTATATAGCAAGATTAATTAAGGTTAATATTGTTGAATTACTTTTGTTATTATATTATTTTCTTTTTAAACATTATTATATAATTATAGTGTGTTTGAGCCCACCCACCTAATGCAGCAAACTTAAGTTTGCACACCACGAAGAAAACAGTTTGAGTATGTCTGCTTTAATGCATAGAATTCTTGAAATTCATAGTTTCGATATTTTACAGCTATGCAAGTATGTCAGCTTTCAGAGATCGATCCAGGCAAAATTCGGGGCCTATTTAGGGCCCCTTCACAAAAATCTAATAAAACAGGCCCCTTCATAAAAATGAATTTAACAAAATGGGCCCTTTCACAAAAATGAATTTAATAAAATAGGTCCCTACACAAAATTCCTTTTAATAAAATAGGACCCCTTCTCAAAATTCCTTTCCATATAAACTTACTACTATTTATTATTTTTTATCTGTTAGGTTTTAAAATGCGTGATTTGTAAATAAAACCAATTCACCATGAACGAAAAATTTAACAAAATGGTTTAAAGAAGTTTTTGTTAATAAATGCTTAGTTCGAGTAACTGGATTTTAACATTCATTATAAAATGTTAATTTTCACAAAATATAAGAAAATTGACAAAAATAACTTTTACTTTTCACAAAATGGGCCCCAAGAAAAAATCCCTGCATCGACCTCTGGCTTTCATGCACATTTGCTTTTGTAGCATGTTAAAATGCAATTACTTATTCACTGTTACTTCAGGGTAACACATAGCTGATACATATTAAAAATTGAAGAGCATTAAGGATTTTGTTCTCTGTGTACTAAATGGTGTGGGAAAAACTGAATTTCTAAGGAGAAAGAATTAAGTAAATTTTTAAAAATGTGATTATATTGAAACAAAGAAAAATTTCATCTCTGATTTTTTCTGACATACGACAAGATCAGAAATCCTGTAAAATGAATGTAGGTACTTTCGATTGGATGGCTGGTTATTACTGCGATATTTAATGGCTGTGGAAGGAAAGAACTATAGAAATAAATTATGAAAAACTGAAGTCACAAGTAACGAGGTGCGGATGGTGTGCCAGAATAGGTGATAAACCACGTAGCCGCTGCACGGATTGTCCACTGACTTGACAGCGGTTTAAAAGTACACTTAATAATGTCGATATTCTGTTGCAAAGCAAAATATTACTGAATAGTATTGATTACCAATTCAGTAGGCATACTTCATTTCCAAGCATCCATGATTGGGATACCATTCATTTAATTTTGTATTTTCCATTGTTAGGCATACTTTTAACCCTTTGACAGATCATCGATACATATTCCAGATAAGCAAGAAAAATAAATTAAAAAAGATTTCAATTTGTATCATTACCTAAGTAACTTTTTCTGCCAACTTCCAATTTTTAGGGAAGTCCAACTTTAAAGGAATGCTTATATAAAGAACATTAGATGCTAAAACATGCTAACAGTATTTTGTAAACAAATGACTGCTTTATTTTGTATATATGAAAGTACAGAACATAAGTGGTCTATCAATCTGCCTACATAATGAACAAATAGTTACCCCTTAACATAAATTCTCCTTTTTACTATTACAGAAAATACTGCATTATTGACTTTACAAATATAAAGCTTTCTTTAGGCATAAACGTGATCGACAAAAGGAAAATGTGATACACATATGTTAAAGATGACTCACACTTTGGTTTGCATTTTATGTCAATTTAATTTAACTTCAGGAGAAAACTTTTTGCTACACACTTCACAAGAGAAAAGTTTCTCTTGAGTAATAACACGTTGGTGGATATTTTAATTAGACGTATCGGAAAATTCTTCGTTATATATCTCACAAGAGAATGGTTACTCTTTAGTATGAATAAGCAGATGCCTGTTTAAATTAGAGCTATTAGAAAATCTTTTGTTACATACCTCACAAGAGGAAGGTTTCTTCTCAGTATGGACACGTAGTACAGTATGGACACGTAGGTGTCTATTTAATTGAGATTTGGTAGTAAATCCATGATTACACACCTCGCAGGAGAATGGTTTCTCTTTAGTATGGACACGTAAGTGGATATTTAAATTAGATTTATGAGAAAACCCGTCATTACAGAACTCACAAGTGAAAGGTTTCTCTTCAGAATGAGTACGCAGGTGTCTATTTAAATTAGATTTATGAGAAAACCCGTTATTACAGAACTCACAGATGAACGGTTTCTCTTCAGTATGAATATGCAAGTGTCTATTTAAATTATCCTTTTGAGAAAACCCTTCGTTACACACTTCACAAGAAAAAGGTTTCTCTTTAGTATGAACGAGCAGGTGCCTATTCAAGCCAGATTTGACAGAAAATCCTTGGTTACACACCTCACAAGAGAAAGGTTTCTCTTTAGTATGGGAAAACATGTGAACACTTAAATGAGATTTTTGAGAATATTTTTTGTTACATATCTCACAAGAGAAAGGTTTCTCTTTAGTATGAACATACATGTGAACACGTAAATGAGATTTCTGGAAAAACCTTTTGGTACACACATCACAATCAAATGGTTTCTGTTTTTTATGGTTTCGCAGATCATCAATTGAATTAGTGTTTTGTGAAAATCCTTCACTACCCATCTCACAAGTAAAACTGTTCTGAGTAATTTGGACACACTGATACCTATAAAAATTATGCTTCTGGGAGAATTCTTTGTAAAATTTCTGTCAAAAAAGCTTCTCTTTAGCTAAATACAAATGCACATTTAAGCAACGTTTTAACTATTCACAAGAGAAAGGTGATGATGAAGACTTTTCTAATGTGTCTTCTAAAAATATTTTGTAATGTGTTTTCTAAAAAGTTTTATTATTGCAGAACTCACAATGAAAACTTTTTCTACACCACCAGTATGATCATGCATATTAAATATAAAATTTTTGTGTGCTAGCTTTACTGCAAAACTCTTCAGTCAAGTTCTTGGTTTAAATTTAAATTAGATTTTTAGAGATATCCTTTAAATTATATCTCATATGAGCTTTTTGGCCCAATATAAATAAAAGTAATCTTTTTTTTGCTATAAAATGAAAAGTTTTTGTTAAAGTGATGTATGGAACATTTTCTGAAGTCTAAATCCTAAGTTAGACACGATACTTGTATTACTTATATATTTTTTCAAAATATAGAGAAATAAATAAAAGAAACCTTTTACTGTAATAAATTTATATTAGACATGAGGATTAGCCAGCAAACACTTTTCTTTATAGTACATTGAAGTTATCAAATAAGTTTTAAAATATCAACAATGATGTAATATCTTAAATTACACAAATTCATTATTGACATTTTAAGGCTAAATCTTAAGATAAAACATGCAGCAAATTTATATCATATGTAAACTTTTCTCAGTAGTATTTTTGTATTCAACAACTTGATATCTTACATTAAATGTTTGTCTAAATTCTGTTCTGTAATTTGATTTAAAAATAAAGAAAACCATCAGATTACGCACTGGCTCAGAAACTTAAAAAAATCCTTACTGAACAAGTAGTTTATGAGAGAATTCATAGAATAGTAATAAATATTTTTAGACATGATATCTTTCCACAAGGCATTTCACTGCATATTCTGAACAGAGTTCACAAACTTCTGCACCTGAAACAAATTAAAATATACACATACAACATAATTGTTTATAAATTTTCAAAAGTTTATATAAGAAATTTTATTACAACGAGTTTATAAAATAAGAATATTTATCATATGCATGGTAAATTGTTGGTACATTTTACTTTAATTTCTACAATTAACACATTTACAGTCACCTTTCAAAGTATTTTTACAAACCTGTTAAGGCCAAGCATAAGTATATTTAGTCTTTATTTCTCATACTTGTTTTACCATTTTTAATAAAAAGAAATTAGAAATGAGTAAAGGGCATCAGGTATTTTATGAGTGTTAATAATTGAGCCTAATTACTAGATATTCCAATGATAAAGTAACCTAACTAAATGAATTATCTTAGGTATCTTACGTTATAATTATATTATAAGCTCTTTTAAAAGACTTTACAAGTTACCATTTCAAATTATCAAACTTTTTTGTAAATGGCACATATTAGATATTTTCTATATTAGTATTTTTAGAAAGTTCAAAAATTAAAGATCTAAACATAGTTTGGCATTCCTGTAACATATTTGTGAAAATACTTTACATGCGATTGTCGTTGTGCTAATCTAAGAAATTACAGCTATCTCACAATCCAAAGACTGAAGGAGCAGAAAAAGTTAATAATATAGTGTGAGTTTGAAATGTGATATTATTAAAAGACTAAACAGTTTTACCTTTTTAAAATTTTGTTTAAAAGGCACATTATATCAAATTTTATGTGTTGGTATTTTTTATTTATATGTTTTTGTAGACATGACAGAATATTTAAACTAACTATGAAACATTAGACAGGCTTGAATACATTTAAAAAGCAATGAAATTTCAAATACATACATAAAAACATTTATTTAAATTGAAAATCATACAAAGTGAACTTTTCGCTATGTCATCGCATAGCCTTATCAGTACTAACATCAACCACAACAACAATACATTGAACATACACTGGATTCAGTCAAAGTTAAAATTTTTCTTTAAGAAACAAGAATGATTCATTAGTAATTGAATCTATTTCGTTCAAGGTATATGGGTATAGCGAAGTGAACCATCCCTCCATGAAAAGTCTGTAATGGTAATCTTTGCAGCTATTTTTCAAAATTAATGAATCTGCGAAAGATGGTGTAGGGTCCATATCAAAAGCATGTTGGAGTAATCTAAAATTTAATTTGCATTTTTAAATGCACCGACATGATCCTGAAGTCGTATCTCAACAGATCTTCCAGTCTCACCTTTACATACATTCTTGCAATCACTGCACAGGATCATATCTACAACACCGGTTAATTTTGTTTTGTCACATTTAAACTTGTGGCTATTTAAAAGAGAACTTAATTTATTTAACGGTTTCAAAGAAACTCCAATGTTAAATGATTTCAAAACAGATGAAACTTTTTCTGAAACGCTATCGTAATATGGTAAACAAACAAAACTGTTAGATTTAAACTGTTGAAAAGGGGAAAAGATTGAATTAATCAATTCCAAAGTACTGTTGAAAATATTTCTAATAAGATTTTTGGGTAATCGTTATTCTTTAAATCTTTATACATTTCTTTCAATTTCAAAAATTTCAGTACTACTACAGTACTTTATAGCCCTACACGCTAAAGTTTTATAATGGAAAATTTGTGGTTAAGTGGACAGTATATATTTCATTTTGTAAAGGTCAAGAAAATTGAAACTGATCAAGCAATTTTCGATTTATTAAAAAATGTTTTATATCATTAAAACATATGTGCATTATGTGTGCTTTAATTAATAAGTTGTATGTGTTTCAAATTTCTTTATCAAGAAATAAAAAGATTTTAATTAAATGTTACAAACATCTATATTGATTTATCTTAAATAAATATTTTGGACAAAAATTAATTTTTCTGATTTGTCTAATCCTACTTTACTTCTCAATTTAGATTGTAGAGTTCCAAATAAGCAGAACATTACTTTGATATGCAGGCTTTTGCTTTCAAAACTTATTGAATGCATGATTTTTAAATTTGTTACTTCTGTCCTTTTGACTTTCTCATCATTTACACAGATATTAATTCACTTTTACAGTTGCATGCTTTATAAGAAAACTCTTGAAAAGGTAAACTTTTATTTATTTTTATGTTAAGGAGCAACAAAACACTTTAGTACCTCTACTGGGAGTTACTTGATTCACATAAAAGATCTTTTTAATCAATCCTTGCTGTACTCTGTTACTAGTTAGTGCGTTTATATGTAGAATATTAATAAATCATGTCAATACTCTCAGTACAGAAAATCCAATGTTAATTTAAAACACTTTTTTGGGATGGAGGGAGAGGGAGCCCCAAATAGCATCCTAGTGTCCAAGTAAACTTAATTTGTAGTACATTTTCCATATACAAAATCAAAAGGCAACATTTTTCTACTGTTCGGATACTTCTAAACCATCTCCTTTTAAATTCATATTCCGTATATACACTAATGGCACGGGGTAGTGCAAGGTGAAAGTATAAAGGCCATTTTGTATCGAGAATTAAAGAACATATCACTTATTTCCCTATCTCTTTCACTTTTAAATATTCAAAATTTTGCAGATGTAAAAGCATCAGCAATGCTTCGATTATGTATTATAAAAACAGTTAGAAAAACTAGAAAATTGTGCATTATAAACTAGCCTGTATTATGCCGTAGAATTTATGATATTTAAAAAGTATTAATGCACTTTACAATTAATCTATACTAAAGAGTGAAAAATAAGTGCTTTTCTGTATAAAACTGCATTTTTTTTTTCTTGAAAATGAAATTTACTTACTTTATCACAGTTTTTTTAAAAATGTAGAGGACACTTTTCAGCAATAAATTACATAAATTATAGTTTATATAAATTATATAAACTAAGATATTTTGTTTTGATTTTCATTTGGTATTTATTATTACAAGCCATTTGAGTTTTGATGATTTAATTCTAATTTGCCTGATATTAATATGAAAAACATTAATTTTACATTAACGTAGGGATTCATAAAAGTTTATGGCATAAAAATTGTTACTCGTTTACAATAAAGTTTTTTGAGAATTTTGAATAGCACTTTAGATGTTTTCCGGATTTACAAACATAATGCATAAATAATTATCAATAATTTACTCAAAAAATTAAAGGATTAATTATTTGATAATATTGAAGAATTTTCCACGAGATTCAATCATTAAAAAGAAAATGCTTAGTTAAATTAAAAATTCATTAATTAATCTTTACTATATTTTCAAAAGTAATAAAAACCTAAAAACATGAAAGGATACTGTCAACCGGAGCTACTTTGATCCTTGTGGTACTTTGGCATCATCTCATAAATTTTTTTTAAGGGGTCTCAGGACTCTTAAAATTGGAAAAAATGAAAAAAAAAACCATTTTCAACATTTAATATCTTAAAATATATTTGATTTTAAGATGCAATTTTAACAGGAATAAAATATATAAGTATGTTCTTTCATTTCATGTATTTAAAAAATTATAAGATGCAGAATTAACATTTACAGGGGGCTCCAAACTGTTAGACATTTTTCGAGCAAAAAATCGGCATAACAGCTTACGCGCACGATTACAAAATAAGTGTTGCAACTAGAATGAAAATTTTGGTACCTACTTATACTTCAGTTTGCAATAATTAGCCTGAACCTAAAAAAATTGGTATTTAAAGCTTTTTTATATTTTTAATACAAAGTTGTATTTAGCTAATGCAAAATTAAGAAAATTTCAACAGTATAATCACCTAAAAAAAATATTGTTTTGAACAATAAAAAGGAAATTTTAGGTTCAGTTTATACAGGATAACATGAAATATATGTTTTGAAAATTTCATGAAAAAATATTCATAAGTTTTTGAGATATCGTGCGCGTTATGCCCAGAAACGTCATTTGGAGAAAAATGACTTCAAAGTTTCCAAAACGACGCTTCAGCTATTGAACGTGTATAAAAGTAAAAGCCATAACTTCAGTTTTAATAGAAATTTCAAGGAAACAATTATATCAAAATGTTCAGAAAATATAGGAGTTTAACATCTAAAAAAAATTAAAATTTCGAAAATTTTAAAGCAGACCCCTTAAATTCTTTGTAAGCAATACAAGATAATTCGTACTTTTTGTCCTTGAAAAATATTTTATACCCTACTACAGGGTATTTAGAGTTTGGGAAGTAATTTACCTTTCTGTTAGTGGCAACACTGGATGTGTTTGTATACAACTATTTTAGTGACTAGATTTTAACTCCCCAAACTTTCTATAGTGAGACAATCTGGATAAGAGATACAAATAAGGTAAGTGTCAAAATATTGCGTTTAGTAACCAGTAACACATGTGTGATCATGGTATTCCCTTTAACTTTTATTTTTGATAGAAAATGTTTACGTTTTCATAAAGCTAACATAAAAACTAATTTTTCGAGCTACTTTGTGCCAGGCCTTTTCCGGTCCAGAAGTAGCCGCAGTTACTTAGAAATACTTTTTAAACAACCAAATCTCTTAAAAAAATGTATTAAGTTTTTTTTTCAAATGTTACATTAATTATTTTTGTTCCAGTTGCTGAGGATAACATGATGAAAACTGTTTCTCGTGTCTTTAATATTAACAATTGGTTTATTGTGTTTCAATGTAACAAAAAGGAACATTTGTTTATCAAGTATGAAATGTTAATTCATTAGCAGATTCTATTGCAAGGGGGTTTCAATATTCCAACATATGAGAATAAGTGAATGGACAAAAAAAGCCCCCAGCAGGGCCTACTTTGTTCCAAAACTTTAAAAATAGTTTTAAAAAAATAAATAAAATTTTTCTCTTTTAAACCATACAGTTTGCTTTATTGTTTCAAATTAATTGCTTACAACTTAATTTCGACGTTGAAAACTCATATATAATATTTTTTAATAATGGAAATGTTAGTGGAACTAAGAAAAAGTGACCCAAAGTAGTCACGGTTTACGGTATACATGTTTCAATATAAATTGGAATTTACAAAAGCAGAAACACACAACAAGGCTCCTTTAGAGATAAAAATCATTGATAAAATTAACTTAATTTCAAGTATGTTAAAGAAGGAACACTTTGGAATGGATAACTTTATGTGTATTTGAAACATATTTAGAAAACACTCCATTACAACACCACACAAGAATAAAGTTTCTCTTACTATGGACTCTTAAATAAACATTTAATTAAAATTGTCGAGAAAATCCTTTCTGACACACCTCACAAATGAACGGTCCCTCTTTAGAATGAACATGCAGGTAGGTCTTTAAATCAAATTTCTGCAAAAATCAAGTAAAAGATTTCTCTTTAGTATAGCCATGCATGTGGATATTTAAAGCAGATTTATGAAAAAATCCTTTCATATACAAGTGGTAAGTAAAAGGTTTCTCTTGAGTATGGGCACGCATGTCGACTTTTAAATGAGATTTATGAGAAAATATTCTCTTACACACATCGCAAGTAAAAGGTTTTACTTAGATATGGACATGCAGATGAACATTTAAAGCAGATTTTCGAGAAAATTCTTTGGATCACAAGAGAAAGGTTTCTCTTTAGTACGGAAAAGTAGGTGGTCCTTTAAAGGAGATTTATGAGAAAATCCTTTGGTATACACCTCACAAGAGAAAAGTTTCTCTTTAGTACGGATACGCAAGTGCACATTTAAAGTAGATTTATGAGAAAATCCTCTATTACAAACTTCACATAAAAAAGGTTTTTCATTAGTATGGACATGCAGATGAACATTTAAATACGGTTTGCGAGAAAACTCCTTTTTACACACCTCACAAGAGAAAGGTTTCTCTTTGGTATGTACACGCAGGTGGGCATTTAAATTACACTTTTGAGAAAATCCTTTGTTACACACCTCACAAGAGAAAGATTTCTCTTTAGTATGAACTACTGGTGGACATTTAAATGACATTTTTAAAAACACCCTTTTCTACAGACCTCAAAATAGAAAGATTTCTATGAACACGCAAGTGGACTTGATTTATAAGAAAACATTCTTTTACACACATTACATGTG
This sequence comes from Maratus speciosus, assembly GCA_963932465.1. Taxonomy (NCBI): domain Eukaryota; kingdom Metazoa; phylum Arthropoda; class Arachnida; order Araneae; family Salticidae; genus Maratus; species Maratus speciosus. The sequence goes on along the minus strand of OZ010799.1, from coordinate 389,488,544 downwards.
AATGGTTTCTCTGTGGTATGGATTCACAGTTCATTACATTAATTAATTTTGTGTAGAAAAGCCTGTACTACCCATTTTATAAGTGAAAGGTTTCTGATTAGTATGAAGTACTGTCTATATAATTTAAGTTTTCAAGAGAATCTTTGTTAAACACCTCACAAGAAAAAGGCTACTCTTTAGAATAATCTATATAAACATTTTATTACCATTTTTGAGAAACCATTTGTTTCACAAAAGAAAGGTGATGAAAGAAGACCCTTTCTAAAGCTGATTTGCAAGAAAATCTCTAATTGCCGATCTTGCACATGAAATGTTTTTGTTTCCCACCAGTACAATGTGCATATTAAAGCTAAATTTCTGTACAAATGCTTTAGTGCAAAATTTTCAAATTACGTTCATGATTCAAAGTAAAAATTAATTTTTAAAGATAACTGTTATTTTATATCCGATATGTAGAAGAGCTTATTAACCAATATAAATATGAGTTATATTAGTTTTGCTCTGAAATTAAAAGTGTTTGCTAAAGCAATGAATAAAAGGATTTTCTAAAGTCTAAATTTATAAATGAACAGTAATTGTATCATATAATTTTTTTAAATGTACAGAAATATACATTTTATTTACTTTTCTTTTTAGCAGAAATACAGCCACATTTAATAGATTGAGCCTGTTACTTTAATGAATGTATATTCGACATTAAAATAAAGATGTGTCAAAAGAACTTTTTATTAGGAGAACACTTAAGTTATCAAATAAAGTTTAAAATAGCAATAAAAATGCAGTGTTATAAAATTATTTAAATTTTTTCTGTGTGCTTTAAGAAGGAATCTTAAACGAAAATTTCACTTAAGGGAAAACAGGCTGAAAATACGAAATATGAACTTTTCTAAGCAGTATATTTTTTATTTCATCAATAATATTTGATATCGTAATAAATAATTGTCTTAATTATATACTGTAATCTGCATGTGAAAATGGAGAAAATCATGCTAATTCGCACTAGTACAAACTTAAAAAGATCCTTACTGAACAAGTTTTGTTAACGAGAGAATTCCTCAAAGGAAAAAAAAATATGAATTTGGGGTGTGATTTATTTTAATAGATCGTTTCAGTGTATGTACAGAATAGATTTCGCAAACATCTGCACCTGAAATATATAAGAAAGTGTATATATATCACATGTTAATGAATTTTTAAAAGTTTATAAAGAAAAAGCTATTTCATTGTCAATTATAAAATAAAAATAATCATTAAATACATAATACATTTTTGGTACATTTTACCTTTATTTCTATAATTAGTACAACTACAATCACATCCAAAGTATTGCTACATAGCTGTTAGGGGAATGCCAAACTATGTTTTTATTTCTTATAGATATTTAATCATTTTTGATAAAAATAAAATTAAAAAGGTGTAATGTGGATGAGTTATTTTGTAAGCATTATTATTCAACTCTAATTACTGGATTTTTCAAAAATAAAATATTCTAAGTACATGGATATAATATTATCTGGAATGACACTGTCATTTTATAGTTATTAAATATTAGAACAACTAAAATGTAAAATACTTCGATTGGTTTTTATTACATAAAGAGATCACCATTTTAAAAATGCAAAGTAAAATGTTTGTCAATTTACGTAAAGAAGTTGGTTTAGATTTAGATCTGTATTCAAGATTCACCGGTGTCTTAAATTATGTTTTTTGAAAATGTGATAGTTTTAAAAGACATTACGGGTTTTCTTTTTAAGGTTTCATTCATCTGATGGCACCTTATTCATCACATTACAGAGTTCGTTGTCAGAAACTGTACAAGTTATAAAATTGAAATTTTGTATACCTTTAGATAAATAATTTTAGCTTAATACCACAAATCATAAACTTTTGAAAAGTTTTATAATTAAATTACCTGAATTTTTATTCACATTGCTAACAAGGCGTAAAACTAACAGAGTGAAAAAATATCTATGCCAGGGTTCGAACCCGGGTCTTTGGTTCAGCGCACCAACGCTTTTCCAACTAAGCCACCTGGAACGACATTAGATTTCTCGGGCGTAAGTCAACGTTTAAAAATTATTATATAAGGCTTATAATATTTTAATTAAATAAATTATTTTAATGACATCCTACCATTTCTGACATTTAAATTTAAAAATAACCTTAATTTTCGTCTTTCTTGTGCAGACTAGATGGCTCAATGGTAGCACATTTGCCTGATAATCAAATGTTTTCTGGTTCGAAGCTGAGCATCAAAATTTGAAAAACATTCTGCAGAACAGACTTCATTATGTAATAGATACAATTTTACAGAATTTTGTTACATATTTTTGTCATTTTAATGTTAAAAGCTGATGACAAATATTTTATCGATTACTTTTTTAATTCAAAAATATCTTTTATACAAAAAACGAATTTTGCAAAAAATTTGAATGAAATGAAACTGCAACATTGAAATTGCAAAATTTTAAATTTTGTTTAAACTTACCCTAAACTTTTGAAATTGCAAAATTTTAAATTTTGTTTAAACTTCCACTAAACTTTTGAAATTTAAAAATTTTAAATTTCTTTAAACAATTTGTTCTAATATGAGAAAACTCGAAATTTTAAATTTTGCTTGAGAATCCACTTAATTTTTCAGAAATTCACAATTTTAAATTTCGTTTAGACAATTTTTTGTTTTAAGAAATTTTAAATTTTATTTATCATTCCGCTAAATTTTTTAAATCTCGGAAATTTGACTTTTATTTCAATAATTTTACTATATTTAAAAAAAAATTTAAACAGCTATTATTTTAAAATATTGTTTGTTCTTTAAATTATTTAATTTTCGTGCTAAATTAATAAGTGCAGACACGCTGCTTTCGATTTTTTTCCTTTGGACAACATTTCATTATCCCATAGATTTAAACTTTACATCGAAGCACACAGAATATTTGTCTGAGAACACATGCTAAGCCATATACAGGGTGAACCAAAGTCCCACATCACAGGAGTTTTTTAATTTGGTTTTCTAATTTGTAGGTGAAAATGCTGACTACTGAAAAGCGTGTAGCGATTACAGAGACCATATCGAAAACATATTAAAAATACCTGTTTTTCCTGGTGCAGGACAAAATAATCATTATAATCTTATTACTTAATGGTGCTGCCATCTATGTTCTCATTGATTAAAGCAGTTAAAGAATACTTTTAATTTGATTAAAAAATAGTTTCCTCGTGTAATCATTATAATCTCATTACTTCATTATAATATCATTAATCATTATAATCTCATTACAGCTGATATCAGTCGCAACTGGAATCTTTTTATCAAACACATTTATATGTTAATCAAGCGTTTTGGGTTTTGGAACTACAAGATGCTTACTATGGAATATAGAATTTCTCATTCATTTACTGGGATACAAAGTCTGTTTGGTTACAGTAATGTCTACGAGCAATTATTGCTGAGAGTCCATTTGCTACATTTCCAATTGCGATACTAATTTTTAAATTTAACTAATGTTTTTGTTTGCATATTATTTAATATGTGGAAATTCCATAGATGATATACACGTCTGAGCAAAAGAATTCGAGTGCATTTTGGTTTATTTACAGAAGCTGAATTTTTACCTGTGCTATGTATTTCCTAACTCAATTAAATTTAATTCAAAACAGAGAAGCTAATCAGAGATTTCATGCAGAGGAGAGGGGTGCGTTTTATAGAAATTATTTAAGAAAAATAAGAGCTTATAGTCAGTATTTAACAGTATGTATTTAGATATTAAGATAATTTGTAAATGTAATACACAATGTTTTTATAAATGCATTAATTTATGATAAATTATTAAAATACAACTTAATATTTTAAGTAAAATCTGAAATTTATTTTCAATATTATTGGAGTTTTATACTTTTCAATTTACAAATATTTTAATTATATTTCGAACAAATAACAATCATCATTATTCTCGTTTACTGTCATTGTCTTGTTCTTCGTTTTCTAGGACAATGATAATTCTGATGTAATTAGAAGCTTGCACATTTTGAATAAAATTTTTAAAGTTTATGTACAGTCGAACGCATTTAATACAAACACGACTAATAACATAAATACGGGTACAGTTAAAATAAGCGATTTGCATGTTAATAAAGGTTCATTATTTAAACTATATTAAGATTTTCACGTTTTTTACAAGTTACAAAAGCAAGATCGCGGCTAATATAAGCAAAACATCCTTTTTATTTCAATGTGATTTTCCATGAAATGGAAGTTAGAAAAAAATCCCTGTCTTATCGACCAATATTCTCTCTCATTGATAATATTCCTGCATTACAACTTATGTTATTATGCCTACTTATTATGCCTATAAAAAGTTTAGTAATATACCAGTTTCAGCAGACAGAATTTCAACCTTTAACACGTTCGCTGCCAAAGCTGAGATGGGGCATCTGTTCATACACGCCAAGATCATATCTGTAATTTAGTACTTTTAACTTATTTTCTGTTTTATTATTTAAATACTATATATAAGAAAAATTACTTTTAACAACAAATAAATTCACATGAGTATGCTCATTGTTGGCATATGGTTTGGTTGGTTATGGTTGGTTTTCTATGGCAGTGCTCGTAATCGATGATTTAGATAAGAAGATCAATAACGAGTTATCTCGTAGCTGCCAATTACGAGTATTCTCGTAGATCGTAGCGAACATGTTAAGGAACAATCCACACACACAAACAAGAGAAAAAGAAATGTCCTGAGGTGTTGAAAAAATGAAAAGAAAGGGGACACAAAGAAAGTTCTAATACCGTCCCTTTCTAAGATTAAAAACTGAACTGTGCACAGGGCGAAAACCTTTGTTTCTTTTTTTTTAAGTAAAGGCTCTGTGTCATACTAATTAGCCTTTTAATGTCTCTTATTGCACTGTTAAAATTAAAATGATGAGTGAAATGAATAACTTGAAAACTGCAGTAGCTGTTGTGATGTTAGACGAGTTTGTCAAAGAAAAATGAAAGTGATCGGTTACATTATTGTATGTTAATCATGTACTCCAGGATTAATAGTTCTCTAGAATTTTTAACATCGGTATTTCACTTTGTTTAATAAAGAAAGACCCAGCTAAAGAAGATGACTTACAAAGGTAAGACTGAATACTTCATGTTGCTTTATGAGATTAACAATTTATGAGATTAACAGATCTTTAACATACACAAAAGCCAATATTACTTACACAGTAAGCTTTAAAAAATGATTTTATTTATTGCTTCTATTTCCCAACACAGCAGTTAATATAAACTAATCACAGAATTCCAGACAGAAGGGCGATACTGAGTTAATTTTTCATGCCAATTTTTTTTTTTAATCATTTGAGCAGTTTCACATGGATATTGCTAAAATTAACTTTGTAAATTTTGTCAAGTTAAAAAATTTGGAGACATCCGAAAATAAATTTTTTGAAAGGTAATTTTGTATTAGAAAATGGACAATAATTATGAAAAGTATGTAATTTTCTGATTATTGTGGGTGTGAAAAAGGTAGCTTTTAGTCAATATTTTTTTCAGTTTTATGTCCTAAATTTTGTTAGTTTTAAAATACTTAAAAGGATGTATCCTAAAATCTGAGTAAATATTTTTGAAATCGAAGTTGTTGACTCATAAAGGGTTAATTTTTGCACTGAGATCACCAGAGCAGCTAATACAATAGACTCCCTCAAATCTGCATCTTGGGACCGAAGATTGTGCAGATTTTGGAATTTTGTGGAATTCATGTCATCACTTTGTTTACATTTTTTAAAACAATAATTTGAATGCAATGCTGTAATCGAAACTACGATGATTGTTTATGAGTAAAATATTAAAATAACTAAGTAAAAAAAAATGAAGCAATAAAGTAAAATAATAAAAATTAAGCTAATTTTAAAAATGGTTATATTATTAAAAGTAAAGGTCAAATAATGCATAATTTGATATACATAATAAAGATTCGCATAACTTTTATTTATTTAGTTATTCATTGAAACTTGCATCATAAAGATACACTACTAATTTACATCAAAATTCCAAAATAAGGAAGTTTCATTTCAGGTTTAGTCAGACTTAATAACCAAAAAAGCTTGATTAATACATAAATATAACTAGTAAAATGATTGTGATCACCAGTATCCAGCAATACCTTAATTTTTTTCAGAAATAAACTTATACTTCCTTAAAGAAAAAGCACGAGTTCAATCGTTTGAATAAGAATTTAGTTTTTTCCCCAAATACATATGAACTGAAAGTTTCATGGTTTACATTTGTGATGATATACGCATTTTAGGGTTGTGAATTTGAGGGAGTCCATTGTAGTAGTAAATAATTTTCCTATGTATAATTCTTTTACGCTTTTTTTATTATCTTCACGATACAAGTAATATACAATATATATGAGGATTTTTTAAATTCTGTAACTTCTCATATTAATCAAGTTCAATTACATATAATTTCTGAAAGATATTTTTTTATGTATTCTTACTTTCAACGCAAACAATTTCTTTCTCACTTAGATTTTTTCTTTAAATGACAAGAAAATAAATATAACCCAGAATGCAAAAAGCCTTAAAATCCCACCAAAAAATAAAATGTGACAAACTAAAAATAATTACTTACTTATGTACAGCTCTCACTAAAAAAATAAAAGTTCTCGATATAGACTTTCAAAAACTAGAACAATTTTCAAATTAAATTAATATTTACTTAAAGTGATAAAATACTTTTAACAAGGCAAAAAATTACCTTTATTTATTCATATCAGACGTGTTTCATTGCTCCGATGGCAACATTCTCAATAATGAATATGATACAACTGAAATAAAATATTTGTATCATATTTACTATTGAGAACGTGGCCATCGGAGCAATGAAACATATGTCTAATATGAATAAATAAAAGTAATTTTTTGTCTTGTTAAAAGTATTTTATCACTTTAAGTAAATATTAATTTAGTTTGATGTATTCGAGTGATTTTCATATAGTTTTAGAACAATTTTGTTATCTAAAGGGACAATATTAAGTGTAAAGATGTAAACTGCCAAGACAATGATTTTTTTAAGGTATGCACATTTTAGCATTTTTATTAAGAAAAAATAATAAAATTATTTTTTATTATTGTCCATTTTATCGAAGACTTTTTTATTAATGTATTAAATTATAGTTAGTAGAATGTGTTTATTATTAATTTATTTAACATTAAGAACAACATAGATAGTTATAGTTAAAAGCAAGGATAACAACTTTTGAGCAGTTGGCATTTAAAAAAATAAATAAATACAGTAGAAGATCTTTAAAATGCAATTCTTCATATAACGCACAACTTCTCAGGTGCAAACAATGAATTTTACAGCTATGAAGCACATTAAATTCAGAGCTTTTTAATGAAACAAATTGCTCTTATTACAATAAAAAATTTTGAAAACGCGTTATTAAAAATGCGTAATACAGTAGTCAATCAAATCTGAATAACTTGGTATCAGAGCTTGTGTGTATTTTAGAATTTTGTAGATTTCTGGTACTGAATTTCTGTCTAAACAGTAATTTGAATGTAATAATGCGATCAAAATTATAATGAATGCTTGCAATAGAGTAAAATATTAAAATAATTAAGTAAAGTAATGAACTAAAATGATAAAAAGTAAGATAATTATAAGATGATTAAACTATTAAAAGTAAATGTCAAGCAAATAATTAAATAAGCATAATAAAGAGGAGGTATATTTTCCTTGAATTATTGAATGAAACTTTCCTCATAAACATACCGACACCCTTTTGATTCACATTAAAATCCTAAAGTAAAAAAGTTTTATTTCAGGTTTAGCCATTCTTAAAAAACAAAAAAGTTTGATACATAAATATATTTGGTAAAAAGATTGTGATTACCAATAATATCAGCAGTATCACTTTTTTCAGAAATAAATTTATACTTCCTTTATGAAAAACCACAAGTTCAGTCATATTATCGAGAATTACATATTAAAATACATACGGAATGATATAAAACTAAAAAATTCTGTAATTTTGCCCCTACATCTGAACTTTTGATGACATCTGAACTTGTTTGAACCACAATTCAAAAACTGTATCCTCCATCCATCCGGACTTTGTTACAGCATACCATGCACCAGGAGGACCATTTTTGGTCCAGCTATCGTACAAATGGAGACCCTTGTACACGATAAAAGGTGGCAAATAAAATCCAGATGCAGAAACACAAAACAACACACTGTAGTTCATCTTTCCTGCACAGGCAAAATTCATGTACGCATTTCGTGATGCTTTCGGCACAAAAACTTTTGCACTGATTGGGTCAGTCCCTAATCCAGCTTCGTCCAGGTTAAAAATTCGATCTGCCTGATCATGAAGATTATTGTCTTTTAAAATTTTTACATACATTGTATAAAATTGATGACACAACGTTATCTGAAAGTCCTTCTGCTCTGGCTTTTGATAGGAGCTCCGGCTTCCGTCTCGATAGTTCAGATGCCCATCTTTTCTAGAAGCCAAGAATCCAAGCCTCGCCTGGCCGATCATTGGCTAAAGGGTTTGGCCGCTTTACTTCTTTGATAAAGTTTTCAACCATTCCCACCAAATCCGATCTATCCGAGGGAAATCCACTGTCTGCCAAAACTTCAGGCTTTAGACTATCAGTTTTTCTTCTTTCACTGACAGTACAGTGGACCTTCCAGAACCTATCCGCTACGTAGTTCCAACAACCCATCTTCTTAGTGTTTCATAAAGAATACCTAATTCTTTTGAAACAGCATAGATTGATCTTCCCTCCTCTACCTTCAACCTTGCAACTTCTAGTTCAGCATTGGTGTACTTGGTTTGGGTCTTTCGTGCATACAGTGGCGGTCAAAAGTTTCCAGCCAGCATAAAATTTTTGGTTAATTTGTAAGTACACCCATATGAAGAGGAATCTCAAAGTGATATTTATACACTTTACTGACATAACAGTTAAGAACTTATTTATGGAATAAAAAATAAATCTTAATAAATTTAATTGACAAAATTAATTGCGAAAGAAAACGCATGTTCTCAAAACTTTCCGGCCACCTTGGCAAGTTTGGAAAAAAAATGGTGTTATAACAGAAAATAACAGTGATCAACAACATTTATAATTAGTATTTCATATTCATACATTTAATATAAGTACTGCGGCTCAGCAACGTGGCATCGATTAAATGGTCAGTTGTTGATCGTCAATGTTAAGATTTTTCCACGTTTCTTGCATTTTTTGTGCAAAATGCCGCTGAAATGAAATATTTATAACTCTACACACATTTTAAAGTAAGTTTCAAAGATTTTCTATTGGATTCAGATCGGGCGATTGGGCTGTCCATTTCAAAAACGGAACTTTTTTGTGCGAAAGCCACTGCTTGACGAGCTTGCATGTATGCTTTTGGTCGTTATCATGATGAAACAAATACTTGCGAACACAATTTTTCATCCAATAAGGTAGCAAATGATCTTGCAAGATATCCTCATGCACTACACTATTCATCTTGCCGCGGATTTCCAATTACAGACAGGCACATTTTCCAGAAAATGCTCCCCACAGCATAGCGTGTCCTCCGCCATGCTTCATTCTAGGAATAACATATCTCGAATCTTATCTTTTGTTTTTAGGTAGTTGATTGTAGTGTCTGTTATTACTCCCAAACAGATTGAACGTCGATTGATTGGAAAATAGTACTTTTTTCCAGTTTTCACTTGACCAGTCTTTGTATTCCTTGGCAAACGCCAGTCGGGACCTTTGATTTTTTTTTACTTATGAAAGGTTTTTTTAACACCGACTGTTCCATAAAGTCCTACATCTCGTAAGCGTCTTGACACGGTAGACAGACTTATTTCAGCAATATTTTAACACCGTAAATTGTGTGGATATTGCAGTGGCATTTTTATGCGGGTCATCAACTGCTTTTCTCTTGATAATTCTGTCTACAAGATTAGTTGTTTTCCGGTGTTCCCCGGACCATGGCAAGTTCCGAAGGCCATGACCATCTTTATATTTTTTTAAAATATCGTTCACAGCAAATTTTTCGATCGACAACTTTGCGTCAATCTCACGAAAGGATTGTCCCTTTAGCGACAAACAAATCATTCGTTTAGGAACAATAAATTGTTCAAATTTTCATTTTTTAATTTCAAATACATTATTCACGTTAATTAATTAACAAACACGGCCAAAAAACACTTTACCGATAGCAAATAATAACGGATGACAAAATGGCCGGAAACTTTTGCACATGTGAATTTTGAATTTCTCCCCTTTGCATTAAGTATCTTCAGTATCCAATCAAAGTGATCACGTGGTCAGAGGTAATTTGGTTATTCCTAACTTTTGAAGCAATTGTGCTCCTTCTTCGCTGAAACGTTCTGTCAAACAAATCAAAGAAACTAACTGGCCGGAAACTTTTGACCGCCACTGTATGTCCTGGGCATGGTTGGGGATGATCAGTTCTAAATGAAGTAAAAAAGACAATATAATAGTTATCAATACCTACCAAGGCATATAATATGCAGTACCTGTCTTTAATAATAGTGTATAGGCTAATAAGTGAAATAATAGGTAGTAGTACTAATAAGCATACAGGGTTACTAATTCATAGCCTATTATGAAGCATTAATTTCAGTTTAAAACAAAACCTAATATAATACAGTCAACTCTGTGAAATCTGCACACTTAGGAACCTAGTGTTTTGCTGATTAGGGTTGGGTTGGGTTGGGCTGATTGTTGAGGGCCAATTATCTACACGAGGGATATAGGCCCTAGGGAGAGTGCCTTCCGTGAAGGTCTTTCTAAGGGAACCTAATCCGTATTAACGCATGGAAATCCACGGTTCGAAGAAAACCACGAAAACTCCGAACGATTAGGCCGACGGGCGCGATTGGGTTCGAACCCAGCACCTCCCGTCTACCAGTTTCGAGAGCAGAACCTCTCAGCCACTGGTGGGGCTTTTGCTGATTAGGATTTCTGTGGATTATAGATCATCCATTTGTTTACATTTTATTTTTTAATGTCAAACTACAAATTAGGAACAATTACACAAAAATTACAATAGAAAAATATAATGCAAAACTGGTTTAATATATTTAACAGGTATACTAATTTAAAGAAAAATTAAATTATATACAATTACTGTGAATTTTAGATTATTAATTTTTTTAAACATTGACACAATGGTAATTTGTTTAAATTTTGGTTCGTTGTCAATAATTCCTCTTTAAATCCATCCAAATTAATAATTTAGTATTGTTAGCACATGTGTTTTAATTTAATTACGCGATGTTTTTCATACCTGGTGTTCCTGTACATTTAATCACATTGCATATATTTTAATTTCGCCCAAAATAGCCTAATTTATAATGTAAATGATAAATTTATAATATAAATAATAGCCTAATTTCATATAACAAAGCATAATTTCAGTTTAAAACATAACATCAATAACAATTTGCTTTCAAAGGTCTTTCAACTTTGATCGATCTTCATACATTCTTATCTTGTCCTATACCCATTTTACTCCATATGACAAAAAATGCTATAAAATTTTTATGGTAAATAAATTTACTTACTTTTTCAATTTTCTGTTAGAAGAATCTGTTTCTTCTGTAAATATCGAACAGTTTATTCCTAAAATTCTTCCTGTATATTTTTCTGGAAAGAAGTTTTTCATCCACTAAAAACACTTTGTTCTATCTTCTGAAAAACTAAATGGCTGCCAAGTCCATAATATATATGTTGCCAGTTTGTTTTCAGCAAGTTTAAATATTGCCAGATATATAACACTTTGTTCATAATTTTAATTTTTCAAAAAAATTTGTCTGGTAAAATAATAAAATAAATAAATAAAATGTACCCATTTTACCCCGGGTGACCCTATATGGCATGTGAGAAGTTTAATTATATTCTATATATTTCTTCTAATTATCATGACCAAACAGTTAGCTGAAAAACTTCAACAATTAAAATAGAGTACATAAATGATATATATTCAATAATCATGAATAATGAAGTAAATGTTTAAATAAAGTATCAGAATACTGTAAAACCAGAAATAAAAGTGGAATGTGCCTGTTTACTTAAAAATAATGATATAAAATATTTAAAGAATGGAGAAAAATAAGCGAATCTACCTTCTGTTTTTTATGCACTCAGTTATTACAATGCCAAATGCGAATGAAGTGAAGAATCCTGTTCAGCTGATTTTCTCTATATTTCTGTATAACACCAGCACAAATTATCGAAGAATTCTGTGAATGAAGGAAAAATTTCAGTATTTTAATTATGTTAAATTATTTCATGTATAATGAAATTGATATGCGTCACTGAGGTTTACTATAATTTATTTCATGTATAATACGACATGCATAGCATTTACAGTGACACACAAAGGATTTCAGATACAATATTGTATCCAAAGTACTGTACAGTAGCGATGATTGCTGGAAATGCATTTTCAATTATGTTATGCGCTTTTATGTTTCATTATATTTATGTATAGTAGATGGTGTGTATAAGTGCTATAATTCATATACAGGGCTACACAAAAGAAGTCGTAATGGTTACTGGGTATGAGTGCAAATTGCTTAAAAGTTGTTTTTAAATGAATTATGCATTTTTACGCTGAACTGCATTTAGTTTACTAAAATGTTTGTAGAAATATGTAAAATGATATACAGGGTGACACTACACAAAGAATTGGATACATAGGCGTCTATAAATGATAATTACTGGAAATGTGATTTTAGTAGTTTTAAGAGCGTTTTAGTTTGAATTAAATTTTAGCTAAATAGTGAGGTATAATAAAGGTACCAGGTTAACTACAGGGTTGTATAAAAGTAATCAAGTATGTTTCCATCTATTAGTATAAATTGCTGAAAGAAAAATTTAAACCTGTTTTGCGTTTTCTTGCTATACTAAATTTTACATTATACGGTATATATACTAACCCACAGATCAAATACAGGGCTGTTCAAAAGAATTAGAATACATATTTGGCTATGGACGGTAACTGCTAAAATCAGTTTTTCAAATGTTTTATGCTTTTTCAAAAATGTTTACTTAGTTATCTTATATACCTTATTTCATAGGCGTAACCAGCCTTTTGAACGGGGGGGTGCCCAGACTTTTTAACATGAACATGTTGGATACAAACTATATCTTATATAGTAAAATCTGCTAAAAAGAATTCCATAAAACCGATTGAATTTCCGTTTTAGACAGTTTTCCATCTTAGAAGGTATAATTGTGTGGTATTTCTTTTAAAAAGGACTCAAACGTGATTTTTGATTGCGTGAGGACGGTTGAGAAGGGGTTCAAAACACTAAAACTAATGGTAAAAAAAAAAAAAAAAAAAAAAAAAAAAATGTAAATGTCCTTGCAGCAGTGATATAAGACAGTGACTAAGTGTGGTCACAACTGTAAAACCTTTTGGCACTTTAACTTCTTATAAAGATTAAAAAAGGCCTTTAATCATGCTGGAAACTTCTTATAGGCACAGGGGAACACTGCATGAGATCTAAAATTATCTCAGTCAAAGTCTTGTAGATGAAATTTTGCCGGATGATAAATCCCAGATAATACATGTGGTACATCAGTACATGCGCACGAAATTTTTTCAGAATGTGACTCCATGACATCTTAGGGATCACCGGTGGGACCCAAGAAATTTTGGAGGAAAGTCTATATAAATAATTATTTTAATATTATAAATAATTATAATATTCATTAATAGCGTAATTTCCTGCCTATAATCCGCGGCTCAAACAGTCATGTTTCGACCCAGAAATTTTATTTCATTATTTAAGTTAAATATTTATCGCGATTTAATAAGTGACGTTTTATGAAACAAGATTTCTGGGTCTGAACCTAATTGTTTGATCCGCAGATTATAGGCCGGAAATTACTGTAATTCATGTTTTTTACCCCCATACTGTAATTCAGGTCTTTTACCCCAGAGTGTATCGAATACATTAGATAAAGCATATCATGATAATATACACTAAATTTTATCAAGATGATAAAAATTATACTATCATGATGCGACTGTAATAATTAAGATAGGCGCTTGTATGTCTCTGTGTGTGTATACGCGCGCGCGCGCTGAGTTCTGAAAAAACAATGCAGCCTGCACCCGTAAGATTTGACAGGACCTGTATGCCTGAACTCATGCATATGGAAGACAATTTCTGGAATTTTTCAATTAATTTTTTATGGGAATTTTTTAGCATTTTGCGGCAATTTTTTCAAATAAGTAAAAAAGAATCCAATTTCAATATTTTACACAGTAAACTTTGTCTTCTTTTCAATAAAGTGTTTTCGAGATTCTTACAGCGAGTTTTCAATTTTTAACAATTTTTTAATGTTAGCTATAGAGGGTTTTCTTTCGCATTTCACGGTGATTTTTTTTTTTTTTTTTTTTTTTTTTTTTGACATTCCTAAAACGAATCTGGTTTAAATTTTTACCCAATTAGTTAATTTCGTTCCTATGGTTTTATAACCTTTTCCGAATTTTTAATGCACTTTCTAGCGGGGGTTTTCGTGCTTTGAGGCGATTTTTTGACATTTTTTGAAACAGAAAAAACTCTGGTAATTTTTGCAATTGCCGTGATTAAATTCGAATTGGAATAATGTCAAATCAGCTCCTATAAGAAAGCTGAAAATTTAATTTTGCTCGAAATAAAAAACGCAATAATTCAAGATTCGCTTGTTTCGAGACAGAAGAAGATGGTACGGATGGTTCGGCTTGCTCGGGAGTACGTTGCAGTCCACCTCCCCCCCCCCCAAAAAAAAAAAAAAAATCCTAGATTTGTTTAATTCTATGTTCGTTTAAAAAAAAACAACCACTTTTCTAGTAATGAAGTTTTCTTTCAGGGACAGGGTTTGAAATAACGCGCGGGATCGCGCGATTTGTGCACAGAAAAGGAAAGCCTCTCATAATAAAAAATGCTGTGCAGCATTTCCCCCTTCAAATTCTTTCACAGACCTGTGATTCTTCAGTAAGCATTTTTAAAGAAAATGGGTCCGCGATTTTTATTTCTTTTATGGAATTTCTCAAAATCAATTCGTGAATCAGTCCCGGAAAAAATTGAGAATTTCTTCAAAAGATCGTGGGAAAATATCGGGAATTTCGATAAAAGAGTGCAGAAAGTAATCGCCAATTTCGTTTAAAGATTGCGCAAAAAAATTGCGAATTTCGATAAAGGATTGACGAAAATTTTTTCAAATTTCGTCAAAATGTTGTGGAAAAGAGTAGAAAATTTTGATAATTGGTACAGAAAGATATCGAGAATTTTTCTGAACGGTCGCTCAATACTATCCCGAATTTCGACAATTTTTCTCCCTGTAAAAATATCAGTTTCGTCAATCGGTCGCAACAGAAAATAAATTTCGTCAAAGGATCGCGGTAAAAACGAGAATTTTGTCACCGGATCGCAGAAAAATAGCGCAAATTTCGTCAAAAGATTACGGAAAGAAAAAGCGAATTTCATCGAAAGATCGTGGAAAGAAAACGCGAATTTAATCGAAGGATCGCGTGCTAAAGAAATGCCAATTTCGTCAAAATATTGCGGTAAAAAATGTGAATTTCGTCAAAGGATAGCGGTAAAAAACACGAATTTTGTCAAAGGTAAGTGGTGAAAAGTGCGGATTTTGACAAAAAATTGCGTAGAAAGACGTGAATTTCTTCACACGATTTTGGGGGAAAATTGTAAGTATCATGAAATGATCACAGAATAAAATCACGAATTTGTCAAAATTTACTGCACTGGGCTAAAAGGTTGAAACGGGGTTACTTTTCCTACTTTCAAAAGAACGCCGCGAAACGAGAAAAAACTCTAAAAATCGTATACAAATTTTCAGAGGAAAAAAATTACTATATTGACTTGAAAGACTGCAACCATATTCCTTTCAAGAATGTCAAAAAATGGCCACGAAACACTAAATTCAACCAAACAACCAACCTGCAGATTAATTTGAATTTTCTGTGCTATTATTAGGTAGCTTTCATTACAAAAAGCTACCTATTGCAGCCGTTCGGAGGAGAGAGAGTTCAAAAAATTTTGGTATATTTTCATCGATCATGACCCACAGACCCCGAAACCACCCTCCTTTCAAATATTGATATATATATATATATCTGATCTTTGTCACACTGTAACTCTTGTATTTATGAACCGATTTGGATGTAACTAGGTGTATACATAGTACATACCAATGTCTCGACCGAGTTCGTTGGCCAGCTTCATCCGCCATCTTGTTTCAAAATGGTGGCCATTTAAATTTTTTTTAAACATTTAAAATTTGAAATGTGATACCAAAAAATTGAAAATTGAAAAAAAAAAAATCTTATGTGTTTGACCTAGATACAAAGATTCCGGAGCAGTTTTTCTTTCGTCTACATCTTAAAAAATGGCCGAGTCATAGCACTTTGAATCCTAGCGTGGCTGACAGTTTGAAACGACCCGATTTTTGTCACGCGATAATAGGCGTATTTATGAACCGATTTGGATGTACCTTGGTGTATACATAGTATATACCAATGTCTCGACCAAGTTCGTTCGCCAGCTTCATCCGCCATCTTGTTTCAAAATGGCGGCCATTAAAAAAAAATTAATTTAAAATGAGGTACCAAAAAATTTGAAAATTAAAAAGATTTTTTTCGTATGTGTTTGATCTTAATACAAAAATTCCGGAGCAGTTTTTGTTTCGTCTGTATCTAAAAAATGGCTGAGTTATAGCATTTTGAATTTCTATTGTGGCTGACATTTTGAAGTGACCTGGTTTTGTCAGTCGATAACAGGCGTATTTATGAACCGATTTGGATGTAACTTGGTGTGTACATAATACATACCATTGGCTCGACCGAGTTCGTTGGCCAACTTCATTCGCCATCTTGTTTCAAAAGGACTGCCACTTAAAAAAATTTAAAATTTAAAATGATGTATGAAAAAATTCGAAAATGAAAAAGATTTTTTTTTATGCGTTTGATTTTGATACAAAGATTCCGGAGCAGTTTTTGTTTCGTCTATATCTTAAAAAAATGGTTGAAATATAGCACTTTGAATTTCTAGCATGGCTCACATTTTGAAACGATCTGATATTTGTCACGCGATAACACGCGTATTTATTAACCTATTTCGATGTAAGAAGGCATGTGGATAGTATATAGCAATGTCTCGACTAAGTTCGCTCCCCAGCATCATCAGCCATCGTGTTTCGAAATGTCGGTCATTAAATTAAAAAAAATTATATTTAAACTGAGGTGCAAAAGAATTTGAAATTGAAAAAGGTTTCTTTCTTAAGTATTTGACCTTGATATAAGAATTCAGGAGGATTTTTTGTTTTGTCTTTATCTTAAAAAATGGCTCAGATATAGCAGTTTGAATTTCTAATGTGGGTGACATCTTGAAAAATCTGATTTTTTGCCTGCGACAGCACTCGTACATATATCAACCGATTCCGAAGTGAGTGAGCATGCGCACATGAATTACACAGGTCTCGACCAAGTTCACTGGTTAGCCTCATCCACCATGTTGTCTTAAAATGGCAGGCACTTCAAGATATTGCCGAATTTGGCAACCAAATATAAGTTACTTTATTTAAAAGCAGCTTGGATAAAGCTGGCTAATTTCGCGAAATTCCCTTTTATAATAATATTTAGTATTGATAAAAATTAGTATTGATAAAAATTAGTATTGAATCTCCTATAATCGGATTTCACTAAATTGAGCTTCGTGCGTTTGAATAATATAAGTTGGCTTTTTAAAAATAAGGAATATGAAAGGCCTTCCGGCCCCTGGCTCTGGCCGGAAGGACTTTTTTCATTGACAAAGGAGGTAGGGTATGTGTCCCCCCCCCCCCCAGCTTTACCTCGGCTAATCGAAATTTGGAATTATCGTTTCACATTTGCATCCCCTTTCAATTTTTTTTGCTTCTTTCTTGACTTTAAACTACCAAAGCAAAGAGACAAATAGTTTCTATCCTCGTCAAGAACTTGCGTTAATTTTTCGTGAAATTGCAGAAACATGCAATAGAAAGAACGGCGTTAAAAACATCTCCCACAGACAAAGGACGTCAAAATGGGATTATAAAGCCACCTTTTTGAATTACTATGACTAATACAGATTCTTGCAAATATTCTAGTTTTAAAAAAGATAAACAACATAATTTTCTTTAAAAAAAAGAAAAAAAGAAAGAAAGAAAGAAAAAGAACGTGGGTTTCTTTTTTTATCACATTTCAAAACTTAGCCGTTTAGTTTTCTGAACTAAACTAATTAAACTCTACTTTCACTTCTTTTTTCTTTTGTAGATTTCGATTTTTTTTAAATAATTGTGCTCGAGTCTGCGGAAACGGGGGGGTGCCCGGGCACCCAGGGCACCCTCCCTGGTTACGCCTATGTATTTCCCAGAATATTGAAGTTTTGTTAAAGCATTCAGGAAGTGTTGGAAAGCGTTTCATAATCTATGCTTAAAGCATGAGTTTTCTTTCTTGTTAAACAGTAATTTGAATTCAATAATGTAAACAAAATTAAATGAATGCATATAATACAGTAAAATATTAAAATAATTAAGTAATGTAATAAAATAAAGTGATAAAAACTAAGATTATTTAAAAAACGATTAAATTATTAAAAATAAAGGTCAAGTAAATAATTAATAATGCAATGGCGGATCAAAGGGGGGGGGGGGCGAACGCCCCCCCCCTTGGGTTAATAAAGAGTTTGTAAAACGACGTGGATCCTCACGGGAAAAGACTTGTGTTGAAGCTCGAGCGCAGCGCGGCCCGACTCGAGCCACGCCAGTTTATATCCCCGGGACTCGGGCTGGGTCAGGTCTTCTCTCTCTTAGAGCCGGATCGGGTTCTGGTCTTACATTTTTCTGTAGATTCGTGGCGGGCCAGACATTTTTTTCTTCCTGTTCGAACCTTGCCTGGACTTGCATTCTTCCTAGAGATCTGCATTAAATTTCCAAGTCGGGACTAGACCCAGTATAAAGCTAAATTTTCGGTCAGTGTCCGGCCCAGCTCATATAAGAAGCATTATTGGCCCGACCGTAACCCGCCATGGGCCGCACCAGTTTAAATCCATGAGACTCGGGCTGGGCAACGTCTTGTCTTTTTTACAGTCGGACTGGGTTCAGTTCTTTCATTTTTCAACAAATTCTGGTCGGCCAGACTTCTTTTTCTTCCAGGTCGAGCCTTTTGCCTGGACTTTATTCTTCCTAGATGTCTGCACTGACTAAAATTTCCAAGTCGGGACAGGTCACAGAATAAAGCTAAACGTTCTATCCGTGTCCGACCCAGACCATATAAAAATCATCATTGGCCTGACCGTGACCCGCACCGGGACGCGCAAGCTTAAATCCACGAGACTCGGGTTGGGTCAGGTCTGCTGTCTTTTAGAGCCGGATTGGGTCCTGGTCTTACATTTTTCTGCAGACTGGGGTCAGGCCAGACGTCTTTCTTCCAGACTGAACCTTGCTTGAACTTCATTCTTCCTAGAGGTCTGCACTGATTAAAATTTCCAAGTCGGGACAAGACCCAGGATAGAGCTATACGGGCTGAGTCAGGTCTTCTCTCTTTTAGAGCCGGATCGGGTCCTGGTCTTACATTTTTCTGCAGACTGGGGTCAGGCCAGACGTCTTTCTTCCAGATCGAACCTTGCTTGAACTTCATTCTTCCTAGAGGTCTGCACTGATTAAAATTTCCAAGTCGGGACAAGACCCAGGATAGAGCTATACGGGCTGAGTCAGGTCTTCTCTCTTTTAGAGTCGGACCGGGTCCTGGTCTTACATTTTTCTGCAGATTGGGGTCAGGCCACACTTCTTTCTCTTCCAGGTCGAGTCTGGCTTGACTTTATTCTTCCTAGCGGTGTCTGAGCCCGGGCTTATTTTTTTCAGCAGATTCGTGCCAGGCCGAGATCAGGCTTCATTTTCTTTTTTACATAGTTGAGCCAAGCCAAAACAGGATTTAATTGTTCTCAGGATGTGTAGAGCAGACAATATGTTTTGTAAAAACATTAATAGCGATAATGAGCTTCTGTTAATGGAATGTTTGGAAATATACCTTAAGGTGGTTCTCAAATTCACTGCTTAACACCGTGAAACTTTCTGAGACATTTTCTGACTCATTTTTAACTGTAATGGCATAAAACTGACAGCATAACTATTGAAGGGATTTGGAATCGAATAGCGTTTTCCATTTTTGATAAATAAATTACTTATCGAGATAAAAGAGATTCTTGTCACATGACTGCAGTGCTCTCTTCTTTCCTGTGCTATAACTTCTGGAAATTCGATTCAAAACGCTAACTTTGACAGTATTTTCTCAAAAATGTCTTTATCTAAAAAAGGTTAACGCCATTCGATTACATAGTTTCTGATTAAGAACACCCGCTAATCTTATGTTTTTCCGAAAAGTAATGAATTCAGAAATATGTCAGAAAGTAGCTCCTTTGTATATTAAAAAAGCCTTAATAAATGACAGAAAAATATTTTCATAAATCTACTTTTTATTATACAGCTTCAATGTTATGATGTTTTCAACCCTACTTTTATTCTTTTATTCAGTGACCCGGAGCCGAACAATTTTTGATGCTCCAGCTCCAGCTCCGCTCCTAGAGAAAATACCGTGGCTCCAGCTCCGGCTCCAACTCGGCTCCGACTTCGCGCTTTTAAGTTGCAGATTTTAATTTACACGTTTAATTTTTTGCTCACAAATACTTTCTATCTTCATTAAAGATCTGACAAAATGCATTTTTCTTCTCATCAAACTTGAAATGCTTGTTCAGAAAATATGACATCTTTTAGCTTTTGCTTTTAAAATAGAAAGTTTGGTAGAATTTTAAACACAAAAATCTTAAATTTCTTCTACACTTTTCGAACAGCCAAAATTGTACGACTACACATGTAAACAACAGGCGGCCATATTTGTTTTCAAATAGTGTTGTCCCTTAGTTCAAGTAGAAAGTAGAAGTAAAGTAGTGTTGCCATTTTTTGAGAAGTTTTCCTTCCCTAATAATAATAATAAAAACCTAAAAAATGATATAATTAAAATACTGAATAATGATGTAATTAAAATATTTTAAGCCTAGAAATTTAAAAGACTGAAAAAAAAAAAGATTTAAAAGAATATTAAAAACTAAAGGAGCCCTGGAGCTGGGGAAAATTTAGAGCTCCAGCTCCGGCTCCAGCTCCAGGAAAAACACAGCTCCGGAGCGCTCCGGCTGCGGGCTCCAGCTCCAGCTCCGGGTCCCTGCTTTTATTACTACATTAATTTTTTAATGAATCTTTATTCGAATGTTGAAATGTCTAAGATTCTAAGTAATCATTAATGTTGCTATTGTGCGTTTTCTGTCTTACGAACCCATCGTAATTTTAAAATATACAGTAAAATTATCCCATTAATATGTATGCAGTATTCTTTAAAAGTATCTTAATTATATGTTAAGAAAAATGTAAATTTCTTGTAGAAATTGAGTCAGGCCTGATTTTACTAATTTCTGTAGGGGCCGGCACGGGCCGTGCCGTGAACTGTGAAAATATAAACGGGCCGGGTTCGGGCCGAACTTTTAATTTTTACACCAGGCTGGGCCAAGATAGCTTTCATCCGTGCCGGGCCGAGGACTAGGAAGTCCGTTTTTCAGGGGTTTTACTATATAAAAGATTAAAAAGTATTCCTAAATAATTATTTGGATGTGTACGTTATACAGCTTTTACTGTATATAGTTTTTATTATAAAAAATATTTAGACTTTCTTTTGAAAAATCAGGTCGGCTTGAACCCTTCTTTCAAGAATGAAAACCCAATCCGAAACTCACCCAAACTCGGAATAATGTATGTCAGTCTGCCCCAAACCCAAAGTGCAGCTAAAAAGTAGGTCAGCTCGACCAGGAGCAAAATATAGTAGTCAACCAGACCCAAACCCGACCTGCAGCAAAATGTAGAAGTCAATCAGACCCAAAGCAAAAAAGTATAAGTTAATCCGACCAGCAGCAAAAAATAGAACTCAACCGGACCCAAACTCGACCAACAACAAAATAAAAGTAACACGACCTGCAGTGAAAACAATTAACCCCAACCCGAACCGAAACGAAACGAGCATCAGATTGGAATCCCAAACTTTTAAAATCGCCCACCCCTTGAGGACTTTCCAGGTCCGCCCTTGTAATAATGTATGATTAAATATGCATAATAAAGATGAGATGCATTTTCCTTAAATTATTCAATTAAATTTTCCTCACAAAAATACCCTACTAATTCACATCAAAATCATAAAGTACGGGAGTTTTATTTCAGATTTAGCCAGTCGTAATAATCAAGAAAGCTTGATCAATACATAAAAATATTTGGTAAAAAAATTGTGATTACTAGTGATATCAACAATAACTTAATTAAAATATATCGAGAATTGCATATTACTAAACTTACAGAATGATATAAAACTAAAAAATTCTGTAATTTTGTCTCTACATCTGAACTGAATGTTTCATTGTTTACATCTGCGATGGTGTGCTGATTTTAGGGTTACGAATTTGAGGGAGTGTACTGAATTTGTTCACTTCAGAAAAAAGGGTAATCATTAACCTGTGAAAAATGGCAAAATTTTCATGATGAGCTGCTGTTTGTGGCAACCTTCGCTTGCTGTATTGTTTCAGAAAGTTTACAAAATTTTGCTATCTCGTTCTGTATTTATTCTTCTTTTTCACATCTTCTATATAAATATTTTTACATCTGATTCTTTAAAACCAGAATTTTTTAACTATTTGGAAAAATGGTTATTGTCCTCGTCAGGGTAGGAAATCAAAAGCATATCTGAAGGTTTTTATTGGTTTAATCCACATTTTATTTGTTTTGTGATTGGTCTATACGGTAATATGTATTTCCCTTTACTTTCAACAGAGATGGATACCTTCTGTGCCACTATGACAAAAAAGTAATAAAAACTACAAAAAAAATTAATAACTCAGAAACAAATTGAGATACAGCTTTCAAACAAATTGCATTTAAAAGTGCATTTATTTCTTTATCCGACGGTGTAAAAAGTAATATTGTCAGATGTTTAGAAGTTTAAGAATGAAATTTCCTTTAAAATTGGTAGTCAGATTTCTTGGAAATCTGACGATGGAAAAGCCTTTTCCCGAACAGCCAATGAAATGCTTGGATAATACGTAAGTTTCAGGTGGATAATGACTAATGAAAATGAAAGAAAATAAATAACAATTTCTGCCAAAGAGTTCATTTTAATTTGTAAGATTTTCATGTGCAAAAGAAAAATGGAATAAGCCAATAAAAAAAAAAAAAAAAAAGATAAATAGGACAGGAATGAATACATATAAATATTTCACACCAAATACGAGTTGCAGGCGATTTTTGTGCTTAGAATTTTTACGTGTAATAACACTATTAATGTTTAATTCAAGGCGTACGTAATGTATGATCAACTCCGTGCAATTTTTTATGTCTTAAATTTTAGTCTTTGAAAAAATCATTTTCGAAATGGTTAAATTGCTTTTTCTTTTCTTTCTTTCTTTTTTTTTTTTTTTTAATCTGGTATATTCACACTTTGCCTAAAAGTTATATTAGAAGTAAATTTCCAACTGGGCGAAAAATGTCCGGACCAGGATTCGAACACGGGACCTCCTGGCTGAAGCCGCCAGTGCTCTGCCATCCGAGCTATCCCGGACGATTCTGGTCGAACTTTTTCACCCAGTTAACCTTGAAGATTACAGCATCTGGATTACAGCATCTGTAATCTTCAAGGTTAACTGGGTGAAAAAGTTCGACCAGAATCGCCCGGGATAGCGGGTTCGAATCCTGGTCCGGACATTTTTCGCCCAGTTGGAAATTTACTTCTAATATGATTTGTTTACCAATTAGAATAATTGTGTGAAAATTAATCTAGTTTGCCTAAAAGATTTATCTGCATAATGTAAGTAATATTCCTGTATTATTTTTTATTAACTGAATTCTTGATCTTGATTTTCTATATTTAAATTCTACATTTATTAAAATCAAAGCTTACATTTGTAGTTTTTAGTATTTCTTTAATTTTCAGTTGTTAGCTCACAGGCTATCAAAGCCTGAGAGCTAATGTGCCCGCCCGTTCTGTATGTATGTATGTATGTATGTATGTACGTACGTACGTATGTACGTAACGCGATAACTCTTGATAGAAACATCCGATTTGCTTCAAAATTTTTTCCTGGGTTCACTGTGATAAGGCGCTTCCCTGATTAGTTTTGGGAGTTCATTGGTTAAGGATAAAGGGGGAAAAACGGGGTTAGTCCACACACTACCCCCTTAATTCAGTTAAATGGGTTTTTCATGCAGAATGATTCGATTTGCTCCGAATTTGGTATACCGGTTTATTAGCTCACAGGCTATCAAAGCCTGAGAGCTAATGTGCCCGCCCGTTCTGTATGTATGTATGTATGTATGTATGTACGTACGTACGTATGTACGTAACGCGATAACTCTTGATAGAAACATCCGATTTGCTTCAAAATTTTTTCCTGGGTTCACTGTGATAAGGCGCTTCCCTGATTAGTTTTGGGAGTTCATTGGTTAAGGATAAAGGGGGAAAAACGGGGTTAGTCCACACACTACCCCCTTAATTCAGTTAAATGGGTTTTTCATGCAGAATGATTCGATTTGCTCCGAATTTGGTATACCGGTTTATTATGTTAAGGAACTTCCCTGATTAGTTTTGGGAGTTCATTGGTTAAGGATAAAGGGGGAAAAACGGGGTTAGTCCACACACTACCCCCTTAATTCAGTTAAATGTGTTTTTCATGCAGAATGATTCGATTTGCTCCGAATTTGGTATAGCGGTTTATTATGTTAAGGAACTTCCCTGATTAGTTTTGGGGGTTCATTGGTTAAGGGTAAAGGGGTAAAAACGGGGTTAGTCCACCCCCCTTAATTCAGATAAATGGGTTTTTCATGCAGAATCCTTCAATTTGCTCCGAATTTGGTATACCGGTTTATTATGTTAAGGAACTTCCCTGATTAGTTTTGGGGGTTCATTGGTTAAGGATAAAGGGGGAAAAGGGGGGTTAGTCCACCCCCTTAATTCAGATAAATGGGTTTTTCATGCAGAATCATTCAATTTGCTCCGAATTTAGTATACCGGTTTATTATGTTAAGGAACTTCCCTGATTAGTTTTGGGGGTTCATTGGTTAAGGGTAAAGGGGGAAAAACCGGGTTAGTCCACACCCCACCCCCTTAATTCAGTTAAATGGGTTTTTCATGCAGAATGATTCGATTTGCTCCGAATTTGGTATACCGGTTTATTATGTTAAGGAAATTCCCTGATTAGTTTTGGGAGTTCATTGGTTAAGGATAAAGGGGGAAAAACGGGGTTAGTCCACACACTACCCCCTTAATTCAGTTAAATGTGTTTTTCATGCAGAATGATTCGATTTGCTCCGACTTTGGTATAGCGGTTTATTATGTTAAGGAACTTCCCTGATTAGTTTTGGGGGTTCATTGGTTAAGGGTAAAGGGGTAAAAACGGGGTTAGTCCACCCCCCTTAATTCAGATAAATGGGTTTTTCATGCAGAATCCTTCAATTTGCTCCGAATTTGGTATACCGGTTTATTATGTTAAGGAACTTCCCTGATTAGTTTTGGGGGTTCATTGGTTAAGGATAAAGGGGGAAAAGGGGGGTTAGTCCACCCCCTTAATTCAGATAAATGGGTTTTTCATGCAGAATTATTCAATTTGCTCCGAATTTAGTATACCGGTTTATTATGTTAAGGAACTTCCCTGATTAGTTTTGGGGGTTCATTGGTTAAGGGTAAAGGGGGAAAAACCGGGTTAGTCCACACCCCACCCCCTTAATTCAGTTAAATGGGTTTTTCATGCAGAATCATTCAATTTGCTCCGAATTTAGTATACCGGTTTATTATGTTAAGGAACTTCCCTGATTAGTTTTGGGAGTTCATTGGTTAAGGATAAAGGGGGGTTAGTCCACCCCCTTAATTCAGTTAAATGTGTTTTTCATGCAGAATGATTCGATTTGCTCCGAATTTGGTATAGCGGTTTATTATGTTAAGGAACTTCCCTGATTAGTTTTGGGGGTTCATTGGTTAAGGGTAAAGGGGGAAAAACGGGGTTAGTCCACCCCCCTTAATTCAGATAAATGGGTTTTTCATGCAGAATGATTCGATTTGCTCCGAATTTGGTATACCGGTTTATTATGTTAAGGAACTTCCCTGATTAGTTTTGGGAGTTCATTGGTTAAGGATAAAGGGGAAAAAACGGGGTTAATCCACCCCCCTTAATTCAGATAAATGTGTTTTTCATGCAGAATGATTCGATTTGCTCCGAATTTGCTATACCGGTTTATTGTGTTAAGGAACTTCCCTGATTAGTTTTGGGGGTTCATTGGTTAATGATAAAGGAGGAAAAGGGGGGGTTAGTCCACCCCCTTAATTCAGATAAATGGGTTTTTCATGCAGAATCATTCGATTTGCTCCGAATTTGGTATACCGGTTTATTATGTTAAGGAACTTCCCTGATTAGTTTTGGGGGTTCATTGGTTAAGGATAAAAGGGGAAAAACGGTGTTAGTCCACCCCCTTTAATTCAGATAAATGTGTTTTTCATGCAGAATGATTCGATTTGCTCCGAATTTGGTATACCGGTTTATTATGTTAAGGAACTTCCCTGATTAGTTTTGGGGGTTCATTGGTTAAGGATAAAGGGGCGGGAAACAGGGTTAGTCCACCCGCCTTAATTCAGATAAATTTTCATGCAGAATTATTCGATTTGCTCCGAATTTGGTATAGCGGTTTATTATGTTAAGGAACTTCCCTGATTAGTTTTGGGGTTCATTGGTTAAGGGTAAAGGGGGAAAGGGGAGGTTAGCCCGCCCCTCTTAATTTAGATAAATGGGTTTTTCATGCAGAATGATTCGATTTGCTCCGAAGTTGGTATACCGGTTTATTATGTTAAGTAGCTTCCCTGATTCGTTTTTGCGATTCATTGGTTAAGGATAAAGGGTTAGTCCACCACCTTAATTTAGATAAATGTTTTTTTTTTTGCAAGATTATTCGATTTGCTCCAAATTTGGTATACCGGTTTATTATGTTAAGGAACTTCCCTGATTAGTTTTGGGGGTTCATTGGTTAAGGGTAAAGGGGGAAAAACGGGGTTAGTCCACCCCCCTTAATTCAGATAAATGGGTTTTTCATGCAGAATGATTCGATTTGCTCCGAATTTGGTATACCGGTTTATTATGTTAAGGAACTTCCCTGATTAGTTTTGGGAGTTCATTGGTTAAGGATAAAGTGGAAAAAACGGGGTTAATCCACCCCCCTTAATTCAGATAAATGTGTTTTTCATGCAGAATGATTCGATTTGCTCCGAATTTGCTATACCGGTTTATTGTGTTAAGGAACTTCCCTGATTAGTTTTGGGGGTTCATTGGTTAATGATAAAGGAGGAAAAGGGGGGTTAGTCCACCCCCTTAATTCAGATAAATGGGTTTTTCATGCAGAATCATTCGATTTGCTCCGAATTTGGTATACCGGTTTATTATGTTAAGGAACTTCCCTGATTAGTTTTGGGGGTTCATTGGTTAAGGATAAAGAGGGAAAAACGAGGTTAGTCCACCCCCGTTAATTCAGATAAATGTGTTTTTCATGCAGAATGATTCGATTTGCTCCGAATTTGGTATAGCGGTTTATTATGTTAAGGAACGTCCCTGATTAGTTTTGAGGGTTCATTGGTTAATGATAAAGGAGGAAAAGGGGGGTTAGTCCACCCCCTTAATTCAGATAAATGGGTTTTTCATGCAGAATCATTCGATTTGCTCCGAATTTGGTATACCGGTTTATTATGTTAAGGAACTTCCCTGATTAGTTTTGGGGGTTCATTGGTTAAGGATAAAAGGGGAAAAACGGTGTTAGTCCACCCCCTTTAATTCAGATAAATGTGTTTTTCATGCAGAATGATTCGATTTGCTCCGAATTTGGTATACCGGTTTATTATGTTAAGGAACTTCCCTGATTAGTTTTGGGGGTTCATTGGTTAAGGATAAAGGGGCGGGAAACAGGGTTAGTCCACCCGCCTTAATTCAGATAAATTTTCATGCAGAATGATTCGATTTGCTCCGAATTTGGTATAGCGGTTTATTATGTTAAGGAACTTCCCTGATTAGTTTTGGGGTTCATTGGTTAAGGGTAAAGGGGGAAAGGGGAGGTTAGCCCGCCCCTCTTTATTTAGATAAATGGGTTTTTCATGCAGAATGATTCGATTTGCTCCGAAGTTGGTATACCGGTTTATTATGTTAAGTAGCTTCCCTGATTCGTTTTTGCGATTCATTGGTTAAGGATAAAGGGTTAGTCCACCACCTTAATTTAGATAAATGGTTTTTTTTTTTTTTTTTTTTGCAAGATTATTCGATTTGCTCCAAATTTGGTATACCGGTTTATTATGATAAGGAGCTTTCCTGATTAGATTTGGAGGTTCACTGGTTAAGTATAAAGGGGGAAACGGGGGCTAATTCCCCTTCACTTATTTTTTTGAGTGGCATTATTCTTTAAAATAAGAGTATAATATACAATTAGTGGGAATAGTCTGTGAGCTCAATGCCATCAGTTTAGCTGGGCACTTTTCTTTTTTATTTTTGTATATTAATGTGCTGAAAATGTTGTTACTGAAATTGATCGCAAGCTACTTGCATATTACCTGAAAGACAGAATACTAAAAACGGTTGGCAGTTGCCAATCCTGTTTATCGTAGCAACTCATGGTCAAAACAGTACATTGAGATAATCTTTATTAAATACATAACATTGTTTGAAATGGTAAATAACGTTAGTTTAGTAAAATTAATAATTGGTAAATATAATAAATAAGAAAGAATAAGAAATAGTATAAGAAATGGTAGATAATATAATATTAATTGTAAAACAATAATTTAACACACAATTACTAAATGCATAACATAAAGTTGGCAATTTATATCTGTAATAAGTACCAATGTAACATAAGTATACTTGCATAGTATTCGGGCCAGGATCCTATAGATTAGCAAAATGGCACGATAAACAAGATCTCAGTCGCGTTTGTAAGTTATTAAGAAGGTGGGAAATAATTTCAGCCTTTTTGGTCATAATCTTAACAATGCATTGAGTAATTATTATGGGGGAGAAATCTGAAACGATTTTATCTATATTTGAAGTGTTGAATTAAAGAGATTTATGAATTTGGTTGTTGATTAAAAAGTTGTTTTATCACATGGGAGACAATCTTTGGCCGGTGTAGTTAGATGGGTAAAATGGGTTAGATGAGGCAGTTTCTTTGAATTTGAATATTTAAAAAGGATATTATTATGTAGTCATGGTGTTTTTTTTTTGGGGGGGGGGGATTCTAATGCTACAATTTTTGTTCTTTGACTAAGTGCTTATTATTATTATTTTGTCCTAATTGTGTTTTTAGAAAAAGAGAGTTGGAAAACATTTTTATTTTTGTGATTTTAATTCATTGAAATAAAAATGAAAGAAAATGGTAAAAATAATTATAAAAATATCTATATAGAAGAGGCAAAAAAAAAAAAAAAAAAAGAATACAAAACAAAATTTTATAAACTTTCTGAAACAACACAGCAAGCTATATTGTATAATTTGTGAGGACACTTAATTTAAATAGAATTATAATTAATTTGAAATACGTATGAAATTTGTTTGGGTGAATTGCATTTGATTAAATGTGTATAAATAATACCTTTGTGTTCTTGTGAGATTTTCTTTGAATATGCATGGATAGTAAAGTCAAGATTCAAGTCAAGGTAGCAATAAAGCGAAGATGAAATTTATTTTTCTTTACAAATCGTGTTGTTAAAATGATGTTTATTCTTATGCTGGTTATTTCTTATTATTGTTTACAAAAGCTAATTTCTAAACTGTTAGTTTTAGAGGCATAGTTCTAATTGCACATATATTTTAAATTTTTGTTCTGTATCATATAAAAATCGATTTACATTAAAATAATTATTTTTTAAATAATTTAGAAATTACAAATTATATACAATGCCTGTGTCCTATAAGTTTCATTTAGAAAAAAATTCTCCACATTCTAACAAGTAAAACAGCAAAAATTTATTCTTCTATGGGCAAAACTTACTGAGTTATGATACTTAGAATTTTATGAATTTTCAACGTTTTAATCACCATAAATGGAAAAACTTGTTTTTAGTGCCAGAAAACACTAAAAATGCATGAAATGCAAAGTATCATAACTAAGTAAGTTTTTGTCTTGCAAAAATTAAGTTTTTAACCACAAGCTGATTTTAATGTAATGTAAAGGTCAAAATTAGCACTAGCCACCGGCCACAGGGCCAGTAAATGAAAAAAGGTGACTAGTGAAAAACTGCCTATCAGCGGCCACCTTCCGGCCACTTTTTTACAAGAAAAAGTAAAATTTTCTTGCATTCCATCAAGGATTCTACTTTTTTTGGTTCCAATATATTTATATAGCATATTTATTTGGGATATTCAGTTTTAGATTAATACTTATAGAAATTTGACTGTTTAGTATTTTTAAATAAAACAATGACCATTAGTTTAAAGAAAGTGGCCACTTAAAAAACAAGTCCTACCAGCTAGTGGCCGCTAATGAAATTTCCCAGTTTTGACCTATAATGGAATGGATTCATCTCAACAGAAAACAACATCTATATTTATGTCCCAAAATTATTTCAAACATCTTGTTTAAAGGACTTCTAATTAAAACTTCTGTTGACAGCATACACAGTGATTAGTTACACATTCTAAAAATAACAAGTTGTTGAAACCTGTTACCGGTGCTATTGTGGAACGATGCAAACTGTAAAACAAAAGTAACTCTATATCTCATCTCTAAAAAGACACAGTCAATAACACTTAAAAAATTCAACAGAATACAAGAACAAGCAAAATACCTGATTGACGATTTTTATAACACTCGCCAACCTAAAAAAACAAAATTATCTCTACTCACATCGCTTGTGTTGCGCCAGACGATTCATTAATTAGACAGTTACAACAAAAATTTCATTTGCAACATAAACATTGAATGCAAAAATGGTTGATTTTTCCATGAACTTACTAATGAAACCATTCTATCCGCTGGCAAAATTTTTAATTCGTAAAAAGATTTCGATAAAAACAGTTTGCCTGATATAAATAAATATTTTCTTTCTCGATTTTTAATATTTTTACCATTTTTTTTGTTCCACAACAATTTTTTAACATTTGTAAAGGAAATTCAATTTCAAGTTTTAAATTTTTCAATAACTTGGATTTTAAATTTGCCAATAAGCCAGGTTTTAAATTCATCAATAACTCTGGTTTTAAATTTGTCAATACCTCTGTCTTTAAATTCATCAAATAACTTTGTCAATAACTCCAGTTTTAATATTCTAGCTCCATACATTAAAATTTCTATAATTGCAATCTTACAAATACACAAATTTGTTATGGAAAGCTCCAAATAAAATAAATAAAAATTCACTTAGTACTTTTATTTCTCACATTTTGTCCAAACTTAAAAGAGATTAATTAGGAAGGTAATTTCAAAATATACAAAAAAGACCCTGAGATATACCCTGCAATCAATCATACACTTCAAATGAAATTTACCATCAATCTAATCTTTATCATAAAAAAAAAAATTTAAAAAATCACCCCCCACCTCAACAAAACACCCATTTTAAGAAACCCAATGATAAAAAAAAAGAAACTAAATTATAGTAGGCATAGCCGCTATGTACGTAGCAAAGTTATATAGAGAGAAAAAGTGATTTATCGCTTCGCCAAATTTATTGTAACCAAGTGTATCGCTTATCTAGGATTCAGCCAAAAATTCATTTATACTTCTATTGACTGGAGATATTAAAAATATCCTGCATAATATTTGGAAAATAAATATTAAATAGTATATGAAAATAGCAAACTTTATGATATTTTGAAAATAGATATAGGATATATTACCAAACCCTGATTTTAAGGTATACTTAATAATTGATAAACGAATTACGGAAGATTTAAATTTGTGAAGAATATGTCAGCACTTACGGATTAATTTCAGTCTGAAATAAGGAAAAACTTTCAGATATGCATAGTTAAAATCTAGGTGAATTTAATAGAAAAATAGATATTAAATATCAGTATTAAAATTGAAATAAAAGAAACAGATAAATGAGCGCGAATAATTTACTTCTTAAGATACAAAATAAATAAATAAACAGGATGTAATTTAAGCATTGAAACTACTATCTATCTCTAAAATATATACGGATTAAAAGAAAATACATTTTTTGCACACAGAATTAACACTTTTAAATAACTACAAAACGGCATTAAAAGGGACAAATCCTGACTGAAATAGCATTAAGAAAATATATTAAATAGATAAGCATAAATATCATGATTTTAAATAAGTTACCTTCAAACGAAATGTTGCTTAAATAATAATAAGTAGGCCTAACTCAAATATACAGTAGCTCGCAACTGTCTTTTAATAACTAATATTTCTCTGACATGTTGGGAATTAAAAGAAGAAGTAAAGAAAATCAGATTCAGAAATATTCCTTAAAGAGTTTAAATAGTAAAAATACCATGTGAAGGTGGCGATAAAACACCGAAAGACGAATTTATGAAAGAAGCCATATAATGCCATTTTACGATGAAATTCTCCATAGACTCGATGACCGAATCAATTATCGAAAAAATTCGATTAATAATGTTCCATGCTGCGCTCTATCGCCATAAATTTCGAAAAATTTCAGTAACCTGCATTTCATGGGTTACACATATGAAATATTGGGATAGTTTGAGAAAAGGCCTGTCTTTTCCCGCTTACAGAAGCTTGAGCAGGCTCCTCAAGTTAAGTATTTTATATAAAATGTTCATCTAAAAGGTCAATTTAATTAGATAATAATTACGATTTAAAAAATATTCGAAGAAAGAGAAAGCACGCCGTATCCGATCATTAGAACGTAGAAAAACAGGAAATCTTTAGGATTCTTTGGATTTTTTTTTTTTTTTTTTTTTTTTTTTTTTACTTTGACAACTTTTGTTTTAAATTAAAATTATTCAAACATAAAACAGACAATTCTGCAAGTAAAATAAATAATGTATCATTAATTTTGCTTTGTTTTTCAAGTATGTTTTTTGAAAATCTTAATGTGAAATATTTTAAGGAGAAGTGTATCACGTCATAAATGTTCCCCTCGTTAATAAATTTAGTAATATTTCTTGTTCAAATAAAATCGTTGCATAGTTACGGAAATTAAAACACAGGGTAATATCACTAAACTGAAATGAATTGAAAGTAATTGGGTTACTTTCGATTAGCAATATTTTGATGCAGTGCTCAATACTCAGCGTAACTAAGATACATTCAAAATAATTTTTAATGCTTACTTTAAAAGAAAATGAATTTAAATACATTTTTTAGTTAATCGATTTGGTTAATTTAAGGTGACTCAGTAACATTTTAACTTAATTTTATTTGAGTGTTTCACAACATCTTATTGACATATCATTGTGTGTTTTTATGAAGGAAAATGATTTAACCAAATAAAAAGCAATTTTTGTAGTAAAAGATGTAAATTGTAATTTTAAAACAAATGTAACAAAAATATAAAGTTGCACTTCAACAATTTTAAGTACTTTTAAATAACTCTTGTTCTGTACTTATCTTAGAAACATGCTCTTAAATAATTTCTAAAAAGGTTAAGAAATCAAATTAATATTAATGCATATGTATTATTATAATTTACTTAACAGGTTCGTTTTTTTTAAAGTAAACTAATTGTACTACTGAAATCACATTGGTAATTTTATGAAATGCACCTTAACTGTGTTGTTCAATAGGGTGGGCCGAAAAAAACTTTTTTTTAAATTTCGATGATGGGTAGTGCGGAAAAGTGGCCACTAGTGGCACCAAGTTCACACAAAAAATTTGAGATTTTTACGACAATTCCTATATTTGCCGCTTTTGGCTTGAAGTTTTACTAAAACACTGATTTTTGAACTTTTTAGCAAAAATTTTAAAAATGTTAAATTAAACTTATTTTAATCGTATTTACTTGAAAAGGCATATTTAATGTTCCAAATGTATAAAAAAGCTCTGATATTGTATTATTTAATTGTTATGTGTATTTTAAATTACACGATTTTTATAGCCGTTTCGCGTTTAAGTGAGCAAAACTTGTATGTATTGTTTAAATCTTTCAACTGTTTCTCTCTTTTGTCTTGTTTATGTCCCTTGCTCTTCCTTATTTTTTTCGATGCTTTAAGGGTCATATATTTGGGTGAAGGACAGCAGAATCCCTCAGAAACAGATATGGAGGGAGAGAAGGGGGTGAGGCGAGAACTTAAGCTAACGCAGTGACTCATCGCGATGTTGGGGGAGTGAAGGAGGAAATACAAGAGGGGAGAAAGTGCGATAAGGGATGCTTATTATTTTCAGTGCTTAGTTTCCCCGAGACATGGCGGACGGTATGTGAGACAGGAGTATGCGTTTAGGAGTGTTTGGCTTTGAAGGGCCTGGTTCAAATTCAGATTCAGTCGAACTGCTTGCTTGAAAGCTCCCACTACTTGAATCTTCCAACAATATAACTGTCTTCCATCTGGATCTAACTCCACTCGTTGAAGGCTTTGTCCCAGAACCACTATTCCTCGTTGAAATTGTATCCCTTTTCATTTTCCGCGATATTTTCTTTGCAAGAGTTTTGCTTGTTTTTAAATCAATATTTTCGATATTTAAATCAATTTTTCGAACACTTCTTTGATCCTTCAAGAAGTTCACCTCCCGATGGGGAACTTTACGTCTGATGTCGCAGCTACAATTGTTCAAGCCCCTACAGTTACAAGCTGCAATGTGAAAGAGAGAGGTTTCCGCATTTCGTACGAAATCTTCACGGATCGCCTTGCCTTTAAGGCTGCGTACCCACTATCCTTCTAACTGATTTCAGTGTCGGCTTCGTTTTTTGTGGCTTTTCGGTGTCTTTGATTTTTAACGACTTTAGCAGGAAAGGGACTGATGTCCGGCAAAAGAGGAACCTTTCCTTCAAGTAGAGTCGAGCTCCTTATCTCCTGACCCATTGTTGATTCCCCTCATTCTTTTGTGAATAAACCGCAGATGATTTCAGAATAAAAGATTTTCCAAGAATACTAGAGAAGGAGGCAAAATACAAGTCAGAACGTAGCTTAACGCCCGTATGATTACAAGATTTCTCCAATGATCTACACTCATCGTAATAGTTTTTAATCTTTCCGTTAATTGTTCGTTGGGAAACCACTGGTATGGAAGATTTTATTCAGATTTCGGAAACTTTTTCACCTACCATTTTAATAATATCATCCACTGGTTGAAGATAAATATCTCGATTTTCTTCTATATCGCTTCGCAACCAATAGTAGTGGCGCATGATGTCAGCATTAGTTGGCAATTGCAAGTCTTTCAATTTGCACGGTGCCCCAAAATGGCTACTTTTCACGCTATCACATGTCTTTACATGATCATGAGCTTTCGCACTAGCCATTTCTAAACTCGCAATAAAACGCACAAAACACAGTAAAGGCACGTTAAACGATTCAAAAAGCAATGTATTGCACGAGAAAAAGGTTTTACTTTTACACTGAACAAATGTCACAGGGAAACCGAGCACTGAAAAATAATAAGCATTCCTTATCGAATTTCTCCCCTCTTGTATTTCCTCCTTCAGTGCCCCAACATCACGATGAATCACTGCATTCACTTAAGTTCTCGCCCCACCCCCTTCTCTCCTTCCAGATCTGTTTCTGAGGGATTCTGCTGTCCTCACCCACAAATATGACCCTCAAAGCATCGAAAAAAATAAGAATGAGCAAGGGACATAAACAAGACAAAAGAGAGAAACCGTTGAAAGAATCAAACAATACATGCAACTTTTGCTCACTTAAACGCGAAAAGTCTATAAAAATCGTCTAATTTAAAATACACATAACAATTAAATAATACATTATCAGAACTTATTTATACATTTGGAACATTAAATATGCCTTTTCAAGTAAATACGATTAAAATGAGTTTAATTTAGCATTTTTAAAATTTTTGCTAAAAAAGTTCAAAATCAGCATTTTAGCAAAACTTCAAGCCAAAAGCGGCAAATATAGGAATTGTCCTAAAAATCTCAAATTTTTTGTGTGAACTTGGTGCCACTAGTGGCCATTTTTCCGCACTACCCATCATCGAAAATCAAAAAAAAGTTTTTTTCGGCCCACCCTACTCAAAGTTATCTCAAATTCTCTTTGCTAATGTTACATTTATGAGTTATGCATGCATATTTTAAAAATATCTCCATGGGAAATTAATATTTTTAATTTCTTCTATCTGTGCACTCTCTTGAGTGATGTCTCTTTTCTTTATTTGTCAGAATATTTACTCAATTTTATTTCAAATGCTAAAAGCTTACTCGTAGCTTGTCCATTTTGCCACGATTTAAACATATAACATTATAAATTCAGTGCATCTTATAGAAATATTTTGACAAGCAGTGAAAAGAGATATCCTTCAAGAATCTTCACAGGAAAAAAGAATGTAAAAATAATAATTTCTTGAGGAAATATTTTTAAAATATGAATGCATCCCACTCCCATACATTTAACATTAATGAGGCAAATTTGAGATTTCAATATTCAACAGCCTTAAGAAACATCCAAAAATTTAAAGATTGTAACTCAGAATCATTCAAACAGAAATGAATGCAGTAAAAAGCCACA
Organism: Maratus speciosus; assembly: GCA_963932465.1. Lineage (NCBI taxonomy): Eukaryota > Metazoa > Arthropoda > Arachnida > Araneae > Salticidae > Maratus > Maratus speciosus. The sequence continues at coordinate 389,451,762 of OZ010799.1, read as the reverse complement.
GAAAGTAAATGGTGTAAAAGTATATTCTTAATTATTGAATCTACATGAGAATAAAAATTATATTTTTGTCTTTTTGTGCAAATTGAAGTGTACAGAGTTCACATTGCAATTAATCATATTTAAACTTTCAGCAGTGTGTTTCTTTTTTAACATTCTGTTTCTAAAATCTTGTTATAATGAATCTCTGGGGAGCATTGATGAAATTTGCTTTACTGAAAAACTCGTTAAATTGAATATTTTTATAGTGAAATGGGATAAAATAATTTTTTTCAACAATCCAAATAATATTCGTTAAACTGAAAAATTTATTAAAGTGACATTCATTGTAATAATATTCTACTGTGCCTCCATTTTTTTTAAAGATAGTTTCTTAATTTGTTTTGTTTTAGCAATCTACAAAGAGTTAAATTTACATCAAATATGTCTGAGGGAGCAATCTTTCATAGACAGAAATAATGACTCAAATCATGGATTAGGTTCATGGAACCCCATTCTAAGTATATATTGTACATGAATTCTGCCACTGATTATGTAAATATGTTGAGCTAATGCTATGCAATTTTATGTATATTGTATGTAATTTAATGCATTTGAATGAAAAAAATCCATATGTACAATCACACTATTTAAAATTAAACAAATTGTATGCAACCAAATACTTCAACCCCCGAAGAAAAAAAAAATGTTGTAACTGTAAAGGGAAAGGAAAAAATGGTTTAACTTGTAACAGATTGTCAATTATTTAAAAAAAGGGTGATGGAATCTATTTGATTAACACATTTTAGTGATATATAGCAAACCCTACATATGGTTAAAAAACAACTAAAATATGTTTGCATATTTATTTCTTCTTATACTCTTTAATATCTATAATCTATTGCTTACCAAATTTACATAAGTTTAAATACTTATTATTATTATTTCAGTAGAAGCAGTTGCTCTGATTTTGAATTTTATGTATTGTAGATCGTACTGTAATTAGCTGAAACAAAAGAATTGAACTGAATTCAACATATTAAATTACTGTTTCACAAGAATAGAGTTAAGTAAGACACATCAAATTAATATATCTTTATTGTATTCTAATCATTATAATTGAAGTATTAAGTGAAGATGAAATTTCCAGGTTGTTCTTAGCTTTTTCACTTGTTGTCTAAAACTGACACACAGTAGCTGAGGCCAATTTCGACTTTTAAATTTAGAGTTTTATTTATTTATATAACTTATTTATTTATTTATTATTAAACTATTTCTTTCATCTGTTTAAATCAAGGAAATAAAAAATACAAAAATTGTTGTATAAATATATTTAACTTGTCCAATATATTTTAATTATTTTTTGTTTTTACAAAATTTAAAACCTTGCAAACTTTCCACGTATTCACTGAAAAATTAAAGGTAAAATCAATTTATTCTATAATGAAATAATCAATTAGTTATACAAATTATTAAAAAATTGCATTGCATTTAAAATATGTATACAATGCATAAAATATCACTAAAATCAGTTTTTAAAATAATATAATTACATAGCTTTAAACCTTCGAATTCGATTGAAAACAATAAAACATTTCCATGTATGGGAAAATATGACATTAAGAATAAATATCTATTGTGAAAATATGACATTAAAGCATTTTTTAAAAATAAAAATTGAGAACATTAATAATGTAATTCTTGAATTTCATGCAGTTAGAATCTCATAAAAGTTAGTAACCCCCCCCCCCCCCCCACCCCCTGAACCATCATTAAAAGAAATCTTGTTTCTGTTATCTTCTCTTTTCGTCCTTCCAATTAAAAAAGAATTAATTTATATAAAGGAAAACAGCATAGTAAATTAATTTTCAAATTCAGATAAATTGATAAGAATTTAATATCTGCTGACAAAATTTTATAATATGGTTTTATATCTGGACATAATATCATAATTTATAACAATTACAATAGTATAAAGATACAATTCAATTAAAACCGAAATTAGGTGACTAGTACAGAGTGATAAACAATCTTAATTTTTTTTATGTAGAGATAATGAAGTGAACAGGACTTAATTATAATGTAGACTGCAAGCAAAATAGAACATGCTGTGGTTTTGTAAGAAATAATCATTTATCAGTTCTTTGTATTAAAAAAAAAAAAAAAAAAAAAAAAAAAATCTTAGTTTTACATACACATTAATATCCTTTCATTTTTATAATTTTCATTTTTACTATATCCTTAAACTGGTGCATTTATATGGTGTCTTTACTATCTTTGTAATTATTTATCTTCCACAGATTCTTAATGTAATGTTTTCTCTTTAATGATTCAAAATGCAGAACTGAGAATCTTCTTTCGTGGATTTCCTCTCTTTTGAAAATTTTAACTAAATTTCCCTTCTCCCTGTAAGTTACACCCCAGTTTTGCATATTTATTTTATAGTACTGAAAATATTATTTTACATTAACGTAGCAAGGAAATATTCATTGTTAGGCTACATATTAATAGATTTTAAAAATTACATGCCATAATTTTTTTATAGTTAAAAATTAGTAAATTACTTTAGAGTTTTTCAATAAAATTTATCTGAAAGAACAATTTTTTGTTTTATTCATTCGAGTAAAAATTAGGATAATTCAATATTTAGACATGGAGATATATGCAATCAACACAAAAGTCCATCTTGTTACGTCTAATGTTACTTTTTAGCATAGCATTACTGATGGCCATGTTTGTGTTTCATAATATATACAATAAATAAATAATCTATCTTCTAAATAAAACTACAAACAAAAATGCATAAATAAAATTTTGATTAAAAGTAGACCATTGTTTCATTCATTATTAATAGTCATTGTTAATATGACATAATGACACAATAGTTTATCAATATTCAAGAAATGTTATCCTGCAAGCATGCATGAAGAAAATATTCTATTTCTTATTAGAAAATTCTTTTGGACAGCGCCATCTGTTGGTGTTAATATTTACTATTCATACCCATTTATTCTATAAGGCACAAATCTAAATGCATGTTCAGTAAATGTAGAATAACAAAATTGTTCCTGCATTATGACAGACAATAAATTAGAGAACCACATATATATTGCACAACTAGTTAAATCACAGCAAAATTAAAAAATGGAAGGATACTGAAGCTATTGCATATTAAAGAGAAAATCTGAGAAAAGCGTGAACATTTTGGTATTATTTCTACGAATACCTTTCATGCCAGGAACCAAGAATAAAACCTACACTCCAGAAATAGGCGATCTATGAGAAAAAGAATTCTGAAGAATTAAGGTTTAAAAAAAAAAAAACCCAGAAGAAATTAGTTAAAGACAATTTATAAAACTCAAAGCTTCAATATCAAGCATTGCAATAAAAATGAAACAGTTTCTTTTTTTTTTTTTTTTTTTTTTTTTTTTTTTTTTTTTTTTTTTCATTCTTTGGCAGCGAAAGAGTGTGTGTATGTGGGGGGGGAGAGGGGTGTTGGTACATTTCTTCGAAAGTATTTTTTTTTTTTTTTTTACAATATTAAGATGCATTTCAATAAAATATTTACACACAAAAAAATCAAGATTCAGCTGTTTAATACATTAGCATATAAGAAAAAACATAAAACCGTTAAAAATTCTTCATATACTTTATACATTTGACACGTAATATCTTTACTTGAACCATTTTGATATAATAATTTTAATTTTACCATGAAATTTACAGGAAGCCAAAGTGAAGGTAAAAAATTTTAAAGAAAATTTAGGTTTAAAGGGGTCCGGGACACAAAAATCTTCAAAATTTCAATTTTTTTTTTTATTGGATTAAAAATTTCTCTGCCGTTTTCTGCTTAAAATGATGCTTAAAATGATGCTTAAATCACGTTTCTATCTTAATTAGAACAGGAAATATTAATTTTTTCGTTTTGGTTTGTTTTCAAAATCTGCCTTTCAAGCTATGGTTGCCAAGGAAACGAGTTCTTGTGAAATTGCGTTTTTCTTCCTGATAGGTTTTTTCACCATTTCTCATATTTAAATTCTTATAACTCGAGAACCGTTAAAGATTCAGGATTGAAACTCGGAACATATCTTTTACAATTATTTTACTTTACTTTTGAGCCAGCATATTTGAAAAAAAATATTTACTTTTGAAAATATGATTTTTTTTTTTTAAAGTTGCACCACTTTTTTTGTATTTGTTTCGTTAAATATTTTTAATTTTTTTAAAAATTAATATTTTTTAAAATGCTGGCTCTAAATTAAAATTTATATATTTCTGTTTATTTAAATGAAAAAAAAATTGAAATTCTATAAATAATATTTCGAGTTATAACGATTTTAAACTACCCCACTTTTAAAAAAAATTTAAAATTTAAATTTTTTAAAAAAAATTATGAGAAGTTATATCATGCGATTTTGTTTACAAATAATATGGTTAACCATCACAAAAAATTTCAAAATTTTAACTCAATAAATAAAATATTTTGAAAATATGTCCCGGACCCCCTTAAAGCATGTTTTTCTTAAAATCTATACAGTAGACTCCCTTAAATCCGCGACCCTAAAATCCGCGAACGCCTAAAATCCGCATATTTTTTTAGATGTAAACAATGAAATTTACAGTTAGGTAGCAGGAACAAATTTCAAGATGGCGCCGAAATCACCGACTACCGCAATGTTTTTTTTACTAATTTTTTTGTTAATCTTTGGCTATTACAGCTGATTTATTACTAAATAAATTCACATTACTTTTGATTTTGATCTAAATTAGCATATCTATATCAAAAATTCCAGGGTTCGAAATGGAAAAATCCACGAACCGGAACGCTATTTTAAAATTATTATTCGCGGAATTTTTTTTTTTTTTTTTTAATTATAGACAAATTTATTTCTAAACATACAAAGCAGTATAAGAAAAGCATTCAAGACTCTAAATAACAATGAAAAAAGTTACAGTGAGCGCAATAAGCTATATATACTGATAATAGCATTAACACTGTTCTCCTTGCTGACAGTAGATGGCAGCATAGGACTTTTGGAATCGAATTGAATCGATCTAATAATTTTATGTTTTTCTAAATTTTTATTTTACATAATTATTTTAATTATTACTTACATTTAAACTAATATATTATTTTAATATTTTACTTATTTTAATGTTTCACTTTACTGTAAGCATTCATTATAATTTTCTTTGCTTAACTACCAATCAAATTAATATTTCAAAAATGTAAACAAATTAATGACCAGAAATCCGCAAAATTCTAAAATCCGCACAACCTCTGGTCCCAAGCTGTGCGGATTTGAGGGAGTCTACTGTACTTATTTTTAATGGCAGATAGTATATAATATGAGCTTCTATGTGAATCTATTTTATTTCGGACAATTTAAAAATGTAATTAAAGAAATTATTAAATTGTTTTGAGTAAAGTTTTATGTAGAACAAAACGAGGTATATAAAATGCTTTCGCAAATTTCATTTGCAATTGCAACAAATAAAATACAATAAAAAATGCTTGAATAAAATTCAGATCAAACAACAGATGGAAGCATGCGAAATCATAAATCGAACAAGAATTGTTAATCGAAGTACTTTTTTATCTCCCCTAAAGCGTCATGTCGCCATTTTGTGCAAATAGCGTAGTAGAGTAGGGTGAGGTAAGTTATGGTTTTCTTTTAATCAATCTAAATTTTATATTAATTCTTTCGCATTTGTTCCTTATTTAGAATAGGTGTGATGTGATTTTGAGTATATTCTGATTAATATTATTTTGGAACTGATATATTAAAAAAAATGAATTCTTTATTTAACTTATGTACCTATTAGACTAGTATTTACTTAGTGATTGGTAAAACCACTTCCCTTTTCCTTTCTTGTTGCATTTAGATATATTTTACTTAAGAATGTAGTTAACCACAACTATAACAACCTGTGTTGAAACGTTGTGATTACAAACTAGATTTTCAAAAGTATTTGCTACTTTCACAACTAATTTTGTCAAATTATTTGCCCCACCTGTATAAAAATGAAACAGAACAAAAATTGCACATTATACAGTATGGGACCCGTTATCCGGAAACCCCGTATCCAGAATGCTCCGAAATCCGGAATGCAGAATGATGAATGAAAAATAATTTGTTTCATTTCAAAAACGTAAAATCGTGCAATATTTTTTAATGGTGTGAATGAGCATGAAGTTGAAGACTTTAAAATTTAAAAAGAGAAAGAAATTATTACAGATCTGCTGGACTAAGCTAAAGAACTTTCATGTTCAGAAGCTCAATTGTTGGATCAAGAACCAGTAGAAGATTGTCTAATTGCTGATGACGATACTCCTGTAAGTGATCCGATGACTGGCAGTGAGATTTGTGACATAATGCCAAGGGATATGTCTAATGGAAGTGAAGATGATGACAAGCAGAATGAGTTGGTAAAAAGATTTCAAATGAGCTATTAATATTTTTCAATTGAACAGATGATTTGTGGACTGCAACAAGCAAGATACTCCTACAAACAGCAAATCGTGTCAGTATACAGAAGCAATTAGTGCAAAAGACACACTATAAACAACCAATCTTAAAAATGTTCTAAAAAACCAAATCAAAGGATTCTGCTCTTTTCTTATATGCTAATGTAATTTTCTTTTTTATTTCAATTATAATTTAGAAGGGGTTTTTTTATTTTGTGTAAATAAGTTATTAAATTAATTAATTTATAATTATGTATTTTCACATATTATTCATATTTTATACATTTCATACCGTTATTTTATACTGTTCTTAACATTTATTGTGAAGTGTTCCGAATTACGGAAAAACCCCTTATCCAGAACATCTCAGGTCCCAAGCATTCCGGATAACAGATCCTATACTGTATAATAAATTCTACTTGCACTTTTTAATGAGTAAAAATAGTAGGAAAATTTCAGTAATTGAGTTCAGGGCCCATAACAGATTAATATATTCTAATGGTAATTTGGGGGGAAAAGAATAAATTGCAGTCATAAATGCAGGCGAGATTTTAAAGATAAAATTGAGTGCTTATAAATGAATGTTAAAAAAAAAAAAAACTTTTTACTGTTATAATGACTTTTAAAAAAATGCAAGAATAATAAATTTAATATTATATTTTTTGAATAATAAATTTAATATTATATATATTTTTAATAATGAGGCATACAGTGGAAGATCTGGTATTTATTGGTTATATAGCATGTCTTGTAATTATAATTTTGCCGAAGTCACAAGTATGATTTTGCCAATATATGCACCATCTTATGCTACGTATATACAGGGTGTATCTAAACTCTTGGGCAAAACTTTAAGGGGTGATAGTACACATCAAGACAAACAATATTAAATGGGAAACTAAGGGTCCCAAACGTCTTCCGAAGGAGATAGACGCCATTAAAGTTTAGGGTTCAAAATTTCAAATGATTATAAAAAACAGTAAAATTGGTCGATCCGTTTGCGGTTTTCACTAAAACTATTCTTTATGTCAGTATTTTCTTGAAAATAAATTTTAAAGATAAAGCTCAAAAAATGCCGATAGAGGGCGCTTTAGACTTTGGAGTAACGAACAATTATTTTTTACCATTATTTTTTGTATCTCATTAAATGCTTTCAAAAGCTTAGACTTAAACTCAAATTTTGAGCTCAAAATCTGAATCGTTGGGAGTGGTTAAGTAGTGCAAATGGAACTGTGTTCAGGAGTTGAAATTTGAACCCCCCCCCCCCCCCCCCCCTCCTGAACAAAGTTCAGTTTGCACTACTTAACCACTGCAAAAGATTCAGATTTTGAGCTCTAAGAGTTTGAGCTCTTTGAATTCTAAGCTTTTGAAAGCATTTAATGAGATACAAAAAATAATGGTAAAAAATAGTTGTTCGTTACTCCAAAGTCTAAAGCACCCTCTATCGGCATTTTTTGAACTTTGCCTTTAAAATTTATTTTCAAGAAAATACTGACATAAGGAATAGTTTTACTGAAAACCACAAACGAATCGACCAATTTTTCCGCTTTTTATAATCATTTGAAATTTTTGACCCTAAACTTTAAAGGCGCCTATCTCCTTCGGAAGACGTTTGGGACCCTTAGTTTCCTATTTAATATTTTTTGTCTTTATGTGTACTATCACCCCTTAAAGGTTTGCCGAAGAGTTTAGATACACCCTGTATATGGCATACACTCATGTATGACTCACATTTATATGTATATCTGTATATGCCATGCATACAGCATAAATGTTTATAACTTGATGAAATGTATCGTACATCATGGTCATGTTCATGAAATAACTTAGTGATACATTCTGGCCACTTGGCTATTCATCCTTGGGGGGGTGGGGGGGGGCTGCTGTCATATACGTCATGTTCTAGATATGATATCTATATATCATGCATGTGTTTATACATCATACTGGCATAATATCAATGTTTATAACAGTTCCTCCTCCCCCCCCCCCAGGTTAAAATGGGCCAGGTGCTGCTAACAAAGCCATTTATTATTATATTTATTTATTTATATTTTAAATATAATCATTTATTAAATTATCTATCGCTTCATCATTTAATGCCATATTTGTTCTATTATTTCAGAGAATCTTGATAAAATTTCTTTAAATCCAATCTAAAAGAAAAAATCTTTATCATTAAATTATGTACATATAGTTGTATACTACTATATTTTCCCGTATATATTTGTATGGATTTCTTAAAGAGTAAACATGTACTGCATAAAACTAATTGTTGATTTTCCATTTTTTGAATTCATATCCATATTTAAGTGCATACAAAAAATGGAATCCAAATATGCTTTCAGTAAATTGTAGAACATGTGAAATGCTTACATGACACAGTTTCTTTAATTTTACTAAAAATTTAAATTACAACAAAATTAAATTCAGAAGTTTAAAATGATTTCAAAAGTAAAAAAAATATATATATATATATATATTTTTATTACGTTCAGGTCGTTTTTAATTAACAGTTAAAATTCTGATTTAATTTATTATTAGCTTAAAATAATTCAATACTTTGATCAAAGCATTAATTTTTACTGCTTTGGCATTCTACCCTTATAAAAATTTCTTATAGAATTCTATGAAAAAAGTTACAGAAAAATATTGTAGAATCCTATAAAATTGTAGCTAGTTTTTCTATAAACAAGTTTAACCAAAAGCTGTAGAAATATCCGTAGAAGTTCAATAGAAATATTTATAGAGCTTTCGTAAAAATATCTATAGAAATAATATAGATTTTCTATAAAAATATTCGAATATATTCTATAAATTATTCTATCAAAATTTTCTAATATATTCTATAAATTATTCTATAAAAATATTTAAAAATCTATACTAATAAAAGTTTTGCTCTATCTGTGTGTGTGTGTGTCTGTATGCGATGGCTAGAAAAATCTACAGGCCGTGCGAGGCTGAAAATTTTCGTGACGCTAGTCCAAAGTGTCTCCTGATACATAAGAGGCTTAGAATTTTAAATTTCTAATAATTAGTTTAAACATTGCTACTCACTCTCGTCAAAAAGTCATCTGTTTGAACCCTGGTCAAAGAAAACACTTACGCATGCGCGCAAACTCATTTACGCATTGGGAGCAAGTGGAGAAACGTTTTCCGACTTTACTTCTGTTTTTTTTTTTTTTTATTGTTTTGTTTCGATCTACATCGACTATACCGCTTAGTACAGTTAAAATTGAAAGACAAATTCGAAACATGATACCTTTATCTCAAATGCTGCAATCAATTCAAAAAATTGACGTAGTTAAATCTTTAAAAAAAAAATAAAAAAAAAGTCATTTTTCCGAAAAAGTTTTCCACCCTTATTGCAACGCCCCTACAGGTACCGACAAACTAAACATATGCTCTTAAAGCGGAAACCTTTAAATCGGTGGTATAATCTGTTTTTTAAATCGTGAATTTTAACCCTTTCAGATACACTGGCGAACTCAGGTCACTTCATGCCTCACGGAGGCGATATTTTTTCTACGCTAAAAGTAACTAAACGTCCGTATTTTAACACAATCTTTTAGGAGCATCTCAATAGACCAGATTTACATCACCTACAAAAATGGCGAAACGTTCGGACGATTATAAATATTTTTACCAAAATAAAATGTGCGAAATTTTCGATTAAATCAGTAAAAACCATAATGTTTTGTCACGGTCTTGCCACTCCAGCGCGCAATTTTAGAGGTACCGACAAACTAAAAATATGTTCGTAAAGCCAAATCCTTCTTCTAATCGATGTTGCAATTGTTTTTTAAAAATATGAATTTTAACTCTTACTTAAAAATATGAATTTAAACTATACTAATGAACTCAGGTCACTTCGCGCCTTACGGAGACGAGATTTTTTTCTACGCTAAATGTAACTAAACGTCATTAATTTAACACGGTCTTTTTAGAGCACCTAAATATACCAGGTTTATATCATCTAAAAAAATACTGAAACGTTCTGACGAGTAGAAATAATTTTTACAAAATGAAATGTATGAAAATGTCGACAAAATCAGTAAAAACCTCAGCGTTTTGTTACAGTTTCGCTCGCTTTCGGTACGTATTGACTCCAAAACTCAAATTACGCAATATAGCATGTACTTTCAATTCAATATTATTTCATGATTTTTCTCGTTTAAAATATAAATTCCCACAAAATGGAGTTAAAGATATAAAATCATACAAATTTGAGGTTCATTTAATGATCATTCATCGGCCCAATCAAGCAACGCCGGGCAGGTAAGCTACTATTATATAAAAATATCTTAATTTCACCAATAACACGCAGCTGGCCACCTTCCTAAGTACTACACATGCTCGATACTGCTCCTGTTTGTGATCGATTGAACTGGTACTTTCAGCACGGTATTCCCATTGACAGTTTCTAAACTTTTACTACACTATTTCAACTTTCTTTCTTTTTTGTTCTGTGTTCCCAATGATTAAAATCGTATAGAAATCATATATATTTACGCTGATTCAAAAACTGTGTGAATTAGAAAACCGATACCATTTAAAACTTAGAAAACCAGAGGTCTGAATCACTAGCTCTTACACTGATAAAATTGAATGGAGAGCTAAATCTGCACCAATGTAACTTTACTCAGAATCTCCGAAAAATCAAATAATTAGATTTATTTATTAATCCACATTTCAAATTTCTGTGTACAAAAAGTGGAGAAAGAGCTATAGAAAATAAAGATTTAACTGTAGTTTATTCATATCCTTTTCCTAACTGTTTTGAAAAATATATTTTATATAAAATTTTTAAAATGTTCAATTATAGATATTGGAATAAAATGTACTAATTATTTATTTTTTATTTGATCATTATTCTTAATTTAGTTTTTTATTTATATTACAGGTGCAATTGTTTGTGAAGTTTTCTTGATATACCGTGAAAACACTTTTAAACACAAATTCTGTTTAAAGAATATAGAATCTTTTTCCCCACTTGATATATATACTGACATAATAAAAACTGCTTCATTGAGGATTTTCTAACATTTCTGAACTAGCGGCCGATAGTATAATTTTATTTAATGTTCCCTGAAAATTGCTACATTGAATTAGATTATGATTACTATACAAAAAGTTTTATAAGTTTATCGAATGTTTGAAATTAATTTACTATTGAGAATATGTCATTTTTTTTGTATAATGGTATAATTTTCAGAATGTTCCCTCATTCGTAAAAGACTATTTTTTAATGCATCAGTGTAGAAATCAAACAATTTTATAAAAATACATAATTCTTCCAATCTTTTTTTACATTGTCAATACTCTATGTAGAAAAAGTGCTGCTTTCAAAATGCGCTCAGTTCATTAAATGTGGCTTCATTTCCGGTAGTAAGAAAAGTAGCTTAAATATAAATAGTTCATTTCTGGATATATTCATAGAAAATTCTAATATGTATCAAATTATTTTCATTTCCCTCAAAAATAAAGCAAATTCTTTATTATAGTTAAAAGCAAATATCTTTTGCATCTGTGCTGTACAAAAATATTTTGCAACTTTGCTTTTTAATAGCTACATTTGTAAGATTTCTTGTAACACATTTGCTTAGAAATCTAATTTTAAAATCCTCCATTGTACTGGTTATAAGGGAAAAACTATTTCATTCATGATATTTGCATTAAAAGACTTTATGACACATCCAATTTAAATAGATATTTGTATTCACACACGGGAGAAGCGTTTCACTTATGAGGTCTATAATAAAAAAATTTCTCTGATTTTTAATTTAGGTAAGTATCATGATGCACATATCAAAAAGAAGTTATTTGCATATGAACAGTTCAACAAAGGATATTCTTATAAGTGTCTTTTACATCAGTATTCTTGTGTGAATACTGAAGAGAAACCATTCTGTCGTGACGTGTGCAATAAGAGATTTCTTCAAAAACCTCATTTGAATGTCCACCTCGGAATACATAATGAAGGAAAACCTTTCTCTTTTGAGCTGTGCAATAAAGAATTTTCAGATAAATCTCATTTGAATTTCCACCGACAAATTCATTCTAAAGAGAAGCTATTTGTGATGTGTGAAACGAAGAATTTTCTCACAAACATAATTTTAATACACACTTGTGAATTCATATTTTAGAGAAACCTTTCTTTTGTGAGGTGTGCAACAAAGGATTTTCATATGTCTCTTTTACATCAGCATTCTCCTACGCATACTGAAAAGAAGTCATTTCCTTGTGAGGTGTGCAACAAAAGATTTACTCGAAAATCTTATTTGAATGTCCACCTGCGTGTGCATACTGAAGAGAAACCTTTCTCTTGTGAGGTGTGTACTAAAGCATTTTCTCATAAACCTTATTTAAGTGTCCATCTGCGTGTTCATACTGAAGAGAAACCTTTCTGTTGTGAGGTGTGTAACAAAGCTTTTTCTCAAAAGTCTCATTTGGATCGCCACCGAGGAATCCATAATGAAGAGAAACCTTACTCTTGTGAAGTGTGCAATAAAGGATTTTCTCACAAATCTTCTTTAAATGATCACCTACGTGTACATAATAAGGAGAAACCTTTCTCTTGTGAAGTGTGCAACAAAGCATTTTCTCAGAAATTTTCTCTCAATGTCCACCTGCGAAGTCATACTAAAGAGAAACCTTTCTCTTGTGAGGTCTGCAACAAAGCGTTTTCTCAAAAATGTCATTTGAATGTCCATCTGCGAACCCATACTGAAGAGAAACCCTACTCTTGTGAAGTGTGCAATAAAGGATATTCTCACAAATCTTCTTTAAATTATCACCTACGTGTACATACTATGGAGAAACCTTTCACTTGTGAGGTGTGCAGTAAAGAGTTTTCTGAGAAGTCTAATTTAAAAAGACACATTATAATTCATACTGAAGAGAAACGTTTCTTTTGTGGTGTGTGTAACAAAGGTTTCTCTTATAAATCTAACTTAAATGCCCATCTGCATGTTCATACTAGCGCTCCCTATTAAAAGTTTATACGAGTATGCGTATTATAAGGGGCACAGATTTCAGATACTTATAATATGGCTTTGGCGGTTATATGTATTATGCTAAACAGCATATACGGATCTTAACCAAAAGGTTAAACGTATAAATATCTAAACATTTTTCGTTCAAGGCATGAAAATAGGTGTTTTAATACTTATCTGCGGATTAGAGACATTGAGAAATATTCTCTAGTGTCGTGCATTCTCGCAGTTTAACGGGGCCATCGCACCACGATGGCCTTGGGTTTACCTGCCTTCTGGTTGTTGTGTAGGTACTTAAAAAAATATGAATACTTTTCCTCAGTTTAGATTTTGGTTGTTTTCCCTATAAACTAAGGTATTAATTATTAAATTTTTAACTATTGGTGGTGGGTAGCTTCAAAGATATCTTTCACAGATCTGTAGCACAGCACCTAGCTTCTTTTAATTTATGGCATGGCACTTAGCGCAAAACATTATTTTCGCATGCGACCACAGAATAGACTTAAATTTACTTTATATTTTATACTGACATTGATCAATCCGATTCCTGGGAAGTTTTGTAATCATACTTTTATTGTCTTTAAGAATATTGTTTTCTAAAAATATTTTGAAAATATATTTTACTCTAAAAAAGAAAAGAGAGGGCAAATCATTTTAAGCATGTTCAATTGTGTTCTAAAATCTGCAAGTCGATTATTTGCCAGTCTATAAGTAATCAAAATTTATAGGTACTTTATATAAAAAATGACATTTGTCAATGTAAACAAATCTTAAACGTAGTGCCCTAACATTTTGTAAAAAAATATACATGAGTGTCATGAATAAAAAAATGGATTTTCATTATACATTAACAGAGTAGAAAGCATTAGCTACGTGGAAAGAATAACATTTGCGCCCGCATGTAATCTTGAGTGTAAACACACGATTAAAGAATTTTTTAAAGATTAAAAAAAAACTACTTAACAAGGATTCACAATAAATCTGAAACATGTATACTAGGGTGGTCACAAGAAATCAATTTTAAAATTTTTTCGGGGGGACCCCCCAAAAAGTTGCCAATTGACTAGAAAATGAGATTGGCTAAGTTTCAGCTCATTTGGATAATATTAACACGTGCCTCATTGAGGTTTAAGTTTGAAAAAAACGTGATTTTTCGCAAAAAAATGCTATTTTTCCTTCATGAAATGAATACAATTAAACCTAGGAATATAATGCAGGTCTCATTTTATAAAAAAAAGTTTTGATTTGAAGAACCACACATCATTTTTTTCTAAAAATGTATAGATTTAAAAATATGTGCATTTTTCAGGACCAGACTTCACCCGAATCCTAAAAATTGACTTTTTATGAAAACGCGAAAAAAAAAATTGTAACATTGCATTTCATCTGCTTTCCACCTTTTGTTTTTCTTTTTTTCGTTTTGTTGAGTCCAATAAAGTGTTTGATTTAAAAAAATTCCAAAGAAAAGGGAAAAAATCGAATTTAATAATAAATAATAATAAAAATAGACCGTCTACCGCCCTCTCAAGGTTGTTTCAAACTAAAGATATTGACATCCTTTTCAATAGAGCAAAAGTCATTATCCAGGCTTCTGATTTTAATAGTTGTGCTATTTTAGAGTCTTTGGAAATTTTAACCCAAGCAGAAAATTGTTGTAATGACGTATTATCATACCAAATTCCTCGTATCGGGTTTAATTTACTTAATATTACTGGAAAGTTCGGTCTCTCGGAGGATTGAGTTTTCTCTACCTTCCCCCTCCTTCAGTTTAATGGATACGACCACCTGCGGGCTTCCTGGGGTGAGTTTCCGGTCAATCTGTAGCAGTAAACATCGAGCGTCGAGTGTTTTTATCAGTCAATCCTCTTCTCCTTGACAATGGCTTAAGGTTAGCCGAAAGCGCTCGGAGTAGCTTTTTATCATTTTAACATCTAGTGTTTTTAATTTTTAAAAAACATTTGTATATATTTTGTCGCACCTATTTAGTAATGTGTTTTAAATGAAGCATTTGAATGTTTCCATGTTTTTATATAAGAAACAATATTAGCTTGATTTTTGACAGGGATCAAGTATCCCTTTAAGTGGGGATACATGATCCCCCTTTTGAAAAATTGAAAAATGCAATTTTCTGAAATTAATTTGTTTTTTGTACTAAGAAAAATATTATATTATATAAGAAACGATTAATTTGGCAAAACAAATTTCTTAAAAATGTCAAATAACAACTGAGAAAAAAATAAAAACAGAAAGTGGGGATCAAGTATCCTCAGTCTCCCCTTCTTTAAAACCAGAGTTTGGCAATATATATTTTGCTATATATCATGATACATATCCAATATTTATTTTCGAAACATTATAAAGTTTAACATTTTCATAAGTTTAATATTTATTTTCAAAATATGTTGCATGATATTTTTTATTTTTCCGTCAAAATATGTGTAAATGAATTTTTTAAGTGTTCTTGACTGTGTCATTTTGCAGATAAAGAACTTAAGCTCTGGGTGTGGGTTTTTTACTTCTTTATCAAATCATTATATTAACTTTTAAAAACAGTTTTAAAATATTAATGTGTCCAATTTGTAGCATTTGTTATTCGCAGTAATAAGTCAAATATAAATAAATTAACAATAAGCACTATATTTAATTTGTTTTGTTTACCGGTCCCTGCTAAACAATGGTTTGTTTCAGTAGTAGTTTTTTTTATTTTTTTAAATATATTATCTTGATAACTATGAACAACAGTCAATATTTCCTAATTTCACGTACAGTTTTGTGCTTTAAGAAATTCCAAATGTACCTTCACCAATTCCTGATACAAAAATCTTATTTATTTATTATTATTTTTGCCTCTGAAAAGAAATGATGATTGAATCCTAGAACAAAAAAGAGACTTAGTGACATTGAATTTGTTGAGGCAATTAATTACTTCTTCTTGCTATATCACTTTCTTCAATATATTGTTGCTACTCCTACTTTAATTTTTTTTTCAGATCTTTGTGTTTCTTTAAATGGGTGTTATGTTTAGTTGAGGTGTTTTTTTCTTTGTTGTTTGTGATGATTAGATTAGATTAATGGTAAATTTCATTTACATGTACATTGGATTGATTAGTTGTGTATTTCAGGGTCTTTTTTGTATACTTTGAAACATATCTTCATAAGCAATCTACTTTAAGTGTAAACAAAAACTGAAATTAAAAAAAAAGTGAATTTTTATTTATTTTATTTGATAAGTCTACAGATTTCTCTAAAGCATTTGTGTATTTTTAAAATTGTGAATAAAGAAATTTTAATGTATTGGGGTAAAAAATTAATAGCAATGCTAATAAAAAATTTAAAACCGGTGTTATTGACAAACTTACAACCAGAATTTTCGGCAAATTTAAAACCAGAGTTATTGTCAAATATATAACCAGAGTTATTGGCAAATTTAAAACTGGAGTTATTGACAAATTTAAAACCAGAGTTATTCACAAATTTAAAATCGGAGTTATTGACAAATTCCAAACCAGAAATTGAGAAATTTGTGCATTTTTAAGATTGCGAATACAAAAAATTAATGTATTAAATTAGAAGAATTAAAGTGGAGTTATTATGGAATGATTGTACAGGAGACTCCCTAAAATCCACACATCATCACACATGTAAACAATGCAAACTTTCAGTTCAGATGTAAATACAAAATTACAAAAAACTTGAGTTTTATATCATTCTGTATGTATTTTAATATGTAATTATCGATAATATTATTGAACTCATGGTTTTCCATGAAAGAAGTATAAATTTATTTCAGAAAAAAAAAAATCAAAATATTGCTGATATCACTGGTAATCATAATCTTTTTACCCAATATATTTATGTATTAGTCAAGCTTTTTTTCATTACTAAGACTGGCTAAGACAGAAATAAAACTTCCTTACATTATGGTTTTGATATGAATTAATAGGGTACCTTTATGAGGCAAGTTTAATTGAATAATTTAAGATCATATCTGATCTTTATTATGCATACCTAATTATACATTATTAATTATTTACTTGACCTTCATTTACTGTTGATAATTTAATTTTAAAATTATCTTACTTTTTATTATTTTAGTTTATTACTTTACTTAATTATTGTAATATTTTACCA
The DNA here is from genome assembly GCA_963932465.1 of Maratus speciosus. Classification (NCBI taxonomy): domain Eukaryota; kingdom Metazoa; phylum Arthropoda; class Arachnida; order Araneae; family Salticidae; genus Maratus; species Maratus speciosus. The sequence goes on along the minus strand of OZ010799.1, from coordinate 389,434,191 downwards.
TATTACAAGCATTCATTATAATTTCGACAGCATTATTACATTCAAATTACTGTATATAGATGTAAAAAAGCAATGACCAGAAATCTGCAAAATTCTAAAATCCGCACAACCTCCGATTCCAAGCTGTGCGGATTTGAGAGAGTCTACTGTATTAGTAAATTGCTTACAAATTAAACTTTTTTGCATTCAGTGTCTACTTTGTGAATGAAACTTTTATTGGAACCGTCTAAGTATTGTATCATCTGCCGCAATGCAAGCAATGTGAGTGAGGAGAATTTCGCTTTTCAGGTTGCTGTATCTTAAGTTGGTGCACATGGATATTTGGCAGGTGTCATAAAAATCGCCAAGTTGCTTGTTCTAGTATTTGCTTGAAATGATTTTGTTTGCAGTTTGTTTTGCAGTTGTTGTGTTTTCTCATTACTCAACTTATATTCTCAAACATTTTTCTGTACTTTTATGTTAGCCGAGCATAAATTTCCCCAATAGCCTATTTTTCCCTTCTTTTTGCAGCAAATTGCAATTTTTATTTTTTATGTGTGTAAATTAGAAACACTGTATTGATTTTGAAATAAAATGTTTTAGTTTATGGTATTATTTCTGCTACTTTTCCATTCTAGTGGCCATGGAATTTTTTTTTAATCCAATCCCAGCTTCAGAAAGTGAGATTTGTTGCCAAGTGATGTAAATAGTTACAAAAACAAAAATTATGAACTTTCAGGCTTGCCTTATAATAATTTATGTATATATTATTATTGTTTTCTATGTACAACTTAGTACTGTTTGAATATAAGAGTAGATAAATGGCTTTTTTTATATTAAGTTGTAAAATTAATAGTTGTGCATAATTTCCATAAAATATGTTGCTAAAAACTCTTTTGACAAGACCTTTTTTTCTGTCTCGCCAAAGGTACTAAACAAAGTGTCCAGTGGCTAATTCCTAAACCATTAGTCATAGCCATATAGCTCTAATTACAAAAAAAAAAACTTTAAATGAGGTAAAGAAACATTTGAAAAGTGATGACCATGTTAAGAAACTTTAAAAATGCATGACTGATACCACTTTTCAGTATCTGAACACAAATGAGTTAGGCCATGCTTTGAGGGGTCATATACCAAGCGCTTAAAGTATTCAAAGAAGTTATTTCATTTGTAACTGCACTGAAAAAAATCATACAAGAACAGATGGGATAAAATAATTGTATTTTAACATATGTTTTATTTTGTAAGGATATGAGACTCTTTCTTTTCATGATTTCTTTTAACAAAAATTATGTTATTTTTATAAGTTTTTATTTAACTTCAACGATCGTATGTATGTTTTTCCAGTTCAAAATTTTTACTGAAACTTTAACTCACTTTCAAATATCTGATCGAGATTTAAATTTTGCATACTGACGTAAATTCGATGACAATCTAATATTATTATGATTTTCGATGGTTACCATTTACGCTTGTTTTATAGGATAACAGAAAAAATTTCGGATAGATTACCGCCAAGAAGTTTAAGAAAAAGATTAAGATTAGATAACACAAGAGTGCGATGGTTGTGTTTTTTAACTTATATGTATTTTTTAGCACTGAATCCGAAAATTACATTAATTTTTAACCATCATGTCAGGATTTTTCGCAAATCATCAATTGCCAATGTTAAAAAAATAACAAAAATTGGATACTATAAAATAGAGGAGATGGCTGTGTTTTTTAACTTTTGATAATTGATTTTTATGTACTTTTTAGCACTGAATCTGAAAATAACCTTCATTTTTAACCATCAAGTTAGAATTTTTTTGGAAATCGTAAATGTCAAAGTTAAAATATAGGGGAAATCTGATGCTATAAAACAGATGTAAAACTTTTTTTTATTGAATTTAATTTTATTTAATTCAATAATTTATTCAACTTTTTGGCTTATACTCGGATTCTTACAGCTAAACAGCTGAGGTGGGAGAGGAGGTTCAATTTTAATTTTGAACTTTTTAACTTTGAAATTTACAATTTGTGAAAAAACCTGCCGTGTGGTTAAAAATGAAGTTCATTTTCGGATTCAGCGGTAAAAAAAAATACATAAACAACAATTATCAAAATAAAAAAATACATTAATCACATCTATTTTATAGTATCAAATTTTCGCTATTTTTTTCTTTTTTTAACTTTAAAATTTATGATTTGCAAAAAAACTTTATGTAGTGGTAAAAAATAAAGGTCAATTTCAGATTCAGCTGTACAGAATACATAAGAATCAATTCTCAAAAGCTAAAAAACATGAGATAACCTAACTTTTGCAGTTTAGTGTAATCTAATAAGATTTTAAAATATTTATCATTTTGTAAAGAATTGAGGCTGTTAATTTTCATCATTTCATTTAAGAAAAATTCTTTTCTCTTCTTCTTATATGTTTATTACATAGTGTATATTTTGCATTGATATGTCAGAATGATCAAAGATTTCACTTTTATATTGCAATGTTAATTTTACTCTCGAACATTTTTTTAATATACCTGATGAAATTATATTTCTACTGAATTTGTGAATGACTCCTAATTTGCAGCAAAAAATTTGCTCCAACTTTAAACAGCTATTACTCAGTCAATTTTAATCATAGAATAACGGTCATTTTTGTCTTACTGGACAGTGTAACTGGAAAATTTTACTAAATATAACTTATAGGACCGGGGGGACCGTATATAAATTTTAATTTTGTAATTTTTTAAGAAATGTTTTTATTGACCGAAATCGCTTTTAAAATATTTCTTTTCCTCATTTAAAACATTTTTGTAATTGGAACTATATGCCTATGACTAACAGTTTAGGAATTAGCCATTAGACACCGTTGAGAGTGAACACCATGTATAGAATTGCATTATAAAGATCTAGTATATTTACAAATTTTGTTATTTCTGTCCTGACAAGTGTAAGATATTGTGCATGGCAAGTCGAAATTTCGTGTATATGCCATAGCTCTTATCTAACATATTAAAACATTATTTATAAAGGCAATATTTATTTTTTATTTGTTCAGGGTCTTTTTCGTGAGTTGCAAGATGGTTTTACTAGATTTTAGTATCCTTGTTGATTTAAATTTGATTAAAAAATAAGCTATAGATAGCAACTTAAATTATTTACAAAAATTTATCGTAAGAAAATGCATGATGAACAATGCTTGTTTATTTGTGTTGGGATTTACACTATGTAGCAATTTTTATATAAAATGTGTCACATATTTTAAGAGACGTACTGATTCTGAAGCAGTATTTAATCAAGTGATTCTGAATCAAAACAGAAGCCTGCACGTAAACATTAATTGATGATTGGCAACCATTTTGGGCAATCCATCTACCTGGCATGATAAGTACATTATTTTTAATCTGATCTTCCAATGTTACCTTTCAGAATCAATTTTTTGAGTTTCTTATTCTATTTTTTAAATTCATAAAAACTTTCATTTGAAATATAGAAATTATTCTTTTGTAGGACAAGGATGCTAATCTTCCAAATTTTGGTGGGAAAATATATATTTTTGGTCTGGTTCCCACCTACATGTTTATATACATATCAGGATAAAAAATTACTAAAAATTTTTAAGATAGTTTTACGAATTTTTAAATACAAAATTTTAAAAATTCATTAAATGCAATGAATTTTAAAATTCATCATATTAAGTTTTGGGTACTCTGAAATCCCAGTGGAATCATTGGTTCATGTTTTATCAGGTTTTGATTTAAATAAATCCTGATTTCTTTTTAAAATTTTTAATTTAATAATAGATTTAAAATGTTGTGAATAATAATTTATAATATTGTGTTTCTTTTTTATTTTTTGTATGGCTTTATTGGGCTCAATTAGTGCTGTAAAATCAGGTTTTATGCTAATTTTTATTTTATTTTACATTACTTTCTTAACTTAATCAGTTAAGCACACAAAAGTTTCATTTGTATTTTCTTTATCAAAAGCATCCCTCTATTGTAATGCTACTTTTTATAGACAGACATCCTGCCTTATGTTATTTATATATTTACAAAATGGAATCAAATCAAAGTTGTAACTAAAAGCATGTACTAATAAAAATTTTCTTATTTACAGTTATTTCATATTAATGCCCAAGTACCAAGATGCATTCTGATCACCTATATTGGATGATAATTATAAGGTTTCTGTATTAAAAAAAAACAACTAATGCAGGATTTTATGCTAAAAGAACCAAAGTTGCAAATTTTGGTAGTAGCGTAAGCTTTAGAACAAAATGTTGATTTTTATGAGACAGTTTTGGTTATTTTTTTTCGCAAATAAATATTCTTAACCATTTGACTGCCAAGCACAAAGGCAAAATTTTATTTTTTTTTTTCTCTGTAATTTTTAAAGAATGTTAAAAATGTGATTTTTCCAACATCACATAAAAATTTTAATTGCATATATGAATATAAACCTTGAGAGCATAAATGATTATTTAATGGTTTAAAACAGCATTATATCTGTAGAATTATCAATTTAAATAATGTTTCTATTGCGGTGAAAGTTGCAGCTTAGTGAACGGACATATCAGTTAACAGCGTTGAGAAGGTTAATGAAGCCACACTTATTTATATACCAGCTTATATATAAAAAAAGCAATCTTTTAATTTTTATCTATTAGAAAAGATTGACAAACTGGATGTTTTGGACATATTTTCAAACATAACAGTCATCATGAGACAACAATCGCCTATAATTGAAAATGCTATTTGTTTTTAAATCATCCCAATAGTCATGCACACTAATTTTTTGCTGATACATAAAAAAAATGTCTCTGAATGTGTCATAAAGTTTCCCATGGGAAAATACTTTTTCAAAATCACTCAGTAATTAAATTAAGAAAAATTCCGAAAAAAGTTGTTATTTATTTTTAATTTTAAAGGCTATTTTTTTTTCATATGATACCAGGAGGGTTGAATGCATAATTCTAGAATAGCCCTTGGGTTATACATTTAAGAACTGCATAGTTAGATGTGATATTCAGCATTTCAACCAATTTTCTGGTAAAAGAAGAAGAAATATAAACTCCCCTCTCCGTCAACCCCGAAAATTTTGCTTCTTTCTTTTGAATGCCATTACATAAAGTTTCGTGTGATGATCAGCAGTGATCAGGTACACGTACGTAGTTTGCCTTACATAAAGTTTAATCCTTTAATTTTTCTGCTCTATTTATCATTTTGATTTCTAGTAATGATAAATAAATATTGCATCTAAATTTTCTCATTCTATTTTGCCACATTTCCGTAAGTAAATCTGAGGTCTCTAGATGTGGTGGTGAAGAAGGGGTGGGAAAAGTAGGAAATCATCACTTTTAGGATCCCTTGTTCTTATTCTAATGAACAGATATAATCAGGCCTATATATCAGAAAGGTTGAAATAAGTTAATATGATATGTTATAAAAATTGATATTTGATGATATATTGTCCAGCACTACCTTGAATATTATCCGATTCTAAAGAAAGTTTCTTTTAAAGCGAAGTTAAAGTTTCTTTTACGTGAAACCTCTCTGTAAGGGCCACCTGCTGTTCCATTGAAAATTGGTCCTTATGAGGGGTGGCCTTTGAATAGGGGTGACCAAATTTTTCATTTCTCTTTCTTTTTATCCCGCGATTTTTAAAATTGCACATCCTTTCAGTAAGTTCTTTCTGCTTTTAAATATATTGTTTATTTGATTCTTGTCGCAATTAAACTGTGAAGCCAATATTCTTACAGATGTTCCTTGATCATGACAATTAAGAACTTCGATTTTGACATTCAAATCCAAATGAACTTTTTTGGCTTGATTTAGGTGCCATAATTTTAAATTTTACATAAACCTGAGCATAAAATTTCTAGTGTAAAAATTGTGCTGCAATATGCAGTCACAGTTTTAGTAAATGTGGAATCTGTTTTTCTAGATAACCTGTTATTCTTTGTGTACAAACAACAAAGGGTCAAGTTTCCCCTCCAACCCAGCCCCCTACAGGTTGAAAGGTCAAACAAAGTGTGAGGAACTCCTGTTTGTCACACTTGTGGTCCTTCATTGTGTTACTAAATCGTCCACATACCCCCCTTCTTTCCTTGTTGCAGGTGCAGTTGTTTGCTGAACTCTTTAACTTTTTGTTCAGGGATTCAATAGACCTGTTTATGATTTAAGATACATGTGAAAAAAATGGCTTTTATAAAGGGTAAGTGAGGCCCCTAATAGGAGTAAATTTAACATTATGTATGTCTATGGAAAAAAATTTCGTTCCTAAAAATATTGGCCTTTAATAGAGATGGCCCTTGAATAGGGATGGCCTTTAAAAGAAGTTTCACTGTATTATGAATAGAACCAATGATAATTTAAGCATTTTATTTTAATCAAAAAAAAAATTTCAGCTATGAAAACTATTAATAATAAATTCATACTGGAAAAATTAGTATTTTATGACTTTAATTAATTTTACTTAAAAATAATCAGCATTCTGGAAAAATCTGGCTCATCATTACTTTCTTATCATTAGTTTTAGAGCTGTAGTGAGATATTACTTTTTGGCATTTTAAAAGAAGGATTGGCTTCCATTATCATTTTCACCCATAGAAAGTAACCAGAAAAATTCTTTACATTTTTAAAAAGTTTCTGTACTGCTTTTTCTGGTAACTAATTGAATGTTCACTGAATTCACGTAGAGCCGCGTTTCTCTACGCCCTACCTACGTCCTTTGTGCCCGAGAATCTCATGGAAACCAGGAACAAAAGAAAAAAAAATTAAAAATTTGAAACCGGACAAATTGAAAACGGAAATTTATTTAATTAAAGGCATCAAAAAGCGCAGAGGATTGGGCTTGGTATCCTGAAGCTATTGGACGACTGCAGCGGATTCGAGCTTTATTCGATATTTATTCTTTGAAACATCTTATTTTTCACTAAATTTATAGGTAAGGGTTCATCTATGTCACACTTCAAGGAATGGGGGAGGAGGACGTACAGCTTAACTCGTTCTGACATCACTTCTAGAATATGAAAACAATTAGGTAAATATAATTTATAAGCAATATATAATAATGTTTATTAAAAAATATGTATTTTTATACAAGTAGTATTAGGCATGCATTTTGCTTTGAATTGTAAAAGCTTAAAATAAAAACACACAACATCTTATTGGATTGTATATCAATAAATGATATGTTGTATATTATCTCTTAGCATAAAATTAGCTTTAAATTATTAATTTCAAAAGTTGTCTCTCAAATATGACAACCTGGGACATAAATGAAGGCAAACATTAAAAGACCCACAAAAATTCATGTGATATAACTTATGGAAGAACCCTAAACCCCTAATACAATTTATTTTGTAATTTTGCAATTATTTAAGATAAGTTGTGTAAACTACATAATTTACTATGATGCTTTGATCCAAGAAACTCAGATTGTCAAGAGAATGTATTACCATTTGAAAAATGAAAGTTAATATAATTTTTAATACGTGAACAGTTCCTGAAGCATAATTTATGCCTAGCATTAATTAGTAGATTTTAAGTCAGCATATTTTAATTATTCGCATTATATTTAGTAGAGGTTATCATTTGTACATTGGGAAAATGATAGATCAAAATTTAAGTATTAAAAAGATTTCATGTATATTTTCCATTTGCTTATGTTTACTAGAATATCATATTTTGATATAATCTCTGCTATATAGTTAGGTCTATATAATAACTTGTTAGCGCTGGGCATGAACTTATGCACACGGTAAAAAAAATAAAAAAATCCTCTAGTAAATGCCACTACATCACCATTTCAGATCTGGTAAATATGGAAATAATCGTACAATTTTGTTGATTTGGGAAAAATTAAGGTTTTAAATTTGTGACTTACTCTAAACAGTAAAACATTGTTCTCTTATAAATTTATTTTTTCATACTTGATATTTTTATTTTTAACTTTTTTTTTACAAATGCATTTTTAGTTTTGAAAATACAATGTATTAAAAGCGCCAGTAGCCTGCCTCTTTTAGCAGAAAAAAATGTCTGACTTACTTAAAAAAATAGATTTTTTACCCACAATTTTTTGCTGTGATCTAATAATCGGGAAATGATAGTATTCTATTTAGAAACAAAAGTAAACTATTTATAAAGCCTTTTATCTCATTAGGTTAACAAAACTTTTTATCTATATTTTTGTTGTTCCAGCAGCATGATTACTTACAAAGCCTTAGAAGCTTATTTCACTTTTTTTGTTATGAATGAATTATTTATATACATTTCTAAAACTCAAAGAAATATTGTGCCGCCCATCTGAAAAAAGCGGTCAAGTGCGAGTATTACTCGCGCATAGAGGGTTCCGTACAATAACATATGAATTAGTAAGTGTATTAATAAAAAAATCGTTGCTAAAGGAATTCTCAAACTTTGTAAAAACTATACAACGTAAGGTTGGGTATAGCTGTATATACTAGAAAAGTATAAATGGATATACCATGAAAGTTCAAAGAGATATGGAACCTAATTAATATCAAATATAGCTATTCTGTATAACTCATTTTTAATCTTATCCTAGTCTGTTTAAAATGAACTTAATTCGGTGCTGACAATAAAAGTAGTGCATATTTAAACTTCATTTGGCATTTCATAAACCTAAATTCAGCGTAGTAATAATCATTCCTTTTTACAGTGGACCTAAACCAAAACCCTTGTTCAAAATTTATTTAAACTTAGCATTGTGCTAAGCGTGCTTCGAAAGGAGGTCGCAAAGTTGCAACGCCGCTTTGGTCCGTGTCGCGTTTTCCCATATAGTTTTTTAGTTAACCTTTAAAGACTGTGTAGGTTTATTGAAATAGCCACTCAATGCAAACTAGTCGCAAATCCCATAGTATTTATGTGATTAATTCTAATTAAATTAATCTGCTTTTAACATTTTGACGTTTATTGCTTTTACACTTCTACTACGATAGGTACCTCCAGCGCTGCTCAACACTTTTGCTGAATGCCCGTAAATCGAAATTTGTGTATAACGGAAAAATGGGATTTTCTCAAAAACTATGTGACTTAGGGTAATCGCTATACTTTTTCTGCAGAGTTCAAATTAATGTCTACTACCTCCAATTTTTTCATAATTTTAGTTTCAGTAGATTCGGAATTAAAGGGGGGGGGGGGGTGTCATACTTTCACACTACATTTTTGATGATAACTTTGAAAATATGGTATCTAAAATTAAATGAAATATATTTTTGAGTTCAGTGCTACGAAAGCTTTCACACGATACCCCACACGATATACAAAGAAGATATTTTTTTCAAGTAACTTAATTTGTCCCTCTACATTTTTCCTAAATATATTTATGAATATTTATTAATCTGTAAATATGTGGGTCAATAGTCTTTATTACTTCCCCCAATTTGAACATTCCACGTTCCATAGTTTACGAGTAAAAGAGCTGTGACTGACAGACACAGGAGTGATCTTATAATGGTTCCGTTTTTACTTTTTAAGTACGGAACCCTAAAAACATATCAAAGCAGCAGTTCAGGCAGCAGAACAACATTTCAGTTCCATTTGATATTGGAACAGCTGAATACATAAAATAAAATGGAGATTTTTTTTCATTTATTTGTTAGTACTTTTGCATTTTATTCACTCATTTTTTATCTTTTCCACTGGTAAATGAACTTTGTATAGGTAAATTTCATTAAAATTAATTATACTAACATATTAACTGCTTGACATTGTCAAATTTTAATATTCTTTAATCTTCCATTATTGTGTTGCAAAACAAGTACCGTTGTGAAACATGAGTGATGCTACTGACATTGAATTGAGAACTAAATCTGAATTAACGTAACTTTACTCAGAATCTATGCAAAATCCAATAAGTTGGTTTATTTATTAAAATTTATTTAATTAATCTACCTTTGAAATTTCTGTATATAAAAAATGGAAAAGAGCTGTAAAAAATAAACATTTAAATGGGATTTTTCTAGTCTTTACCCTAACAGTTTGTAAAAAGCTTTTCATATAAATATTTGATTTCAGTTATAGCAGTTGGAATAAAATGTACTAAATATTTATTATTCATTTGACGATTATTTTTAATTTATTGCATACGTTTTTATTTATTTTGCAGATGCAGATGTTTGTGAAGTTTATTCTGAACATGCCATGAAATATTTCTAAACACAAATTCTGTTTGCAGACTATAGTATATTTTTTATGTATCCTGGTATAAAGAAATTGGCTTAATGTGATTTTCTGAAATTTCTGAACTGGTGAGCAATAATATAATTTTGTATATTTGTAAATCGCTGGATTGAATTGGATTATGAGTACTAGATACCAAATTTTAAAAGGCCATCAAGTGTTTAAAATTAATATATGACTCAGAAAACTTCCATTTTTTGGTACAATATGGTATGTTTTGCTTTTCACCACATTTATGAAAAATAAATATTTTTGCAAGGAATTAAGAAATTTTTTTTTAAATATATTTTTGTGCCAACTTCTTTTACGTTGCTAACGCTCTGTATAGAAGGAGGTTCTGCTTGAAAAATGTACTCAGTTAATTAAAATTAGCTACATTTTTGGTTGAAAGAAAAGTAATTTATATCAATGGATAAAGTATAATTAAAAACATCTGTCTAAATCATTACTGTTCATTTCATGGTTTCTGCAGGGAAAATCTATATCTCATATTTTCCCAATTTATAGTAAGAAGAAAGTAAATCCCTTATAACGCTTAAATACCCATTTTAGAGGTATGATCTGAAAAATATTCTTCACAAATCCGATTTACCTTTTGAAATTTGTCTCTGTTTTAACAATTTCATTAGTAAATCTTCCGGTAAAATTTTTACTCAAAATTTAATTATAAAATGTACCATAATAATTATAATAATGAAAAACTATTTCATTTGTGAGGTCAAGATTTTATGGCTAATTTAATTTAAATAGGAAAATTCTTATTCACTCCCAGCTGAAGCCTTTCGCTTGTGTGGTGTCTAAGAAAAGATTTTCTGTGATGTCTAATTTAGGTATGCCTCATTATAATCAGAATAAAGAAACGTTATTCACATGTGAACTGTGCAACAAAAGTTTTTCTACTAAGTCTAATTTATTTCAACACTGTCGTGTTCACACTAAAGAAAAACTTTTCTCTTGTGACGTGTGCAAGAAAGAGTTTTCTCATAAATCTCATTTAAATAAACACTTGATAATTCATACTGAAGAAAAACCTTTCTCTTGTGAGCTGTGCAACAAAAGATTTTCTAGTAAATCATCTTTGATTGTCCACCAGCGAGTTCATACTAAAGAGAAACTTTTCTATTGTGAGGTGTGTAACAAAGGATTTTCTCATAAGTCCAACTTGAATGTACATCTACGTGTTCATACTAATGAAAAACCTTTTGCTTGTGAGGTGTGTCACAAATTTTTCTCTCACAAATCTGATTTAACTGTCCATTTGCGATTTCATACTAAAGAGAAACCTTTCTCTTGTGAGATGTGCAACAAAAGGTTTTTAAAAAAATCTCATTTGAATAGACACCAGCAAATTCATACTGAAGTGAAACGTTTCTCTTGTGAGGTGTGTAACAAAAGGTTTTCTCAAAAATCTCATTTGAATGGCCATATGCAAATTCATACTAAAGAAAAACCTTTCTCTTGTGAAGTGTGCAGGAAAAGATTTTCTCAAAAGTCTAATTTGACTGTCCACTTGCGAATTCATGTTAAAGAGAAACCTTTCGCTTGAAAGATTTGCAAAGAAAACTTTTTTCAAAAATCTCATTCAAATGTGCAACTGTGAATTCATACTAAATATTAACCTTTTTATGTAAGGTGTGCAACAAAGATTTTTCTCCCAAATCTTTGAAGGGCCGCATGAGAATTCATCTATAGAGAAACTTTTGTCTTGAGAAATTTGTAGCAAAGATTTGTCTTAAAAATCTCACTTGAATGGTCAAAAGTATGCATGTAAGAGAATAAATAGAAAAAACTATAAAGAGTATCTTTTATCCTGTGAAATGGCCAGGTTTTACCTGTAAAATCTCATGTAAATTGACACTCTATGTATGCATATTACAGATAATTCTTTCTTTTATAAAGCCTATTTTAAATTACTATTCTATCCAATCCAAAAACTTCTTTTAAAATTGTCCGAATTGATTTCCAAACTTCAATTTTTCTATATATTATTTGCAGTAAAGAATTTTGTAAGTTAAATTTGAATTTAAATATGCATAACAATATAAAAGAGAATTTATCATTTGTTAATTAAAGGATTTTGTTTAAGATTATAATTAGGTATAATTAAGATTATAATTAGGGTTTCTTATTTTAAATAAATTGTATTTATTCATTCATGATATAGTTATTGATGATTAATAAAACATGTGTGCTGTTATTAAATTTAAATAAAGCAAAACGAAATGTTTTCTTTATAAAACATTGTAGTACATAAATTGTTAAATGTGCTTATTTTTAAATTTTACTACATGGGCATCCAACATATTCTAAATTTGTATCCTATCATTAAAATCCTATCTCAGTGAACTATATGAAGCCTCACTATTTCTGTGAATACGTCAATTCAGCATGCTTTAACTCTTTGTAACCCGATGGTAATTCAAAGTACCTTTAGACAAATCATATAAAATTCATTTACGCATTGATTAGTAGGATACAATTTAAAATGAGATATAGATACTTAAATTTATCTTTTTCTGAAAACATTGCCAATTGTATAAAACGGAAATATTTTTAAATGGGTGATTTCTCTTTTAAATGAATCTATTCAGCTGTCTTCATGTTGGAGCGGAAAGTTTCAGTTTTGAAATAATTTCATTGTAAGGGTATTTTTATATAAGTACATTTTCTAATTATTTTTTTATAAAATACAAAAACTATTTTAAATAAAAAAAATTCAGTAGAGTAGTAAATATATCTCAGAATTCCTATAAATAAAGATGTAATTCATTAAATTTCATTCGAAAAACGTTTGTAATTTTTATTTATTTATAGTGTAAATCTTTCGTTGTAATTTCAAAATATTAGAAAAGTGAAAGATGAAATCTTCATTAATTTATAATTTGGGACATAAAGGGTTGAATGTTTTTCCATTCTAATCTCATGTTACTTGAGTATCATTATAATGGAATTACATATAGTTTTCTAGTTAAACACTTCATTAAAGTTGTCTTATAATGTAAAAATCTCTTCATTGTATGACTTCAAAAATACATGGATTGCGAAAAATCCAATTAAGTGTTCAGGAATTGCCTCATTTTTCATTTAGAATGAATAACATTTCTTTACCAGTGACACTTAGCATAAATTAATTTACAAATCTTATAATATTTTAATCATCGATACAACAACAGATTCTTCACTATAGCTCTAGTCCTGGTTTACCATGTAATGATAATCATATAAATATATCTTGGAAGTTAAACTTCTTGCATAATTTACTTTCACAAATCTCTCGTGATAGCTTTATAGCCATAGAAATTTAGAACAATAGAGTCCGTTGCACAGAAATTTACTTTAGCAGATGAGTTTTTTCTTTAATTTTCAAGATTTCACATTCCATGTTATGATTGAATAAATCGAAGATAAATATTTGTACTTCAAATTTAAGATCATTTTACTCAAGTATACCTCCCATGAAATATCAGTTTCTTTTACTTGTCTCCCTCTTTTTTAACATACAATATTAAACATCTCTTTTATTCTGTATTTCTTTATTGCGTGCCTTATTTATTATTTTCTAATAACAGTTAATAAATAATCAAATCTCAACATAAAGCAAAATTACAGGTGGAATAATATATGTGAAAACTGCTCTATTTGCACAAAGATAAATGGCAAAAAGAAAATTTTAATCTATGAATATTAAAATAGATTTGTAGGCATTATAGCTGCTTTTGATAGTTAAAACCCTAGTAGCAGCGACTGGTCGCATTTTGCTAGGCCTTTCATCAATTCCTCGAAAGTTGCTCGAGAAATAATACACGTATATCATTGCGAGCAACATATGAGAACCGGTTTTGATGAGGCTATATTTCATCAACTAAAGCTAACACTATGAGCTCATTTGCCGATGAAAACGTGCTGATTGGTAACTCACCAACAACAGATAACTGCCCAATATCGAATCACTGTGAAATATGGGCGAAATCGCAGTTTTTCTGGAAACGCAAATCTGATTGGTTGAAAGACGAAGGCTGCGCGAAGTCCCGGATGAAGTCGGTGTTGTTGTTTTGATGAACTCTCCAGCGAGGAAGGAGGAAGCGGACGCCATTGCTTCAGCGACAGCGTGAGCTCCTTGGAAGTTGAAAAAATACCTTTTCTCGGAAATATGTAAGTACCTATTTCATTCTTTCTGATGTTATTACTTTTTTCACAAATAAATGTTGTGAAAATACTACACAGACTTGACAATATTTCTGATTTTCCACGTTTTCCTGTACCCTTGAGTTTCATACACATTTTTTAATAGCTTGAAATTTTTATTATCATATCGGTAATTTGTCTCGAATAATAATGAAGTTCTTCATTATTGTTTTGTAATTAAACTGGTACAGAACGTGATTACATTTTTAAAATAATGTTTTTACGGGAAAAAATAAAAACCCGAATTCTGAAATAAAATACGATTTTTCGGTCTCGGAGATTGGCAAGTCTGTATGTATATGTTGTTTCTGGTTGCTGTATGTATAAATCCTTTTACATTTTCTGATCGAATAAAGAGAAAAAATATTTTAAAATAAGCAAAAAAAAAAAAGTACCAATCATTCTGGCAACCAAAATGCTTTAATATTATTAAGTCAGGATTTAAGAAAAATAAAACCCCCTTTTAACACCTTTTTTTCAATAACACCCGAAATAACCCCTACAGCTGCGATTTTCAAAAAGAAACAGGCAGAGGAGGGAGGGGGGGGGGATGATATTAAAATCCAAAAAAGTTCATAAAATACTCTGTCACTTAAGATAAAAAAAATTTTGGCAGGGTTCGCAAATATCAAAATAGTCAAATACTTAGTGCTGATTATAAATATTTTAAGATTTTTGTGTTAAAGGAAAGAAATGATTAATTGCTGTCAAAGCTTAATATATATATATATATTTTTAAAACTGAAAAAGGGTTATTTTGTATACTTAAAAGTAGGTGTGTGTACATTTTTCTTATACAGAAAGTAAAATTATTACAGTGCAGATAATGTATGATTTTTTTTTTTAATTTGTCTATTTTCTGTGTTTTAAAATGTGTATTTTTGCTTTATTTTGATTGTCGCCATTTTAAAATGCCCACTTTTGCGTGTTGTCTCCTAGAGTTTGGTAATCTGGGAGACAAAACGCAAAAACATGCCGATTTTGTGATTTGGTTTGGAAATGCACCAAGAAGGGGGGGGATCAAAGTTTAGTTAAAATATTTTTGTTGGTTTTCAAGGGGGGGGGGGGTCATGACCTCCAGGACCGAAACTAGCCTTTCTTGCACCCGGGGCAAACATGGATTTTGGCGCCCCCCCCCCCCCCTCTTCCGCAAAGTATATTTACAAAGAGAATTTTACTAACTTTATAATAGACGACTTATTTTAAAATTTAAAATATATAATCATAAAATATGTAATACTGAACAATTTACACTGGCGGATCCAAGGGGGAGGTCCCTCTGAACCTCAACAAAAATATTGTACAGATCATTTTTAAAATGACATATTCAGTAGAGTCACGATTATTCGAGTCCCGCCTAACCGAGTTTCCGCTTTCACCGAGTTACTTTTTTCTGATGGACTGATGGCTTCCATTATTATGAAACAGCCATTATAAATGAAGTGTTAGCTGAAGATAAAAGAGCAGCCGTAAAAAGTTAGAACTCTGATTTTCTGGTCAGAATAAGGAAAAAAAATGGCCATATTTTTTTTTTTTTTTTTTTTTTTTTATCTTCATCTAACACTTTATTTATAATGGCTTTTTCATAATAATAGAAGCCATCAGTCCATCAGAAGAAAATGATCCATTCCAAAGGTATAATCCTTCATTTGGCGCCCCTTCGTTCTGGTGCCCGGGGCACATGCCCCCTCAGCCCCCACTTAGTTTCGGCCCTGATGACCTCTGTCACCTCCCTCTTGGATCCGCCATTCTAGATTACGTAGTTCAGTATTACATATTTTATGATTTCATATTTTTAATTTTAAAATAAGTCAGATATTAGAAAATTAGTAAAATTATCTTTCTAAATATACTTTGCAGAAGAGGGGGGGGGGGGGTTGCCCCGCCCGTTCCATGTTTGCACCCGGTGCAAAAAAGTCTAGTTTCGTTCCTGATCCAAGAGGGGGTGATGACCCCCCTCCCCCTGAACAACATAAAAATGCTAAAATTTATTTAAAAAATGAAATAATTTTTAATTTTTTTTAAATTTTAATGTTATTTAACTAAGTATTAAAGGAAAAAAATGATTAATTGCTGTCAAAGCTTAATATATATATACTTTTTAAACTAAAAAATGGTTGTTTTGTAGTATATAACCTTTACCGGTGCAGAGTAATTCTGTTCATAAACCGATGCAATAATGGACTGACACCGGAATTTATAAACAAATGTATTAGAAAATACGAACTTGCTTATTTTCACGTACATTATAATAGGAAAATTTTAATTAAATATTCTTGGTGCCATTTGTCAGTTTTGGAATTAAATTTAGGTGTCCTTTTTTTAAGGACGCCGCCCTCGAAATTGTTAAAAGTAGGCGTGTGTACATTTTTCTTGTACAGAAAGTAAAATTATTACAAGACTCATAATGTGTGATTTTTAAAAAAAATTTTTGTATTTCCTGTGTTTTAAAATATGTATTTTTGCTTTATTTTTATTGTCGCCATCTTAAAGTGAACGTTTTTGCGTGATGCCTCCTAGAGTTTGGAAATTCTGGGAGACAAAACGCAAAAACGTGCCGATTTGGTGATTTTTTTGGGGAAAACACCAAGAAGGGGATCAAAGTGCAGTTTAATTTGGGTACGCTAACTCAGTAGCAGAACGGCACCAGGCACTGCATTTTTTTATGCCTGGTAAACAATGGCGGATCCAAGAGGGGAGGATAATGACACCCCCCTGAACAACAGAAAAATGCAAAAAATTATTTAAAAAATGAAATATATTTTTAACTAGTTTTGAATTCTAATGTTATTTAATTATGTATTAAAAGAAAAAAAGGATTAATTGCTGTCAAGTCAAAGCTTAATATATATATATATTTTTTTAACTGAAAAAGGGTTGTTTTGTATTTAAAAGTAGGTGTTTGTAGTACAAACTGTATATTTTTCTTGTACAGAAAATAAAATTAATACAGGGCGGATAATGATTTTTTTTTCAAAATTTGTGTATTTTCTGTGTTTTAAAATATGTATTTTTGCTTTATTTTGATTGTCGCCATCTTAAAATGCATACTTTTGTGTGGTGTCTCCTAGAGTTTGAAAATCTGGGAGACAAAACGCAAAAACATGCCAATTTGGGGATTTTTTTTTTTTTGAAACACACCAGGAAGGGGATTAAAGTAGAGTATTTTTGTTGGTGTTCATGACCCCCCCACCTCTGACGCCAGTCATCTCCCCCTTGTATCTGCCATTGTAGATTACGTAGTTCAGTATTACATATTTTAAATTTTAAAGTAAGTCTAATATTAGAAAATTAGTAAAATTCTCTTTCTAAATATACTTTGCAGAAGAGGGGGGGGGGGTGGAAAATCCATGTTTGCCCCAGGTGCAAAAAAGGCTAGTTTCGGCCCTGATCCAAGAGGGGGGGGGTAATCCCCACCCCCCCCCCCTTGAACAATAGAAAAATGCTAAAAAATATTTAAAAAATGAAATATATTTTATATTCTTTTTGAATTTTAATGTTATTTAATTACTATGTATTAAAGGAAAAAAAAAGATTAATTGCAGTCAAAGCTTAATATATACAGTAGACTCCCTCAAATCTGCAAACCTAAAATCCACACATCATTACAGATGTAAACAATGAAAGTTTTAGTTCAGATGCCAGAACACAATTACAGAATTTTTTAGTTTTATATAATTATTCTGCATGTATTTTAATATGAAATTATAGATAATATGACTGAACTCATGGTTTTTCATGAAATAAGTATAAATTTATTTCTGGTAAAAATCAAGATATTGCCAATATCATTGGTAATAATCACAATCTTTTTACTAAATATATATATGTATCAATCAAACTTTTTTGCATATTAAATCTGACTAAACCGTAAATACAACTTCCTTACTTTATGATTTTTATGTGAAATTATTAACATGGTACCTTTAAGAGGAAAGTTTCATTCAATAATTCATCTTTATTATGCATATTTAATTATACATTAATTATTTAATTTTTAATAATTTAACTTTATTTTTATTTAAAAATATTAATCATTTTTAAAATTATCTTACTGTTTATTATTTTAGTTTAATACTTTACTATTTTAATATTTTGCTATACTGCAAGCATTCATATAATTTCGATTACATCATTAGCTACATTCAAATTACTGTTTAAAAAATGTAAACAAAACAATAACCAGAAATCTGCAAAATTTTAAAATCAGCACAACCTCTGGTCCCAAGCTGTGCGGATTTGATGGAGTCTACTGTATATATTTTTTAACTAAAAAAGTGTTGTTTTGTATTTAAAAGTAGGTGTGTATACATTTTTCTTGTACAGAAAATAAAATGATTACCAGGCGGATAATGTAGGATTTTTTTTTTTCAAAATTTGTGTATTTTCTGTGTTTTAAAATATGTATTTTTGCTTTATTTTTATTGTTGCCATCTTTAAATGCATGCTTTTGCATGATGTCTCCTAGAGTTTGGGATTCTAAGAGACAAAACGCAAAAACGGGCCAATTTGGTGATTTTTTTGGAAACGCACCGAGAAGGGGATCAAAGTGCAGTTTCATTTGGGTACTCTGCCACTCAGTAGCAGAACGGTAGCAGGTGCTGCATTTTTTTTTTTTTTTTATGCCTGGTAAACAATGGTGGATCCAAGAGGTGGGTCATGAGCATGACACCCCCCCCCACCACCACCACCACCACCATCACCTGAACAACAGAATAATGCTAAACATTATTTAAAAAATGAAATTTTAAATTCATTTTGAATTTTAATGTTATTTAATTATGTATTAAGGGGAAAAATTGATTAATTTCTGTCAAAGCTTAATATTATATATACTTTTTAAACTGAAAAACGGTTGTTTTGTATTTAAAAGTAGGTGTGTGTACTATATTTTTCTTGTACAGGTAGTAAAATTATTACCGAGCGGATAATGTATGATTTTTTTTTTTCAAAATTTGTGTATTTTCTGTGTTTTAAAATATGTATTTTTGCTTTATTTTTATTGTTGCCATCTTTAAAAGCATGCTTTTTCATGATGTCTCCTAGAGTTTTTGATTCTAGGAGACAAAACGCAAAAACGGGCCAATTTGGCGATTTTTTTGGAAATGCACCGAGAAGGGGATCAAAGTGCACTTTCATTTGGGTACTCTGCAACTCAGTAGCAGAACGGTAGCAGGTACTGCATTTTTTTTATGCCTGGTAAACAATGGTGGATCCAAGAGGTGAGTCATGAGCATGACCCCCCACCGCCCCCCTATCACCTGAACAACAGAATAATGCTAAACATTATTTAAAAAATGAAATAATTTTAAATTCTTTTTGAATTTTAATGTTATTTAATTATGTATTAAAGGGAAAAAATGATTAATTTCTGTCAAAGCTTAATATTATATATACTTTTTAAACTGAAAAAGGGTTGTTTTGTATTTAAAAGTAGGTGTGTGTACTACATTTTTCTTGTACAGGTAGTAAAATTATTAACAAGCGGATAATGTATGATTTTTTTTTTTTTTCAAAATTTGTGTATTTTCTGTGTTTTAAAATGTGTATTTTTGCTTTATTTTGATTGTCGCCATTTTAAAATGCACACTTTTGTGTGTTGTCTCCTAGAGTTTGGTAATCTGGGAGACAAAACGCAAAAACATGCCGATTTTGTGATTTGGTTTGGAAATGCACCAAGAAGGGGGGGATCAAAGTTTAGTTAAAATATTTTTGTTGGTTTTCAAGGGGGGGGGGTATCATGACCTCTGTTACCTCCCCCTTGGATCCGCCATTCTGGATTACGTAGTTCAGTATTACATATTTTATGATTTCATATTTTTAATTTTAAAATAAGTCAGATATTAGAAAATTAGTAAAATTATCTTTCTAAATATACTTTGCAGAAGAGGGGGGGGGGGGGTTGCCCCGCCCGTTCCATGTTTGCACCCGGTGCAAAAAAGTCTAGTTTCGTTCCTGATCCAAGAGGGGGTGATAACCCCCCTCCCTCTGAACAACATAAAAAGTACATTTAGAATATAAAATATACACAATAGAAAAATGCTAAAAAATATTTAAAAAATGAAATATATTTTATATTCTTTTTGAATTTTAATGTTATTTAATTACTATGTATTAAAGGAAAAAAAAAGATTAATTGCAGTCAAAGCTTAATATATACAGTAGACTCCCTCAAATCTGCAAACCTAAAATCCACACAT
The DNA here is from genome assembly GCA_963932465.1 of Maratus speciosus. Classification (NCBI taxonomy): domain Eukaryota; kingdom Metazoa; phylum Arthropoda; class Arachnida; order Araneae; family Salticidae; genus Maratus; species Maratus speciosus. The sequence continues at coordinate 389,413,637 of OZ010799.1, read as the reverse complement.
CATTACAGATGTAAACAATGAAAGTTTTAGTTCAGATGCCAGAACACAATTACAGAATTTTTTAGTTTTATATAATTATTCTGCATGTATTCTAATATGTAATTATAGATAATATGACTGAACTCATGGTTTTTCATGAAATAAGTATACATTTATTTCTGTTAAAAATCAAGATATTGCCAATATCATTGGTAATAATCACAATCTTTTTACTAAATATATATATGTATCAATCAAACTTTTTTGCATATTAAATCTGACTAAACCTTAAATACAACTTCCTTACTTTATGATTTTTATGTGAAATTATTAACATGGTACCTTTAAGAGGAAAGTTTCATTCAATAATTCATCTTTATTATGCATATTTAATTATACATTAATTATTTAATTTTTAATAATTTAACTTTATTTTTATTTAAAAATATTAATCATTTTTAAAATTATCTTACTGTTTATTATTTTAGTTTAATACTTTACTATTTTAATATTTTGCTATATTGCAAGCATTCATATAATTTCGATTACATCATTAGCTACATTCAAATTACTGTTTAAAAAATGTAAACAAAACAATAACCAGAAATCTGCAAAATTATAAAATCCGCACAACCTCTGGTCCCAAGCTGTGCGGATTTGAGGGAGTCTACTGTATATATTTTTTAACTAAAAAAGTGTTGTTTTGTATTTAAAAGTAGGTGCGTACACATTTTTCTTGTACAGAAAATAAAATGATTACCAGGCGGATAATGTAGGATTTTTTTTTTTTCAAAATTTGTGTATTTTCTGTGTTTTAAAATATGTATTTTTGCTTTATTTTTATTGTTGCCATCTTTAAATGCATGCTTTTGCATGATGTCTCCTAGAGTTTGGGATTCTAAGAGACAAAACGCAAAAACGGGCCAATATGGCGATTTTTTTTGGAAACGCACCGAGAAGGGGATCAAAGTGCAGTTTCATTTGGGTACTCTGCCACTCAGTAGCAGAACGGTAGCAGGTGCTGCATTTTTTTTTTTATGCCTGGTAAACAATGGTGGATCCAAGAGGTGGGTCATGAGCATGACCCCCCCCCCCCTATCACCTGAACAACAGAATAATGCTAAACATTATTTAAAAAATGAAATAATTTTAAATTCTTTTTGAATTTTAATGTTATTTAATTATGTATTAAAGGGAAAAAATGATTAATTTCTGTCAAAGCTTAATATTATATATACTTTTTAAACTGAAAAAGGGTTGTTTTGTATTTAAAAGTAGGTGTGTGTACTACATTTTTCTTGTACAGGTAGTAAAATTATTAACGAGCGGTTAATGTATGATTTTTTTTTCAAAATTTGTGTATTTTCTGTGTTTTAAAATATGTATTTTTGCTTTATTTTGATTGTCGCCATCTTAAAAGGCACACTTTTGCGTGGTGTCTCCAAGAGTTTGGAAATCTGGGAGACAAAACGCTAAAACGTGCCAATTTGGTGATTTTTGTTTGGAAACGCACCAAGAAGGAGATCAAAGTTTATTTAGAGGCTGAATCCATATCAGCTCAGGCAGGGGGGTTACCTTCATAGTCTCAGAAGTTTTTGAATTGAACATATGTTAAAATTTAAGAAAAGTAAGATACTTGTATATTTTCATTTTGCCCAAAAAAATTCCTGGCCCGAGATACAGGCCGCCAAAGATGACATCCCGGGCACCATTTCCCATTCGCAATTTTTGATAAAAATTTTAAAGTGCTCTATCTCTAGAACGGTGCAAGATATTTTGTTGCGGTTTATTTTATTTTAAAGATAATATTCTTCTGTTTAAAATGATATACCCAATTTTGAAAAATGTATTCAACTTTTCTTGTGGCAACCTTTTGAAAAAAAAAATTTTTTTTCAAAAAAAATTTTATTTTGAAAATGCCAATCCTAAAAATTTTGATTTTTTTGCTGTTGATCAATACCATTGGGAACTATCTTCACTGTAAAGGAGAACTTCCACTTTTGAGTTTAACAAATTTTAGAAACATTTAAAAAATTCAGAGAATTTTACAGGAACTGTATATATACAGTTCCAGTAAAAGTCACTGAATTTTTGCTTATTTGTATCATATTTGTAAGGATAAGCCTACTATATATCCTAAACAAGTTAGAAATTGCAATATCAAATGTGGCAAATGAGGTGCATGCGTACTATAACTAGTTTTATAAATATTCAGATCTTGGTGCAATAAGGTACACTCTTGGGCAAAAAGGGCATGAATACAAAATTTATTATGTTTCTACATATTAAATTCAGTAATACGGAAGTAATATGAATTCATCTTAAAAGGACTTAATCGCCATGGCAACCTAGAATCATTGCCTATCATGGTATATCATTGAATCAATTATGTATTATAGGATTTTTAAATAGAATGAAGAAAACTTTTATTAATGTCTTTTATGTTTTAATTTGATTTTCATAGCATTTGAAGTGATACATACTTTATTTTCAATACCGAACATAGTAAAACAATCTCAATAACATATATCAATTACACAGCAATACAAATTATATTAATACAAGTTAGAGTTCAGACAGATGGGCAGACAAATCGAATCCATAAAGACTTTCAACTATGTTGGAAATTGTTAAAAACACATAAATAGGTCGGAATTTGACTTTTAGAAATTTATGTCAGTAGACGGAAGCATACTTGGATGCTTTCATACAACCTTGTATTTTGCCTACATACATGCCACTATTTAGCTAATATTTAATTAAGATTAAAACATCCTTAAAACCAGTGAAATCACACTTCCAGAGATTATCATCCATAGATGGCCATGTATCTAATTCTTTGCGTGGACCTGTATATCATTTTATCTATATTCTCCAAACATATCTTAGTATACTAAATGTAGTTCAGTGTAAAAATGCATAACTCATTTAAAAATCACCTTTAAGCTACTTTCATTCATACTCAGTAAACCCTTAAGATTTCTTTTGTGTAGCCCTGTATATGATCTACAGCATTTATTCACACAACGTAATATGGAAATATTTAATTAAACTTAAAAACTCATATCGCAACTAAAAATGCACCTCTAGCAATCATCGCTAATGTACAGTATTTCCAATAAGGTAAAGTATCTGAAATCTTTTGTGTGTCCCTGTAAACACCATGCACTTTCTATGACACAGGAAGTAATTTTTTGTAAACCTTTGCAATAAAGTATGTATCACTTCAAATGCTAATAAAAATCAAATTAAAACATAAAAGACATTAATAAAAGTTTTCTTCATTCTATTTAAAAATCCTATAATACATAATTGATTCAATGATATACCATGATAGGCAATGATTCTAGGTTGCCATGACGATTACGTCCTTTTAAGATGGATTCATATTACTTCCGTATTACTGAATTTAATATATGATATTATGGTAAATTTTGTATTCATGCCTTTTTGCCCAAGAGTGTAACACTTATTGCACCAAGATCTGAATATTTATAAAACTAGTTAATACTATGCACGCACCTCATTTGCCACATTTGATATTGCAATTTCTAACTTGTTTAGGATATATAGTAGTCTTATCCTTACAAATATGATACAAATAAGCAAAAATTCAGTGACTTTTACTGGAACTGTATATATACAGTTCCTGTAAAATTCTCTGAATTTTTTAAATGTTTCTAAAATTTGTTAAACTCAAAAGTGGAAATTCTCCTTTACAGTGAAGATAGTTCCCAATGGTATTGATCAACAGCAAAAAAATCAAAATTTTTAGGATTAACATTTTCAAAAAAAAATTTTTTTTTGAAAAAAAAATTTTTTTTTTCAAAAGGTTGCCACAAGAAAAGTTGAATACATTTTTCAAAATTGGGTACATCATTTTAAACAGAAGAATATTATCTTTAAAATTAAAAAAAACGCAACAAAATATCTTGCACCGTTCTAGAGATAGAGCACTTTAAAATTTTTATCGAAAATGGCGAATTGGAAATGGTGCCCGGGAAGCCATCTTTGGCGGCCTGTATCTCGGGCCAGGAATTTTTTTGGGCAAAACCAAAATATACAAGTATCTTATTTTTTATTGAATTTTAACATATGTTCAATTCAAAAACTTCTGAGACTATGAAGGTAAGATTTTTTCTTTGGCTGCCTGAATTGACATGGATCATACCTAGAATATTTTTGTTGGCCATCGCCCCACCCTGGGATCTGCCATTGTAGATTACGTAGTTCAGTATTACATATTTTATGATTTCATATTTTAAATTTTAAAATAAGTCGGATATTAGAAAATTAGTAAAATTCTCTTCGTAAATATACGTTGCAGAAGAGGGGGGAAGGTGCATCAAAATCCATGTTTGCCCCGAGTGCAAAAAAGGCTAGTTTCAGCCCTGATCCAAGAAGGTGGATAATGACCCCCCCCCCCCCCCTCTGAACAACAGAAAAATGCTAAAAATTATTTAAAAAATGAGTGCAAATTAGTGATATTTTTGCACAACCGATTGATACGTTTGCGAGTTTTTTACTATGAAAGGTTGTTGAAATTAAATTTTTTTTCCCTTGACTGATCAACAAATTTTGTGGTGGTTTTCCCCCAAGATCGATTGACAAGTTTTGTGTTATTTTTCATGGCCAATTAATGAATTCGGGTGGGGGGGGGGTGATTCTTATCCGAATTTTCAGAAAATTTAAGGCATTAAGTTCAAAAAATTATGAAAAATCCGTCATCAGTCTGGAAATTCAGACATAAAAAATATATAACTGAAAAAGCGACAAATGGTCACCAAAAAAATTGATTTTGTCAGTTGTTCGCAGAAAAAACATTTTAATCAAAGCATCATGAATAAAACGCAAATTTCATCAAAGAATCACAGAAAAAACATGAATCTCATTAACCTTCTGAGCGTCTTGCAAAAGGGTAAAATTGTAATGTTTTCTTTGCATTTTGTTTTAAATGCTAATAAAATATGATTCTTTCAACATTATAAAAAAAACTCAATTACAAATATGAATGTAATTCTTAAGATTATTAATAATTCTTCAATATATTTAAAATTCCATAAATCTATAGAATTATATTATCTTAAATATTGCTTGTATTGCTGTGAAACTTGGAGCTTAGTAAACGGAATAATACGCCCCAAACACTTAGAGGGTTAAAGGATTGCGAAAACTTAAATTTTGTCTAAAGATCGCGAAAACTCAAATTTTGTCAAAGGATCGCAAAAAATCAAATTTTGTCAGAGGATCGAGGAAACTCAAATTTCTTCGAAGGATCACGGAAACTCAAATTTCTTCGAAGGATCGCAGAAACTCAAATCTCTTCGAAGTATGCTGAAAACTCAAATCTCTTCGAAGTATGCTGAAAACTCAAATTTCTTCGAAGGATGTCGAAAACTCAAATTTCTTCGAAGGATGTCGGAAACTCAAATTTCTTCGAAGGATGTCGGAAACTCAAATTTCTTCGAAGGATGTCGAAAACTCAAATTTCTTCGAAGGATGTCGAAAACTCAAATTTCTTCGAAGGATGTCGAAAATTCAAATTTCTTCGAAGGATGTCGAAAACTCAAATTTCTTCGAAGGATGTCGGAAACTCAAATTTCTTCGAAGGATGTCGGAAACTCAAATTTCTTCGAAGGATGTCGGAAACTCAAATTTCTTCGAAGGATGTCGGAAACTCAAATTTCTTCGAAGGATGTCGAAAACTCAAATTTCTTCGAAGGATGTCGGAAACTCAAATTTCTTCGAAGGATGTCGGAAACTCAAATTTCTTCGAAGGATGTCGGAAACTCAAATTTCTTCGAAGGATGTCGAAAACTCAAATTTCTTCGAAGGATGTCGAAAACTCAAATTTCTTCGTAGGATGCCAAAAACTTGAATTTAGTAGTCAAAGGTCCTCTTAAAAAATGCAAATTTCATCAAAGGTCATAGGGGAAAAAACGCAAATTTTGTGAATGGTTCGCAGAAAAAAAGTTGCGGTTTCTTTAGAAAACAGCACACACACACACATACAAATATTTGTTTATTATTATAGGTATAGTTTTTCACCCCTTGGTGATGAGAGCCCTTTGAGGCTTAATTTTAATCTTTTACCACCGGTTTTTAAAAACAGAAAATTTTCTTTAGTTGAATCGCGAAAATCCTCTGATTAAATAAGGTAAATTTTACATTAAAAAATAACTGGTGAGAATAATGAAGGATTCTGAGTACCTTAAGTGGCACATATACCGATCGCTTGTCCCCTAGGGGTTAATCTGAAATAATAGACTGAACTAACTTTTGAAAAATTGGTTTTAACCTGAACCCAACTTGCAGGAATGTACGCTCAGCCTGAAATCGACCCGAACCAAAAACAAAGTTTACTCAACTTGCAACAAAAATAATTAGCTCCAGAAGAAAATTGATTGTTCTCCCTTCCTCCCCCCCCCCCTCACCTATCTGCTGTAACCTTTCAGAAAATTTGTTGTAAATTTCAGATTTTGATTTTTTTTTTTTTTATTCTGAATCAACTGCAAATTTAACGGTTACTTTTTGCCATAGATTGGACGAAATTCTGTTTTTTCAACAGTCAGTTTGTTAATCAAAGAAAATGCCAGGGAGTCCTGTTTTGACTATAATTTCGTTAAGGATATAATAAAACAATTTCATTCTGAAATGGATATTCATGATGCCATCAGCAAATATACATTGTTCATGCAAGTAGTTAAAAATGGAGGCATGTTAAATATTGCAAAGTTTCCTGAAATTTTTTAAAGCGAGTATAATCATACATTTTCAATAATTTCCAAAGTTATAAATGTTGAGCTTGTGCTGTCTGTCACAATTTTACCTTCTGAAAGGAAATTCAGGGCACAAAATCGAATAAAAACTAATTTCTGAACTACATTTAACAACCCCATTGTAAGAACTCATGACATTTGATTGAAAGTTGAATAATAGACTCTATAACAGCTTGATTTTCTTCCTTATTGAAAAAATTTTGCATACTAATTATTCTGAATTGTTGATTTAAATTGCTTCAATGGTATTTTGTCCTGTCCGTGTTAATGTATTACTTTAAATAGCATGTAAAATAACAGTGAATTTTAAAGATTTTTTCCCTCCCCCCCCCCTCCTCCCTTAAACAGCTCAACTCCACCTCCATTTATAAATGTTAGGAGGGAGACTCTCTTCCTAAGAAAAATTTAATTTCAAGCCCTGTCTTGACCAATTATCAAATTTTTCGACCGATTTACAAATCCTGCCATTTCGTCTTCTGACTGATTCACAAAATTACTCTGTTTTTCCTCTGTTGCATTGAAAAATTGCATGATTTTTTTATTCTGAGGTGGATAGACAATTTGATATTTTTTCTCCATCAATCGATCACAATTAATTGATTTTGCAGTTATATTCTTGCATGGAGTTGGCAAATTTCTCGATTTTTCCCCTTCTCTATGACCAATTGACAAATTTCGCATTCCCTTCCCATATTCGATGAATTTTGCTATTTTTTTCCCCTCAGCCAATTAGTGAAATTCAAATTTTTTTATTGCAGCCGATTGACATATTTTGCAATAAAATTAAATAAAAAGGGTGCATCCAAAAGAGCAGTAAGGACCACTGGGTGCATAATGTAGTTTGAAAAGGTCCACCGTGCTTTACGCCCTTCCAAATTAGCCTAGAGTCAATACTATTTGTACATTAAAATTCCTTATCTTTAAAAAAAGAATTCTATTTTATGATTCTTAACTTTTAGCATTGCACCTGAAAAACATCAAGAAATCCAGAAATTTTATGCAATTGCTTTTTTTTGTGTCTCGGTACTTTAATGAAATGCAATACATTTTATTTTTTTTATATTAATTTTTTTTTATCCTTAGGATGTTCTTGAAATTCCTATGAGACCACTCTCTGAGAAGGCAAATAGTGTTTCCTTGCATCGTGATTTTTAAGAGAAATCTAAGGGTAATTATAATTATGTTTATGCTAAAGAAACTACTTTTTGCAGCAGATGCTGCTTAATGTGATTATGTGTAATATCAGCCTGTTAGTGTTATCAAAATCATCATGTCCCGACCTAACAATTCATGCTAAAAGCATCGCTCTGTGTGATAAATACTTTGTTTAATGGTATTGCCTTTTCAGCAGCAGTTACAAGCGAAGTTCTGTTAAAAAGCCCTTTCAAGGCATGAATTCTAAATAAGAAAAAATGTAGCAATTTATCCCTATGAATTTTTTGTGATCACGTTGCAGATGCATGCATGACATGGGAATATGCAGTCAATTAAGGAATGTAGGTGAGTAGCTCGCAACAGCTGCTGCAAGGGGAAAGCTTCAGTAAACCTCGGAATGGGAACAAAAATTATATACCTGCTAGCAGCGTCACGTAACCATTTATTTCGTTATCAAATAAAGTTCTAGTCAGACAATAAAGGTCAAAATTAGCACTAGCCACCGGCCACAGGGCCAGTAAATGAGAAAAAGTGGCCAGTGAAAAATTGTCTATCAGCGGCCACTTTTTTACAAGGAGAGAATAAAATTTTCTTGCATTTCATCAAGGATTCTGCTTTTTTTGGGTATTCAATATATTTACATTAACATATTTATTTGGGCTGTTCAGTTTTAGATGAATATTTATAGAAATTTTACTGTTTAGTATTTTTAAATAAAAAAGTGGCCACTTAAAAAACTAGTTCTACCGGCCAGTGGCCGCTAATGAAATTTCCCAATTTTGACCTATATCAGACAACCAGTTGTGGTAAGTTGTATATTGTTCAATTATCTTTGAAAGTCAATGGCAATGGCTACTATGAATGAAAAGCAAATGGATTTAAGTATTTAAAAATAATTAGATTTTACATCGTTATATTTTACCTCAAATGAGCCAACACAATGCTGCAGTTCAATTAAAAATTATTCAACCTCTTATGTGCAAAATCTTTAAAAATCGAAAGATTTTTAATAAAAAAAGAAAAGAATGGTAATACAGAATATTACAAACTGAAGTGGAAAAGATGCTGACATTTTTGTTTTCAAACAATCGGCAAAAAAGTTGCAAGAGTCAGTGGTCTACTCATGTGACAAAAAGCAGATGATTTAGCAGAGAAAATGGGAGAAAAGTAGATTTTTGCAGTTGATGGCTGGTTTCAGCATTGGCAGAAAGAGAAAACATAGATTAAAGCAGATGGCTTAGTAGAAAATAGGAAAAAGTAGATTTGTTGCTAGTGACGACTAACTTCGGTATTGGAAAAAATGTGAAAGCATTGTTTAAAGCAGTTAGTATAGAAAAATGGATTTGTTGCAAGTAATGCCAGCTTCAGCATTGGAGAAAACATGAAAAATAATATTTTAAGAGTCCATAGAAAACAAAAAGATGCTAATATGACAGCTACAGAAAAATTGGTGAAAGGGGAGTGGCCAAAACTTATGTTTTCATATATAGTGTTTAACCCTTTCGAGGGTGGTGTCATTAAAAAAGGACACCTAATTTTGGTTGAGTTGGAAATGAGTTGATGAAAAATGAGTTGGAAATTTTGAAATGCGGCTTACAACATTGGTCGGACAATTTTCAAACATGGTACAGATATGAAAAATTCATTATTAAAATTTTCAGGGAGAATTGTAAAAAGCAAAAATTACCGAAACCCTTCAATATATTTTATCCCTTTTAAAGTCATAATTTCAACAAGGATGAGTAATACTTTTCTACATAATAGTATTACTGGACATAGTATTATCTTAAATCACTTATTCTTATCAATTGGAAGGTTTGCGAGCAGGCCCACTTGAAAAAATCACTGTCGTTTTTTTTTTCAAATTCTCTCATGCTTTCACAGCTGTATCATTATTTAATCTAAGTAAAATAATGAACATAATTTTAACAAGAGTTTATTAAAAGTAATTTATTTGATTTTTAATTAATTAAAGAATATTTTTAATTAATCAATTCTTGATTGAATTAAAGTTTTAGAAAATGCAAAGATAAATGCCAATTTGGGGGTGGAGTGGGCGGCTAGCTTTTTCAAGTGTTTCTCTTAGGGCATTATTTCCACTTAGAAATATTGATTTTGAAATATATTTTAAATTTTATAACACAAATTGTGAAAATTTGGCTTTTTTTTTTTTTTTTTTTCTCCTCGGGTTTGCAAGAATAAAATTATACAAAATTGCAGATTTTTTTTGTTTGTTTGTTTGGTTTCTGCACATGGGGCCTGAAATAAAACAGATATTGTAAAATTTTAATCTGTGTGACTGAAAATAAAGCCAAAAATGTAAAATTTTCGCTTCAAACTGTCTGCAATCTGTCTCGAATCGAAAGGTCTGTGTGACATAAAATAACGATGGTGGTGTAAACATTTTACAAATTTTACAGGAGCTCATTGAAATTTAATTTTTTTTTTTGGGGGGGAGGGGGGGAGGGAATTGTTTTTAGAAAAAAGTGTCATCTTTTCCAACCTTTTTTCTCTAACTGCAGTGTAGCTCAAAGAATATATTATTATTACAACAAAATATTCTGCTATTTCCAAAAAGAAAAAACGTGATTGGTTGATCCATTTAAACTGTATATTTTACATGTCAAGCTAAAAATGTTGTATATGCAACTGACAATATCTCTATCAGTTTTAAGAGTTGTTGTTGTATAATAAAAATATCTGTTATACTACAAACTATGAATAATAACTGGGTAAATTCAGTTTTTATGATACTTTATTCTTTCTATGTAAAAAAAGAAAAGAAATTGGATTACTTTTCGACACAATGAATGGTATACTGCCTTTAAAGAAAATTATAGAAAATCCAATAAAATCATAAAACCACCTTTTCTTCATAGCAAAAAGCTGGTTTTTTTTGTTGTTGTTGTTTGAAATAATATTTTGGGTGAAATCTGTAGGGTATATTGATATAAGTGCCAGGTTTCAATATGGAGAAAATCTCCAAAATTGCTTCTTTGTAAAATGGTTAATAACGCTGAAACTGTTTGTAGAAACAAAGTGTAATTTTGTATATGAAGTCTTAATTTTTTTTTTCTTTGTAAATTTGCAGGTTGCTATTGGAAAGTTTTATCTTTGTTAATTTTAGCTTGTATATAGAAAAATTAACAGATGTTAAATAACAGTAGGCATTAAAGGTCTGCACAGACCAAAATTTTTACAATTATTTCAAATTGTGCAAACCCAAAAAATCCAAGATAAATAAATAAAAAAAAAATGCTAAGCTGGGGCCAAAATCATAAATCCACCTTCAGTTTCTATTTTTGAATTAGTATTCAACCATCTCAAAAGATATTTTTTCTTTCTTAAAAATTTCAAAATGGACTTTTTTTTTTTTTTTTTAGAATGACCCCATATCTCTCCCATGGAAATAAAATACTACAAGTGTACTTAATAAAGCTAACTGAAATAAACCACACTTTTATATGTATATACATACACATGATTATGCATAAAAATTTACTGTTTTGTTCTCTTTTTGTCTAGCTTTGTGAACTGCATTTTACATCTGCTGACATTCATGAGTTCCCCCTCTACACTGCAGAAAATGGAATATGTTACCTACGCTTAAGAAAAGGTGGCATTCCGTCCTGTTTGATTCTTTGACCAGAACACTTCTAAAACAAGATACTTCATGTAATTCTCCAGATACAAAATAAAGATCAATTTCTCTTGAGAATTTTTTTTTCCAAAGTTATTTTAAACGCATTAGCTTTTGTTTGTTCCTGTTGGAACATTATTTATAAATAAAAACAGTGTAATTGATGCACTTATATATTTAAACTTACTTTGAATTTCTTTTGTTGTGTATGTTATGTGTTATTTAAAAATAAATAAATCTTAAATTTATATCAAATGAGTTAATTAAAGTTTGATTTGGAAATTATTAGCTATATTTGAGTATGTGAGTTTCAAAATTTGCCTTATCCAGTAAATCAAATTTTGGGAAATCGTGAAAAACCTCTGATCGTGTCCATTGGTTTTCATTGTAAACCAAGATTTTACAATGCCAGAAATACACAATAAAGCTAGTGTTTTGCAGATGGTATTGTTTTCCAGATTCATGTCCACCAGTACCAGTAGAATGGAATGACAGAGAAAACTCTATTTTTTAACTTTTAGATAAGGAGTTTTGAAACTGGTGTCCTCATTAAATTCTTGTGCATGAATATTCAATAAATATTTTATTATTTCTACTTTTTATGGGATGTGAATGTACAAAGCAACATTTGAATCATCTGTGACAATTAATTGCTTCAGAAACTTTTTTAACGTAGAAGATTTTTGTTTCGATTTATACGAAGGGTTACAGGAAGAAGCAACAACATTTTTTTTTTTTTTCTGTCATTGTTTAACCTTAATAAAACTTTCAAATAATACATTTATATTAAATGAGTAAGTTAATTGAACAGAATTTAAGTACTTTTTGTGTACGCTAATTTCAGATGTACATAGTTTGCAGCCAATCAAATAAGTTTTAGACCAATAAAGTTTATTTAAATATGTTGCATAATATGTAAAAAATAGAAATAACATAAATCTTATTTATTAAAATTTTTCAGCAGATTATGCACTAGAAATTAGGGTATTTTATTCATTTAGTAATTAAAAAATGCAGATAGTATATGTAGATTCTTAAAACAACACTTCAAGTTTAGAAACAATAAGATAAAGTAGCTAACATTAATGTGATATTTTATATAGGCATAGAGATATAAAACTGAAAAAAAATCTAATTAAGATAATGTATTTTTTCAGTTATCTGCCCTAATATCTAAACAGAAAGTAACAGGAGATGGCTGTTGCTATTAAACAACAAAAAGTACATTCAAACCTCATTAACATGTACAGAATTAACCTGGTGTACTTTTAATATAAATTTTTCCTACAATGCCTGTCAAAATTAATACAACGGTTTTATTAATAATAATATAAACTGATGATAACATCAGGAAAAAACTTTTAATTTGCCTTGAGATTTATGTTAACGAGGTTTGACTGTATAACTACTACAATAGTATTTTAAATTTTGTTTCAATCAGAAATTTATGGATTAATAAACAAAATCAGTTAAATGTTAAACATTTTAAATATCACGAGCATTAAAACCTTTGCTTATTCCACTTTGTGTGGATTTGTCCGCATTCAACTATTGTGACCTATGCATCTGGATGCATAAGTCTAGGTGTTGAAAATATTTTTTCCTACACTTCCAGAGAATGTTGATCCTGTGCTGCTTAATGAAGCCCAATTCCATAATAAATATAAATTTATGTAAATGTTTTGAATGAAAAAAATCATAACAGCAGTGTTGTGGAAAAAAAATTATCAGAAAGTCTCAAAAAGTTATTTTCAAATACATTTGACAATTAGATTGATAAATAATTAGTAATATATTAATTTAAATAGTTTTTCTGTCAATTTTTCTTAAATCATATTAAGATACAAATATTTCAGAGGGGGAAATCCCCTACCTTCCCTACAGTTAGGGTTTTCACAGACAATACAATTGTGAAGTATCAGCATGACATAAGACTAATAGAAAAGAAATTAACCGTAGGTGTGAAAGTTGTGAATATTAACCCCTTGAGGGACGATGGGATATATTTTATCCCACCTAAGTTTAATCGAGATTTGCACCGGAAACTTTTAAATAAATTTTATTTTTGTAACTTTGATGGAAAAAACTTGTAAAATTGCTTTTCTTTATTTTGAAACGGAATTTTTCAAAGATCCCGGTGTGAATTTAACATTACAGGAACGCAATCACTTGCCTCTCAAGGGGTTAAATGAAATTGATTTGACTTAAAAATGGAACTTGCAAAGCTGAACCTAATTCATACATTTGTTTTAGAAATATAATCTGTTATTACAGTGTGCTTCTTCAAGAGTTATTTTTTTGCACTTTACAGATATGAATTATCAAATATTTAACAAAGAAATTGTAATAAGTATACTTATTACCACCTTCCCACGTAGTGAAAGAAGAAAAAAACTTTAAACCAGAAATTTATTTAATGAAATAAAGTATATTTCAAATCACTACTAAATAGAAGCAAGGCACATTTAATTAAATTTTCTGGTTCAAAGTATTTATTTTTTGGGAAAAACGGTTTATTGCCAAATATGGGTATGTGTTTGGACAGTTCGTGTGATAAAAAATGGTCTTTATTTAAACGAGGAGGGTGTGATGCCCTTTGCTTTTGTACGCCTCTTGTCAAGGATCTCTGAACAGACCGAAGTTCTACCTATTTAGACACCTGAATCCCACCAATCCCCCCCCCCCTTTCCAGTAAATATGCTTAATTAAAAATATATACTCTTTTGAGTTATGAGTGTTTATACAACAGTATAACTTACTGAATTATTCATGTACCTTGGTAGAAAAAGGCCCAATTGCATTTTTCGTCTTTTAAAGTCTAATAAAATGAAAGAAATAACCTTTCATATTTTATAATGAAAAATTTAAGGGGCAAAAACTTATCAAAGCAGAACAATAATTTAGAATTAATAAAATTCTTTTAAAATATTTCTATCAAACATAATGATAAACAATAAGAGTGGTAATTGTTAGTCGAATATTAATACTTAAAAAATGCATTTGATTTTTTTTTTAAATCAGTTTGTTGAAAACAAGCAAACTTAATTGATTTAAAATAAAAGGCTTTAGGAAGAGGATAAATAATAGAATTTAATAGGATTATTTAAATGAAGGAGTAGTATTCGTTCAGAAATAAAAAAAATATGGAACTCTTTCTAACTCAGTTCACCCCTCCCACTCCTTCAAAAAATAAAAATAAAATTTGGATATTTTTGTTTAAATATTTTGTTTCAAACGATTGTAGTAAAGCTAATAGAAATTAAAAGAATGTATTTACATTTTTGACGCTTAAAATTTTAATGTATGTATATTTCGAAAATAAATATTCTGAAATCGCTTTCATTTATACACCCAACCAACCAATCTATAATTCATCGCTTTCTAATCAAAATTTGCTTGAAAACTCATCTAAAAGTCATCGCATTTTCATCGTTATCAAATCGTACTCCTCGGTGTTTCATCACAAATTTTTCTAAAATTCATCAGATTGCGATCATCAATAGATCTCAGGCCGATGAGACATTTCTGAGTAATTGCCGATGAAATTCATCCCTCTCCGATGAGAATGCGATAATCGGCCACTTATCGTGTCATCGGACTTCGATAAGAGGCCATTCAAGGGCCATATACATTTTGCTACTAGGGAAGAATATGGCCTTGCATACACTACTGATAAGTATTTCTAATGGTATAAAATCACTGGAATTTTGAAAATTTAATTTTTGGCATCATCATCATCAGATATCAATTAAAACAAGATTATGAAATCTATTTGATTGGCGACTATACATTGATACTCCTCTTTTAAAGGGTATAATGATTATATTTTACAATGCATCAATAAAATTAAACAAAAGAATTTCTTTCTAATTTCCTATTTTTCCTGATCAAAATTGATTTTGCAATGGAGTATAAATTTTCTATTTTGTCATTAAAAACTAATATTTTATCCAAATTCCTTAACTTAGTTTTATTTAATTTTGGCTATTTTCCTATTAATTAAAAATACAGCTATGATCGTTGAGAGTTTTAAATGCTGATTTCGTACCCCTTTATGAAAAAGATAGTCATGGATGTGATGAAAGATGATATTTTTTAACAAATAAAATTGCATTTTATCTCAGTATTGAAAAAATTGTATGTAAAATATTTATTTGCAGGATCAATGTTATAGTTGAAGTATACATTTTATTCTTACTATGTAATATTGGGAGCACAAAATAATTCTTTTTTTTTTAAATATAGTTTGGGGGGAAGTAAAAATCCTGTACCATTTAAGGTACAAAGAAGAAAGTTTTCCATTTTTTCAGTGCGAATGATCCTATCTATATTATAAAGTTAAACATATATGTGCGTAACGCTGATGGCATTCTGCGATTGGCAACACTTTGAAATTTTAAACGAAATTTCAGTTTCGCAATTTTTGCTGCTGCAAATTTTTAAACTTCTAACCATCGCACATTTTCAATTTTTACACCGTCGTATAGGGAAAAAATGTAGTTTTAAATGCAATTTGTTTGAAGGCTGTATCTCAATTTATTTTTGATACATTAATTTTTTTAATAGTTTTTTATACCAATTTTGTAATTGTGACAACTGAAGTACTCCATTTCTGTAAAAAGTAAGGAGAAAATAGTAGTTTGCTGTATCTTTTTGTTGCCATTTTCTCATAAAAACAGAAAATTTTTTTTAATTTAAATACGTGCTATGTCAAGAATATCGTCTATTATAAAATCCGGTGAATTTTAGTTTTATTTCGATTCTATTTATCAATTAAATGATTTTTAGTTTGTTGCAAACTTACTTTACAAACGATACAACACTTTCTCTTTAGAAAAATGTATTTTAAATAATATTTGTGTGACTTATATTCTCCGCATTTACTTAATTCGTATCAGAAAGCTGAAAGAATTCAATTTTATTAATCCGTGTGTAATAATATTTTCCGAATTTTGAAAAAAATACAAATGAATGATTTTTGATAAAACATGGAGCTATTATATACGGTGAACAAACAAATAAAGACATATTAATCATTAGATACTCGATTTGTTTTGCACAGCTTCTTGAAAAACGACATTGCTTTTCTCTAGGTTTGTGTATCATTCCGCGATAATGACGTCATATGCATACTTTTCTATAGATGTTTTTCAAGACTATATCCTAAAAGTAGAATGATTAGCGGATGCAAATGACATCATTTTATAAAAAAAGCGTGTATTTTAATTCTTAAAGCTGAAATATGTTTTGTAGAAGTGCGTCATTTCACCCCAGCTGCTTTGAAATTCTTCATAGGTGAAAATACTTCACTTTTGAAGATAACGTAATCAAAATCACAGGCTGATAAAACGCTATGTTCTACAAAAATTTAGAGTGTCTTTATAGAAGAGCAGAGACATATAGTGTGCATGCTCAGATCGGAAGTCTGTCCGAAAAATAGCGATTTATATTACACAACTTAATGGTTCTCACCTGGATGAATTCTCTTCGTCGAATTAGACAAGCAAAAAAGATCTTAAAAGTAATTTGAGGTTTAAAATAATATCAGGTTCCTCAAGTTTTTGCCCAACATTCTCTCGAATATTAAATTTTTATTGCTATTCTTTAAGACATTTTACTATAATTTGATCAAACTAACATTCCTTAATTTATTTTACATAATTTTATATAAGGTGTCCTGGGGGTAATAACGCCAGGATGTGTAATAACGCCAAGTGCTAATATTACCTGTAGTTATGGAGGAATCCGGAAAAATAGCACTACCAGTTTTGCGGTGAAACGCTCTAAATCATTTGAATCACAAACAACCGCTAAAAGTTCATTTGTTACATTTGTAGACTTTATCGCTGGAATAAACACGTAAGTGTCAATGCCCGATCCAAAATTTGCTAGTTAAGTTCTATGATGTGAAGACTATATGTTTATTAGGAAATACTTTATTTATTACATAAATTTGTAGTGTATTTCAAGTACTTTCAAAATGTTGTTGGAGATTTTGCATGTGTTTGCGAGATAGCTTATAATTTAAAATATACTGTGCAAAATATATACCGGGGTAATAACGCCACTCACTGGTGTTAAAACCCCGGTTAAGTCTTTCAGTGGCAGAACAACATTTTTTATTTTCATTTATTTTTATTTTACGCACGATAGACCATTATTGCCATTGTGGAAAACTAAAAGGGATAAAGAGAAATTTGTATGTCCTAAATGCTGCTAATTTTTTTCATGTCAGAAGAATAAATATCAAATGATCATTACTGCATCCTGATATTGCAATTAATTGTAAGTAAGAGAAATTTGTCAATTTCTAGAGCTGTAGAGTTTGTACCTTTTAGAATTTGACAATTACATTTTACTTATATTCCATCTTGTTTTATAGTTTCGTTTGCATGGTGTTATGACCCACGTAGGTGGGTAATAACGCCAAATAACATTGGTCAAGAAATCTCCCCATTACATTTTATGTATACATATCTTCTAAAATATTCTTCCTTGTATACATAGTCAATACGTTGCTGTATCAAATCCTATGTTTGTTTGGGGAAAATGATCTAAAACTAAACCGTGAAAATTGGTAGAACTTTAACTTGGCGTTATTACCCCCAGGACACATTAATTTATCTGCTCTGAGCTTTTTACTGAACCAATTTTACTAGTAATTGTTTTACCTGAAAGCTGTTTATTTGTAGATGTGCCTGCACTAGCTGTTTTATTTAATCCACATTTTTATATTTTAATTTTAAAAATATGTTATGCACTTATGGTGGTAATTAGATAGCCTTCATTATTGCAGAAAAGAGAGAATTAGTGAGGTTTATTTATCTTTATTCATACCATATTGTGATAAAAGTTCAAAAAAGAATTATTTTTCAAACATTGCATGGTTTAAATTTTGTTGTATAGGGTTTAGTAACGCAAAATCCCATTAGGGACACGCTGCGCCAAAATATTTTGAACGGAAAATGAGGTACTACTTTTGAAGACACGCATTTTTCCTCATAAAGTTTCCATATTTATTTTCCTTCCGCATGAGTACTGATACTAAGTTTAAGATAGTAGGCGAAAGGCTTAAATAAGTGAGAATGGCGTCATATTTAAAAGAAAACGGTCATTTTCTTAGATAAACTAAACATTTTAACACAAATGCGTCTAAAAATATATGTATTATGGCATTTTTTACTCTCCCGTATTGAGATTAGAATTTGAAGTTAAGAGTGCGACTGTTTACATGCAAAAATGTTGCTGACTATCGTGACTTGAGTAAAAATGATTTTAAAATGGTCAAATTAAAATACCAATTTCTTTAATAATGGTGAATATGGATATCAGAGGTGCGTATGTAAATTTTGAGAAGGTGATAATGATGTCGGGTTTAAATTTCACGAGGAAAAACTCTATGAGCGTGTCAAAGTGGAATAAATTTCGTTGTTTTCATTTCATAATACCAAGCATATGAGCTTCAAATAATAATTTCATCATAATAAGTGATCTTTATTGTATTTTACTGTATTACATATACGATTAAAGTTTAATTTTAATAATTTGGACAACTGAGTTTTATAGAAACAGATTTTGTTAACTTTAGGTTAAAATAATATTTGTTTGAGAGTTAAACTAACCAATATAAGATGCATTTTTTGATGTAACTAATTTTGAAGGTTTTTCATAAATCAATGAAACAGTTCCTTCTGAAATATTTTCTTTCGTGGAAATTTGACGGATTCCACCTTGTATGTTTATATTAAAAACTAGAAATCGATAAAAGTATAATTACCTTTCAACTGAATGCTGAGTGAAATGCAATCCCAAGACATTCGCCACTACTGCATTATCTTTGCTATCTATTATTACATTTTTTGTTTCTATATCTAAATTTATAAATCTACACTGGTGTGCAAAAACTAAGGACGAAATGAAGAAATTAATATAGCAGCAGCACGAAAAGGCAGAACGGATTTGCATCATTCTTGGAAATTCTGTTCACTTTTTCCATATTCTTATAAATCTAGGATAGTAGGTTCAATTTGTATCCATTTTCAGAATTTCTGTACGACGTTTTAAAAAAGTTCCGTCCTTAATTTTTGCACTCCAGTGTATTTCTGTGCAGAAACTGAAGGGCGGAAAGGGTCTGTACCATCCACTACTAACACTATTCGAGTCTTTTTTTAATTCCTTACTTTCAACAATGTCATCCAATACTCCAGATAGGATAGGCATGTTTTAAAGCTTAATGTCCAGTTAAGCCATCATATACCTCTAGGACATGTGGATGTTGTAATGTAGGCCAATACTGATTTTCATTGGTCACTTATTCTCTCTTTGTACAGTCGTGGAAAAAAAGTAAACACCCCTACTAACTCCTCAACAAATTATCGTAGAAGAAAGTTACGGGTACCGAACTATTAGAAATCAAGTCTACTTTTAAATGATGTATATAAAATTTGCTTAGGGGTCCATCTACATATTAAAACGAACCATAACTTTGTTTTTTCAATAGCAGTACAAAATTCTGACAGCATAAATAAACTCTACACCCTTCAATTAGTCTAAAAACAAATTTTTATGCAATTCGTACCATAAGTTTCGAGAAATTAATTATTTTAAAAAGATCGTATTTTAAGGGCTGTATCCAAATTGAAGTTCGGTACTCGGTTGTTAACCCAGAGAACTCCCTTCTTGATCAAGGCACCTTAAGAAGTCAATGAAGCCTGTTAGATTAAAGGATGGCATAAGAAATTTCAAAATATTTAGTCACTTCTATCATAGACGGCCCCTTAAACCACAATTTTGCCGTTTTTTAAACATAATTTGAAAACTACTTGGAAGAAAAATGTGAAATTTTGGATTTCCATAAAGCAGGACTTAATAAATCTGAATCCATTAAAACATTGTAGGTTGCAATTCATAATTTTTTTAAATATTAATTTCATAATTCATATCAGAAAATTATAAAAATTGCAAATTCTACGTATTTATGTTTGGGTATATTAGTATTATTGCTAAACAAAAAATTAAACTATTAGGATCATAATTTCAGAAGTTATAAATAAAAATATGAAAATGTAATTTAGCATTAGAAGCACTCAATTTTGAATGTTTATAATCCAAAAGACTTGAAATTTGGTGTCTAGGCATCGTTTGAACCAAAGATTTGAAATATCTCGTTAAAATTGGGTATTGCCATTGAAAAAAATGAAGTTTGGATTCGTTTTAATATGTAGATGGCTCCCTAAGCATATTTGATATACATCATTTAAAAGTAGACTTTATTTCCAATCGTTCGGTACGAGTAACTTTCGTCCACGATAATTTGTTGAGGAGTTAGTAGAGGTTGTTTACTTTTTTTTGTACGACTGTACAATTTTAACTGCAACTTCTCTTCCAGCTGGATCACGGAATGCAATCGCATCTACAAAGGATCCTCTTCCAAGAAACTTCAGGATCTTGTATCCTCCATTCCCTAAATACCGGATGACGGTTTTTCTTTATAGAGACATGGCTAGTTATGCATATAAACTATCAGGAACAGAATGATTAAAAGATTATAATAAAACGAACAGATTAAAAAATACTCGAATATTACAAAATATTTTCAAAGTACTTAAAAATTGCAAAAGCACTCGTAGACTACTTTGATCGCAGTGACAATTGTACATCTTTTACAGCTTAGTGTTACTTCTGAAGGCATTGTTGGAAAATCAACAATGTACAAAGTATCACGCATCCTCTGTTGCACAACATTGTTAAAAATAAACAATGTTTGTACCTTTCTATTAAAGCAAAGTACTCTAACATTGTCTGATTATTACCATAATAGCATGGGGAGCGATCTGGGCTAAGCGAATCATAGTCCAAACGACTCACTATTAAGAACACATAGAAAGAAACTGTCTTTTGATGATATATGTTTTTCTAAAATATTTCTAGAATTTTTCGAAGACTCATGTACTGCGTTTGTTCTTAAACAAATACATTATCTATTTATTCCCTACGTATTTCCCACACAATTAGTGCAATTTAAGTTAATTTTGAAAAAATTAAGGGGGCCTTCAAACTTAATTTTTTTAATTGCACTTTAAATACTATTCAAGGGCACACTCTATTAATTAAGGCACATATTTATCACACAGAAAATAATTTAAAAAATTGGATAAAAATAAGGAATTTTCCTGAATATTTTAAGCGTTACGAAGAACTTTTCAAAATGTTCCATGCTCATTTCATGCAAATTAAAATCCTCAATATTTTTTATGGCAGTTTGGGTTACAGATACAAATAAAATTGTGCATCGAATTTCTTATATTTGAATATAATGATAAGAAAATATATTTTCGAAATTTTATTAAACTTCTGCATTTAACTATCTTTAACTTTTTCAATTATATTTAGTTTCAAAAAGCTATGCACAGTTTAATTTGTATATATAAACGAAACTGGCATAAAAAAATATTGGGAATTTTAATTGACATGGAATGTGCATGGTGCATTTTGAAAAGTTCTTCGTAATGCTTAAAATATTCAGAAAAGTTCCTTATTTTCTCCCAAAATTTTTATTTAATTTATTGTGTGATGAATATATGCCAGAACTCATGTAGTGTTCCTTTGAATAGTATTTAAAGTGCAATAAAAAAGATTTTGAAGGTCCCTTGCACCCCTATATACAAATAAAACTGTACATCGAATTTTATATATTTAAATATAAAGTTAAAGGGGAAAAATTCTGAATTTTGTGAAATTTTCAGCATTTTTGCATCATTTATATGCACTTAACTACCTTTAACTTTTCCAACTATATTTAATATCAAAAAACGATGCACAGTTTTATTTGTATATGTAAACCAAAATGGCAAAAAAAATACTGGGGATTTTAATTGATATGGAATGTGCACGGGGCATTTTGAAAAGTTCTTCCTAACGCTTAAAATGATCAGGAAATTTCCTTATTTTTATCACCATTTTTTTTTATTTCTTGTTTGATAAATATATGCCACAATTCATATAGTGTGCCTTTGAATAGTATCTAAAGTGCAATTAAATAAAAATAAAACAATGATTTTGATGGTCTCTAGTCCACTAAAGAATTTATGAAGCCCGCACTATCAATGTTTTATGCTTACGTTCGATAAATGTTTCCAATTCTCAAAGGAAAAAGTTAACAGGAAAATTGCGCGTTCTCCTTTAAAAGTATACAAAGCAACAAAAATATTAGAGTACATAAAGTTTATTAAAATGAGTCTTTCAGCTCTTTCCATGTTATCGACTTACTGAGTTCTAAAAATCGTAGCCTTTCATGTGATTATAATGTTCTGACAGTCAAGTCGGGTTTAACCGACCCAAACCCGAAAATTCTGTGAAATCATATTAATGAATAAGCAAAATTACATTACTTAAACTGAAAGTTATCCTTATGAATTTTTTAAGGCCTACTAAGAAGTAGCCTAAATTTCGATAAGTCATAAAAGTTGCTTGAAAATAACTCGCAGATTCAGTTAAGCAGAAATATTTATAAAACGTTTCTATCTCAGTAAATGGAAGTTAAAATTCTAGTGCTCGATTCACCTTGAGTTAAATAATTAAATTCATATAAACAATACAGGCCCCACCAGTGGCCGAGAGGTTCTGCTCTCGAAGCTGGTAGACGGGAGGTGATGGGTTCGATCCCAATCGCGCCCGTCGGCCTAATCGTTCGGAGTTTTCGTGGTTTTCTTCGAACCTTGGTTCTCCAAGCGTTAATACGGGTTAGGTTCCCTTAGAAAGACCTCCACGGAAGGCACTTCCCCCCCCCTTAGGGCCTATATCCCACGTGCAGATAATTGGCCGACATAAATACAACCTTATAAACAATACAAGTACCTGTACAAGAATTACTTTCAGCTGCATACATATAATTTAAAAGTACTTAAAAAACATCAAAATATTTTAAAATACATTAGAAAATGTTTCTGTTTCGTTGAATGGAATTGCGGCGATTCCAATTCAGTTAATTTGAATTTCCGCCTAAATGGAAGTAATCACAACATAATAAATATCTTGCTTTAGAAATAAGGTTTAAAACTAGGTAGTTAATACGAACTATTTTTTTGACATCGGTTATTTAGAAATAAAAAAGTTATATTTACATTTTTGACAAAAACGTAGGCATCACCGTCACGCTAGTGTTTAGCAATTTGTCACAGTCGTCTAATCAAAATCGTCCAGACGACTATTGAGGTATTTTGGAATGTGGCCCACCATATTTTCGATAGTTTAAAGCTTGCTTTCAGATTTTGTTTCGAAAATTATTTAAGTTTTAAACCTGAAATAACTCTTTTTGTATATCCAATCCATCAAATTAAAACTAATCAACAATGCGCCTGCATGCATATTTGACCCGTTTCGATTGATTTTTGTTACTAGGAGATTTTAAAAATAAAATCCATTTAAAGGATACTTCTTTAAAATCAATAGTGTACCACATATTCTTTTTTGTTACAGGCGATGTTAAATTTTCAGCTCTTTTCTCTAAAATGTACTTTGATAGGCCTCTCTCCCAGGAAAATGTAACTCTAAATTTGCTATGATTTAAGTGTTTTCCTGCAATTATTTCTGATATGTTAGCAGGGTATGATTATACTATTGAGTATCGTGAAGGTAAAAATAATTAAAAATGATGATACATTCTGTGTCGATACATGGCAGAAAATATAAATCTAATAAGTAATCTATCTGAAATTATATTAGTTTAAAATAATAATGATTGACGTATTTTTGCATAAACTATTGGAAAGTGCATAACTGAAGATCCAGTAAGAAAACAAATTTTAGAGTGGGTGTTACATAGATGGCCGTGAAAGCTTAAATCAGAGAAATACAAACCATACTTTTGAAGACGCCAGGAAATTTTTTGTTTTAAATTGTTTATTATGGCAACAAAGGATAATTATACCAAATAAATGTCGCGAATATACAGGGTACCGACTAAAGTCCTTACCTCTCGAACGCCTGCAGCTATAGTCATAAAAGTGGTGTCTAGATACTGTAAGTGACTGTGTGCTACTAGATGAGACTGCTTACAGCGTCACTTCCGTGCAAAATGGCAGAGTTAGCGTTCCTGTCTTGAAAATGGTACGGAATATGGGAAGAAGTGGTTTACAATGTTGTAGGGCATCATCGATTTAGTACAGAACGGCACCTTGTGAACATGAATGCTAAAAATAGAACGCTTAAAACGGGCATTTGTTTGTTCATGATTTACAAAACTTTGACGTCACAAAAATTGAACGAAAAAAGTAAAGATTATCTTTCGGACGATACACGAGACCGCATCACGACACAGTGGTATCGCTTATAATTCTCAATCGACAAGACTATGATCCAAACCCTGCGGGAGCATTCTTGTGCTGATTGTCTTTACAAAGATAGACAATATGCACATCGTACAAAATTGTGTCGCAAAACGTATCAACTCAACACAGCTTGAGTGAAATGTGTACATTATGTCACTGTGTATAAAACGTCACAATTGCTCACCTGAGACAGCCATAAAAGAGATATCTCCTTGGGGTTGTATGTTGAAGATCATGAAGCGATTTTTCCAAAATGAAAATTGCGACATGGTTCTACTGTAGGGTGAATGTGGGTGCAAGGTACAATTGGCAGCGCAGCTGTATCGGCAACGTTTCCTTGCAGGCCCGCATCCTTCAAAGAAAACCATCCTAAAGGTTGTGAAACGTTTAAGGGAAACAGGCTGTGTGATCAGCCGATCAGTTAAAGTAGGGCGGCAAGTACCACCTGCAGATGTATTGTCGTACGTCCTCACATATCCGAACAGCAACACAAGAAAATAAGTAAAAACTGCCGCCTCTCAATAAGTCGCGTTTGGAAAATTTGAAACGAATTAGGTGTTATTCATACCGACCAACAACTCACCAGGCATTACTGGACAGGGATTCCCAAAAACGTTATGCATGGTGCAACATTGACATGAACCAGATAGAGGTCCACTCAAAATTTCTTCGCAGATATTGTGTGATGAGGCATGATTTTCACGGAATGAAATGTACAATAAGCAAAACACTCATTACTGGGCGCTGGAAAATACTACATGTTCTGCCATCTTTCGACATCACATTCGGTTTTTGATTAAAGTTTGATATGGAATTTACAATAACAGGCTGATCGGCCCAGTATTTTACCACGGCAGGTTAACGTGCTCAAAATATTTAGAACTTCTGTTGGACGTAATAACCGAATTTGTTGAAAACCTATCGTTTCTTCAACACCTGGAGTGTATGGTTTCAACATGACGGCCTGTCTGTAGTAAGGACCACACTAGTAAAGCGGTCCCTGGTGGAGGAATTCGGGAAACAAATAATCGGGTATTGTGGTTCTGTAGATTGGCCTCCTCGTTAAGCTGGCCTGACTCCAATGGACTTTTTTCTGTGGAGATACTTTAAACAACAGGTGTATGGGACACCTCCGCCAACATTGCAGGACCTCCAACCATACATTACGGATGCTTATACCAACGTGTCACCCGCTATGCTACAACGTGTCTAACGTGATGTCCAGACAAGGATTCAGATGCGCATTGTAGCTGACGGAGAAAAGTTTGAACATCGAAAATAAATGTATCCTGTGATAACTAGTTGTTTTTTCTCTCTAAGATCGTTTCGTCACGTCACAGTGTACGTAATCGCTAACAAATAAATGCGTGATTTAAGCCTTCTGTTTTTAGCATTCATGTTCACAAGGTGTCTTTTCATACTAAATCAATGACGCTCTACATCTGTGTAATTCACTTTTCCCCCTTATCTCGTACCCTTTTGGAGATAGGAACGCTAACTCTGCCGTTTTGCATCACGTGGCGCTGTATATATATCGGTTTCATCTAATAGCGCATAGCCGCTTTTCTAAACCTAGACACCTTTATGACTATAGCTGCAGCTGTTCGGTAGTTAAAAGTGTGAGAAGGGCTTTAGCGGGCACCCTGTATGTTAAAATTACTTAATTATATCTAGAATCAAAGCTAAAGCTCGAGGTGTAATCTGGCGGCATAATATGATAAATAAATTGAACAAATGGTAAATTCTTGTAGTAGATACCAAATGTATGCTAGGGATAATCCTAATATAAGACCTTTAATATGGAAATCAGAATTAGCTTGGTAAAACACCTATATAAATTATTCCAGTCCTTTTGAAAGTAAATATTTTTTAGTAGTTGTCGATTCTTAAACAAAATAGTTAGAGAAACAGGTGGTAGCTAGTAATAGTAAATCAATTATCAGAGTATTACAGAGAATTGTTGCTACAGTTGGATTACTCGTAGAATTAGTCAGTAATAATGGGACCTCGGTCATAAGTTATGAATTTAGGGAATTTATTAAATTGAATGGAATTAAATGGACATTTACGCCATCGAACAAACAGAAAGGTATGTGCAAACTGTGAAAAATTGTCTTAAAAAGCGACAATATTAAACATTTTGGATCAACATTTCACCAAAATATTGTACAAGTGTAGCTGCCACCATAAAATGATTAAAACTTTCTCCACCCTGTGGTGCTTTATGTGAAATATAGTTTGGTTATAGGTTGAACCATGTTTTGTTAATATTTTTAACCATGATTTGTTAATATATTGAACCATGTTTTGGGAATTAGTTGTACCGTCATTTGGGAACAGGGTCGACCCATAAACTGAATTTTTGATGAATCATACTTTGAAACGAAGGTAGAACCAGAGATTTAATTTACGACAATGCTCATACATTTTTATGGAGACAATCTGAATCCTTTGTTTCGAAATTGAAACCAAATAAATTATATATATAAATTCATATCAATGCATAAAGAAATTAAATTGTCTGCAAACACAAATCTAATGTAAAACAATCTGTTTAAGGCATTTTGTTTGCAGGTAATTAATGTAATACATCTGAAAATTTTACAATTGCCAATTAAGATATATATACATGTTAGGTTGCATAAAATTTGCACCACACAAGTGAAACATTGCAGCTGGATGTATCAAAATTGTAGAATATTGGCATTGACAGGCTGTGTTACTTTGCAGTTGAAAATGGGCCTATATCCCTCGTGTTGATAATTGGCCATCATAAACAGAACCAAACAGAACGGCAGTTGATAAATTTAATCAACTACATTAATTTGTTGGTAGTAGTTGAGATTGGCTAACTCCAATCGGAACACCAGAGATTCCTTAAGCAGTCGAATTATACTCCGATAGTCAGATCATACGAGTAGTAAGGTAAAAGATTAAGAAATCTGGTGGTTTCACCATTAAAACAGAGCCCAATGTCACTTTTAACAGGTTTATTTAATCACACATCAAAACGTAAACAACTCCCACATTACGTCAGTTTCCGTTTAGCCCTCAAGCTAGAGCACAAATCACTACTTTATGATAAAATGATTTTAATCAACAAATTTAGACTATCTACTAGACGCTAAGACACCTGGTAACAGAGTTTAAAATAATCGAACAACACAGAAGTCTCGTCTCTGAGCTCATGCGTGCCTGCGTAGAAAGACAGATTTGAATGTAAACTTCAGGAGCGAACCACCCAGCAAAAGACGTACCGTAACTCAGCCAATGGCGAGAGAGAGAGAGGCGTAATATGAAAGGAATTCCGTATGTACTCACGGAAGGATTTCGATGTAAAAAGTCCGACACTGGCAATTGCGCGGGAAGACGATTCGTAGAATAAAATTAGGAATGAAAACAGTAAAAATGGCTTTTAAAAACATTCGAAAATAAAAGCAATTTATCTCAGAATAATACAGTTTCGGTAGCTGGTAAAAATTTATGAAGTGATTAAAGGGTTTAAATTAAGATTTCGAATAAGGTAATTAATAATATACGCGTTTTAAGTTTCAAAGAAATTAACTACAATTAAATAATAGAAAAATAATGAATATGACAGAAAATTATAAATATTGAAAAGTAAAATTTTTATATAACAATATCCCCGCCCTCTAAAAACCGATGAACTGGTAGATCCGGGACCGACAAGTTCATTAGGGAAAAGCATGAGTTCGTATTACAATGGAGTTACCAGGTAGTTCTAGTTAATGTTAAAAATTTTCTCTGATTCTGTCAAGGCTAAATCGATAATTTATGTCATAAACGTGAGTATGTGTGAATTGATTTTTAGAATACAAGTACTAGGTTGAACAAAAAGTTCTGGGAAATTTGTGAAAGTTGCGTTATTATGCGCAAATCAACAACAAAAGCAACAAGGACTATTCTTCAATGTAGAGACCATCATAGTCCACGACTTTCTGCCATCGTTCTGCCACATTCTGGATTTGCTGGAAGTACCGTGCGGCTCCTTGGAATCGAAAAATCTTGACATGCTTCTTCAACTTCATTAAAGGATTCAAATCGACGACCCTTGAAAAAGTTTTGCATTGATCGAAAGAAACCATAATCGGATGGAACCACGTCTGGACTGTAGAAGGGATGTGGAAGATTTTCAACGCCGTCCAACAGTGCAAACTCGTCCTTATATTATAAATTTCCCAGAACTTTTTCCTGAACCTAATACAATATAAATATTTTTGTAACATAGAGTAACTTATGTACAAAATAAAAGCCTAGGACATTCTTTAGAAAATTACAGTTATTTCCAATCACGATTAAACTTTATTTTAATCTTCATAACTTAGGAGTTTTCCTTACAATTTACAGGCTAGATAACAAGTAGTAAGCTCATAAACAATGAAAAAACATGAATAAAAAAAAGGTAACAATAATAATAATTTTTTTAAAAAATTTAAAAATATGTACAAAAATTTCAACTTAGTACCATTCTCCGTCAGTTTTTTAGCTGGAATGACTTAATCTCCTGATACTATGCTTCAGTTTATCGAAATTTGAGTATGAATTCAAAATTGAATATTTTTGACACTTTCTCACAACAATTGTAAAAAAGTATAACTATATTCAACACCATAGTAGTGCCTTATTATTACCAATGTTTAATAGGTTCTCTAGTAAGTCCTACGATTTCATTATCTTCAGAAGTTATCAACAGTATTAAAATACTAAATTTACTTTCAGAGTATACTCATTTAATAACTTCATTAATTTATAAAACTTTGTGTATTAAATTACAGCTTTAATATTACAGCATCAATGCATAAGTATTCACAATACTCAAAAATACTCTTTCTTACTTTTCTTTTATCATTATACTCAATAATAATCTTCTTTATAATTTTTATCATACAATAAATAACAATATTAATAATAATTCAACAATAATTTTCAAATCTCTCATCAATAACTTTATATACTTGAGAAGATATAATTTAATTCATCATTTTCTTAATATCAGTGAGGGTTGAAAATATACTTGATCATAAAATATTCTTTTCTTGAGAAAGGAAAAAAAAATAATACATAAAGTAAATAAATAAAAAGTAAATAAAAAAAGTTTTTGGAAATTTATCATCAATTCATTAGGCTTATGTGACAAGTTCTTCAATGAAAGTGGGACCTTGAAGTATTCTTAAGAAAAGTTTCATATAAGTTCAATTATGATTATTACTAGAAAAAATTATTCTATTATTATATTTTACTTAATTTAATTTAATCTGGTTAATTTAGTATTAAATTAAATTAAATTAAATTTATTAGTCTAATCTAATTCAATCCAGTACAAGAAATTATTAAATTAAATTTAATTTACTAGTCTAATCTAATTCAATCCAGTACAAGATATTCCCAACTCAAAGCAGCCAATTTTTGCCTGCAAGTAGAGAGGAAAAAGACAGTTCAATTCTAAAGGCGGTGGCGGCTGGCCAAATGATTGACAGGAGGCGAGGTTGAGTGATTGACAGATGGGGGGATTAGAGGATGATTGATGGGGGAGATAAGATTCCAGACCAGGGATGTAGTGGAGGGTATACGGGGGTATACGCCGTATACCCTCTGGATTTTTTTAAGGAACACCGTATACCCTCTGTTTCTCAAGAAAGCTACATCAAATACACTGTAGGGTATACGCTCTGCCTTGAGCGTATACCCTCTGTTTTTTTTTACGACTACACCACTGTTCCAGACAGATTGATGCCCATCGCCTGTTGGCATGCACTAGCAGAGGGTTTTGTGGAGTTAGAACAAAGGAAAGCGTAAATGAGGGTGATTAATACTGTATAGAAGGTAATTTAGGAAGCGAATTAATTAAGAGTCTACTGTAAGAGAGCTGTTTAGGAAAGAGATTAATGAAGAGTCTGCTGTAAGAGAAAGGTAGAACACAGGAAAGATAATTAATGATTAGGACAATTGTATTAGAATAGATGGGTTAAGGAAAATATCGCATGCAATACATTAAAAAACTAACCTGCAGAAGCGTGGAGACACGTCTTTACTATCCGACACCCGCGAGACAACTGAGCAAAGGGACGTCCGTAAGCCGGTTTCATCAACATGAGGAGCTGGCTTCTAATTGGTTGAGAATCCAACCTAGGGGCAGCACATTCGTTTTGCTTGAGTGGATAAACACGAGCGCCCTCTCTTGATAGAATTTTTTCATTGAAACTCACTTGGGATGATGTCAGACTATTTTTTGAAGGAGCTGTTGAAATAAAGAGATTAATACATATAAATAAGTTTATAATTATTTTTTTTATTCAGTAATTATTTTAGAGATTACTTTCAAGATTACAAATTCCAAAACACATACTCGGAGCCAAATACAAGAAAGTCGCGAAATTTGGCTATATTTGTCGAAAAAATATGCATACAGAATGTGAAAGAATTTTTTAGAAATTCTTAAAAGAAGTCGAGATACATGGTTAAATCAATCAGAGTTGAGCTAAAAATGTAATTTGGAAGGACGGAAATATACAGTGAGAATATTATATCGAGTTGAACACAAAGCTAATTTTGACCGAGCATAGCTCGATCATCCCCGCTTGTTCTAGTGATGTTTGATAATTACTTTTTTTATGCTTTTAATGTGAAATGTTTGGCACTTAAATAATAGAGTGTGTTTTAAATTTTACACTATTAAACAAAATTACAATTTAAAGAAATAATTTTAGCGAAATAAAGACAAAATAACTCACTAAATATGAAAATATGATTAATCTTTCACGTGATTTTGGACTTTTTGAATGCTTTCATTATATATTTCACATCTAGAGACAAATCCGAAGGTGTTACGGTTTTTTATTCAGAAACGTATGAAATTGACAGAGGTTGTTATTCTGAAATTAAGAGATCGAAAGACGCTTTTCAGTTTTTAGTAAAAGCAGAAGATCTTTCAGCAAATACTTCCAAAGTTCGCGTTTTGAATCAAATTTCCTGACATGACAACAAAAGTAAAAAAGCCGGTCGTTACGTTACCAAAATCGCTTATAACTAAATATCTAATTTACTTATCGAAAAATGGAAAACTCATTTCGATTTTAAATCGCTTCAATAGTCAGACCTGCCAATTTTATGCCTTTACGTTTAAAAATTAATCTGAAAATGTGTTAGAAAGATTCCAGGGAGCATGAGAACACTTTTATGTGTATTTATATGTACAAATTAATTAAAATTAACTGTTACAAAGAAATTTCATTTTACCTTCAAGTCCTTCTGTAATATCGGCGAAAGGTATGTCTGTCAGCTCATGAAATACGTGCTGGTCCTCACTTTTCTGGCAAAGCAGTGTCCAGGCATAATGCTTAGAAGCAGGAGACAGTACTCGCACATGTCAAAATGCTAAATAAATAAAATTATTTTCTGTAATATTTATATATATTAAAACAAGAAATCGATAAAAGTAATCATTACCTTTCACCTAAATGCTTAGTAAAATTCAATTCCGAGAAATTTGCCAATACTGCATTATCTTTTCTATCTATCATTACATTGTCTGTTTCGCTATCTAAATTTATAAATTCATTTCTGTGCAGAAACTGAACGGCGGGCGGAAAGGTTCTGTAGTATCCATTTCTTTCCACTACAGAAACTATTCGAGTATTTTTTTAATTTCTTACTTTCAACAATGTCAGATAAGATAGGCATGAATAAAGCTTAACATCCAGGTCTAAGACTCTGATGACACCATATACCTCCAGTACATGTGGATGTTGTAATGTACACCAATACAGGTCTTCATTGGCCAGATATCCTCTCTTTGTACAATTTCAACTAAAAAAGAGAAAAAAAAAGCAATTTATCAAATTACAACGACCATTTGGAAAATGATTTTTTCGAAGACTAAAATTTAAGACATAAAAAATCGCACGGAGTTTATCATACATTACGTACGCCATGAATTAAACATTAATAGTGTTATTACACGTAAAAATTCCAAGCGACAAAAATCACCTGCGACTCATACTTATTATCCACCAGAAACTTATGTGTTATACAAGCATTTTGTTGGCTGCTCGGGAAAAGGCTTTTTCATCGTCAGATTTCTTGGAAATCTAGAATCTATTTTAAATAAAATTTCATTCTTAAACTTCTAAACATCCCACAATATTACTTTTTACACCGTCGTATAGAGAAAAAAATGTACTTTTAAATACAGTTTGTTTGAAAGTTGTATCTCAATTTGTTTCTGAGTTATTACTTTTTTTTGCAGTTTTTATTACTTTTTTGTCATAGTGGCAACAGAAGGTATCCATCTCTGTTGAAAGTAAAGAGAAATACAGATTACTGTATAGCCCAATCAGAAAACGAATAAAATGCGGATTAAACCAATAAAAACCTTCAGATATGCTTTTCATTTCCCATCCTGACGAGAACAATAACCATTTTTCCAAATGGTTAATAACTTCTCTTCAGCTGGATCACGGAATGCAATTGCATCTACAAAGGATCCTCATCAAGGAAACTTCAGGATCTTGTATCCTCTATTCTCTAAATACCAGATGACGGTTTTTCTTGATGGAGACATGGCTAGTTATTCATATTAACTATCACGAACAGAACGAGTAAAAGATTATAATAAAAAGAACAGGTTAAAAAAATACTCGAATATTACAAAATATTTTCGAAGTATTTAAAAATTGCAAAAGCATTTGTAGACTACTTTGATCAAAGTGACAATTGTACATCTTATACTATTTAGTGTTAATTCTGAAGGCATTGTTTGAAAATCAACAATGTACGAAGTATCACGCGTCCTCTGTTGCACAACATTGTTAACAAGTAATTATTGTTTGCATCTTTCTATAAAAACAAATTAATCTTAACAATGTCTGATTGTTACCACAATTGCATGGGGATTGATGTGGGCGATGCAAATCATAGTCCAAAAGACTCACTGTTAACCCCTTGGGGACGAGCGACACGTATACGCCGCATGAAGCGCTCAGAATCTTTGTTTTGCCTCACCAGTAAAATTTTACTGTAAAATTTGCTTTATTTAATCAGCGCATTTTCTCGATTCAAGAAGACATAAATTTCTGTTCTTATAAAACGATGACAAAAGATTAAAAATTTCGTAAAAGGCTCCCGTCCCGCAGGGGTTAAGAACACAGAGTAAGTAACTGTCTTTTGATGATATATATTTCCCTACAGTATTTCTGGAATATTCTGAAGATTTATGCACTGCGCTGATTCTTATTTTCAAAAAAGGATTCTCTTCTTATTTCCTACTTATTTCACACACAATTAGTGCAATTTAAGGTAATTTTGAATAATTTAAGGGTACAACGGACTTTCAAACTCATTTTTTTTATTATTTTTATGTTGCACTTTAAACACTATTCAAGGGTATAAACTATATGATAAATGGCATATATTTATCACTGAAGAAATTAAAAGAAATTGGTGAAAACTAAGAAACTTTCCTGAATATTTTAAGCATCATAAAGAACTTTTCAAAATGTCCCATGCGCATTTCATATCATTTAAAAATCCCCCATATTTTTATGGCAGTTTGGTTTACATATTTAAACAACACTATGCATTGGATTTTTTATATTTGAAGGTAACGGTATGAGAAAAATACATTCAAAATTTTATGAAATTTTCATCATTATATTTCTGCATTTAACCAACTTTATGTTTTACAATTACATTTATTTAAAAAAGCTATGCACAGTTTTATTTTTATATGTAAAACAAACTAGCATAAAAAAAATATTAGGATTTTAATTGATATGGAATGCGCATGAGGCATTTTGAAAAGTTCTTCAGTATGCCTAAAATATTCAGATAAATTCATTATTTTTTTCCAATTGTTTTATTTTTATTTGTTGTTTGACAAATGTATGACATAATTCATATTGCGTCCCTTTGAATAGTACTTAAAAGGCGCTTTAAAAAAATAAAAATTGAGTTTTAAGATCCCTTGTTTCTTGATATAAAATTAAAATTGTGCATTGAATTTTATATATTTGAATAACTTATATTATAAAACTAACAAAAATTG
The DNA here is from genome assembly GCA_963932465.1 of Maratus speciosus. Classification (NCBI taxonomy): domain Eukaryota; kingdom Metazoa; phylum Arthropoda; class Arachnida; order Araneae; family Salticidae; genus Maratus; species Maratus speciosus. The sequence goes on along the minus strand of OZ010799.1, from coordinate 389,378,693 downwards.
TCTGTTTATATAAACCTTTTCTTAAAAACGGCTCTAACAATTTTCACTAAATTTTGTATTTTACTATTGTCGAGCACGACTAGACCATTGACCTAGGCCACATGTTCGATTAAATTCGATTAGTTGTTCATTATTGGTCGGGATCAGGCTAATTCGATATAAAACTTCTCAATCGATTTTGATGCTATTGGGCTAGATCACATGTTAAAAAAATTTTGAGTAGTGGGTCATTTTGGGTCACTGTGGATAAAGACTATTTTATCTAAAAAGGGCTCTAACGATTTTGAATAAATTTTGTGTTCTACAGTTTTGTATCACGGGAAGACCATTTGGCTAAGTCACATGTTCTAGAATATTCCATTAGTGGTTCATTTTAGGGTCACTGTGGGTCAAGCTAATATTATCTTAAAATCGGCTCAACGGATTTTGAGTAAACTTCGTTTTCAACCGTTTTCGAGCACAAGAAGACCATTGGGATCAGTCACATATTCGAGAAAATGTGATTAGTGGGTTATTTTGGGTCACTACGGACCAGGGTCAAGCTAATTTTATCTAAAAATCAGTCTTAGCGATTTTAACTAAATTTTGTATTCTACCATTTTTAGGTACCAGAAGGTGATTGGGCTGGGCTACATGTTCGAGAAAATTTTATTAGTGGGTCATTTTAGGTCTCTACGGGTCAGGATCAAGCTAAGTTTATCTAAAAAACGGCCTAAACGAATTTGACTAAATTTTGTTTCCTTCAGTCTTAGATTAAGTGAAGACCGTTGGGCTAAGTTGCACGTTTGAGAAAATTCGATTAGTGTGTCATTTTTGAGTCACTACGGGTAAAGCTAAAAAGTGGCTCAATCGAGTTTGACTAATTTTTATATCTTGCTGCTTTGAATTAGTAGAAGACTATTGGACTAAGTCATATCTTTCAGAAGATTCGATTAGTGGGTTATTTTTGGCTTACTACGGGTCGAGTTAATTTTTTCTGAAAAATGGCTCTCAGGATTTTGACTAAATTTTGTATCCTACCATTTTAAGGTACTGGAAGATCTTTGAGTTAGGTTACATGTTCGAGAAAATTCGATTAGTGGATTATTTTGTGGTCAATCCGGGACAGTGCATTTCAATGCGAGTAAAGATTGAAATAATTATTAAATTTTTGATCAGTGGGCAATAAACGAAATCACGAAATTGCAAAAATTCGCCAAATCTGGTGCTATTTGAGGAAATGTTTACGACACTTGAGCGGGAAAATCGACTTTCTACTAATATCAAAAATCAAATTTGGCACGAAATGTAGAAAATTCGCCAAGTTTGTCAGTTTTTCCAAATTTTGACTACTTTTGGTGAAAAAGTAGGCTTTCAGAATCTGAAAGAAGTTTTCAATAGGAGGAGTTATACATGATTCAACCAATTAGGGTACATATAACGTTCATGAACAACAGTGACGTTGTCGCGTACAACGCATACCATTGGGGAAATATAACTGTCACATCAACAACATGTTTTATCGAATTGAACACAAAGCTAATTGTAACCGAGCTTAGCTCGGTCTTTCGTGCTAGTTGAAATTTAAACACGGATAGGAATGTAAAATTTTCATATAAGAGAAATAAGTCATTTTCCTTTTTGAAATCAAACTTTTTAAATACATGCAAAATGAGAAAACTGTCTATAATATTTGATATGACTAAAAATTAATATTCAATTATTCCAAAAATAACTTTAAAATAACAGGCAATTATAATTTAAAGTCACTTACAATTCAAACTTAACCAATCGATATTAATTCAGTTTTAAAAATTATACAAATTTTATTAATCTTTGATAATTACTTTTTTATGCTTTTAATTAATGTGAAACATTTAAAATTTAAATAACAGAGTATATTTTAAATTTTACACTATTAAGTAAAATTACAATTTTAAGAAATTATTTTAGCGAAATAAGGATGAAATAATTCACAAATACGATTAATATTTCACGTGATTTTGGACTTTTTGAACGTTTAAATTACATATTGCACCTTTAGAGTTAAAGATGTTCTCAAATCCGAAGAGGCTGCTTTCAGACATACTTTTAAATTGATTTTTGCTCGGAAACGCTTGAACTTGACAAGTGTTGTTACTCTGAAATTATGTGATCGAAAGATGTTTTTCATTTTTTAGTACAATCGTAAGATCTTTTAATAAAAACTTCAAATTTTCGCATTTTGAACTGAATTTCACGATATCAAAACTAAAACAAGAATATCGTTCATCACGTGACCAAAATCGCTTATAGCTCAATAACTTATTTATTTATAAAAAAAATGAAAACCACATTTCAATTTTAAATCTCCTTAATAATCAGGTATGTCAGTTTTATTCCTTTACGTTTAAAATTAAGTCTGAAATATGTTAGAAAGTTTTGCGTTTTTGAGAAGGAACTTGAGAATACTATTATGTCTTTAAAAATGTACAAATGAAATAAAATTAACTGTTCCAAGGGAATTTCGTTTTACCATTAATTCCTTTTTTTACATCGGAGAAATACGTGCTGATCCTTGCTTTTCTGTCAAAGACTATTGGGCTAGACCACATGTTAAAAAAATTTCGATAAGTGGGTCATTTTTCATAGATAATTTTATGTAAAAACGGCTCTGATAATTTTGACTAAATTTTGTATTTTACAGTGTTGGATTATGAGAAGATAGTTGAGCTAAGTGACGTGTTCTAGAAAATTCGATTAGTGGATTAATTTAGGGTCACTGTGGATCAAGCTAATATTATCTTAAAATCGGTCAACCGATTTTCCCTAAATTTCGTATTCAACCGTTTTCGATCACGAGAAGACCGTTGGGCTTGGTCACATGTTAGAGAAAATTTGATTAGTTGGCCAATTTGTTTCACTACGGACCAGAGTTACGCTAATTTTATTATAAACAATTCTAACGATTTTGACTAAATTTTATATTCTACAGTTTTTAGGTACTAGAAGATGATTTGGCTTACCGATTCGTTTTACCATTAATTTCTTTTTCTAACATTGGCGAAAGGTGAGTCTGCCAGCTCATAAAATACGTGCTGATCCTTGCTTTTCTTGCAATGTAGTGTCCAGTATAATGTTTTGCAACAGCAGATTGTACTCCCACGTGTCAAAATGCTCTCCTTGGACGTTCTTGCCGGTATGATTAATGGAACATTCTGGGAGTGGAAGACGATTGGCGAAATTAATCTATAACAGAAAAAATGTATCAATTATAACAACAAAAACGATTTTACTGAAAGTAAAATTTGGGAAATATGTGACAGCAAAATTGGAGCTCGATTGTTTTTCCTAAAACATTATTAAGAATTGAAATAATTTAATTTTAAAGATGTTTTTCAAATATCTTGCTCAGATATGTATATTTCAAGAGCTATTTGATAAGCTGTACTTCTATAGTAGCAATATATTTTGTCGAATTATTAGCTGATTGAGATATCAGCAAAGAACGTATTTATAATGCTCTCTATTTTTTCTTTTTCAATGGTATATAAAACAGAAATACGACATTTCTTATTTCTTTAGAAGCACTCTATATCTCTATTCAGACCAATGAGAACGCTCTATAACATATTCAAGTAATCGTTTCCAGTAAAAACGGTGGAGTGACTCTGGATATTTTGTTTCAGATTTTTAAAAGTGAATACTTAATACAATAATAAATATAAGTAATATTTTAGGAAATAATTATATAGATTTTATGCAACCCTTGGTTGTTATATGTAATTTTCTCCAATATTATTACATCATTTTATTAAATATCGATTAACCAATATTTCGTTTCCCCCTTTTTATTAAACACTGATTCCCATTTTAACTTTTAGAGGAGTAAGATTTCTTACGCACACCTGAATTTTCAATCTAGTGGAATTAAACCTCTTAATAAGAGGTAGGGGAGATGGGGGCACATGTGAACAGGGGGCACATGTGAACATCGCAGTTTTTCAATAGTTATTATAAGTTTTTTTATTTGAAAAAAATTACCAAAGATGGCAGCACCTGTAGACATATGGTAAAAATTTTTTGAAGCTTTTTGACATTTTGTTTGTCTTTAGTAGCCAAAACACTGTTTGTAGATGTCAAATGTAAAATGTCGGTTTCAACTTTGGTAAGTGATAAAGTTTATTTATTTAATTAGTTATTCGAATTTTAATGTTTTAACATATACTATGACTACTATTGAATATTTTGGATAAAGTTGTTTTGTTTCCTAAAACTGATAAATGTTAATTATTTATCAATTTAACTCTAGCAGCCATGCGGGGCACTTGTGAACAGACTAGTTGGGGCAGATATGAACAGTTCACAAAAATCAAAATCTTTCTCTGTTGTGCGAATAGAAAGAATTGATAATGATAAAATGTATGTTAAATTCCCGAGAAAGAATCTCAGATCCAATTCATATAATTTCCGTGAAATAGTAGACATTTCTGTCATACAAAAAAGTGATATTGTATTGAAACTTCCACTTCTACATTTGTCAGGAAGTACACAAAGAGCAAGAAGCTCATTTGAGTTCAATTATAATTTAAATAAATTCAATGTTTCCTAAAATGCAATAAGTGTTATCTACTATTTTAGTAAACGGTTTAAAACAATATTTTTTATGCATTGTTAATACAAAGAATATTATGACAAACAACTTTGTATTTTTTTTCTTTTCATTAGTCTCAAACTTGCTGTGATGGCTTACTTCCATCTCTCAAACAACAGCTATGAATAGGATAATTTGAATTGGGATGGATATCAGTAACATTCTTAAAATGTAAAATTTTCAAATTGATAACTAATATAATTCTTGGGTATGGTGTCAGAACAGCTTTATATATATTTAGTTTCATTTTAAAATCTTTTGTTTAAACATGTCACTCAGAAACTAGAAAAAAATATTTTTTATTTTATTTATGGTGAATTTAACTGATAATATAAATAATGGTTATGATAACAAATTAATAACAGGAGAAAAAGCATGTCAAAGGATATTTTTTCCTTGTGTTCACATGTGCCCCACGAGTGTTCACAACTACCCCGCTGATGGGGCACATGTGAACAATTTTTTGAATTTATAAAACTATTAAAAAATGTAAGAAAAACTATACAGGTGATTAAAAAAAATTTCCATGTGTAAAAGAAAGTTCTGTTTACTATACTGACTAGTTTTTATTTATAAGAATTAATCCAATTATGAGAAAAATATATATTTATGCGAACTGTTCACATGTGCCCCCATCTCCCCTACTTCCTAAACTGCAAATAAGACGTATTCTAGTAAATGTTAATGAGACTATAAGAAGAAACATACATTTACAAATTAAATCTCTATTTTAATAGCCAGAGGATAAAGATAAAACTTTATTTAGCCATGTTTATTATTTATTTGAAAATTATCTTAAATGCTTGTTTTCTTATTTGTAAAATCTACAAAAAAAAATGTAATATTTATAAATATTAAAAACCAGATATAGATAAAAGCAATGATTACCTTTCAACTTAATTCTTAATGAAATTCAATCCCTTGAAATCTGCCAGTACTGCATTAACTTCTCATCTATCATAACATTGTCTGATTTAATATCTAAATTTATAAATCCATATCTGTGCAGAAACTGAACGGCGGAGATATTCTGTAGCATTCATTTCTTTCCACTACTGACACTTTCGAGACTTTTTTTAATTTTTTACTTTCAACAATGTCTTCTAATACCCAGATAGGATAGGCATGATGTAAATCTCAAGGTCCAGTTCTTGGACTGTGATGCCATACCTCTCATACATGTGGATTTTGTAATGTACACCAATAATACGAGTCTTCATTGGTCAGATATCCGCCTTTTGTGCAATTTTATCTAGAACTTCTCTTCCAGCTGGGTCACGGAATGGAATCACATCTACAAAGGATCCTCTTCCAAGCCACTTCAGGATCTGGTATCCTCTATTTTCTATATACCGGACGACGATTATTCTTTGTCGAAACTTGGTTAGTTATGTATATCAACTATCGGGAGTCAACTATAAAAAGATTTTAACAAAAAGAAGAGTTTAAAAAATACTCGAATATTACAAAATATTTTTGAAGTACTTAAAAATGGCAAAAACTCTCGTAGACTACTTTGATCGCAGTGACAATGGTACATCTTGTATTGTTTAGTGTTAATTCTGAAGCATTGTTGGAAAATCAACAATGTATGAAATATCGCGCATCCTCTGTCCAACATTGTTAGAATATAAAACAATGTTTGCATCTTTCTTTAAAAACAAAATACTCTTAACAATCTCCGATTGTTACCATAAAAACCTGGAGGAGAGGGGAATTATCTAGGGTGATGCAAATCATAGTGTAAACGACGTACTATTATGAAAACATAGAGGGAAACTGTCTTTGGATGATATATGTTTTTCTAGAATATTTTTAGAGTATTCCGATGATTTATGCACTGCACTGATTCTTACTTAAAATAAGACGTTCTGTTCTTATTTCCTACTTATTTCACACACAATTTGTACAATTTAAGTTAATTTCGAATAATTAAAGTTTACAAAAGACCTTCAAACTAGTTTTTTAATTATATTTAAATTGCACTTTAAATACTATTCAAGGGAACATTGTATGAAATATGGCATATATTTATTGCACAAGAAATAATAAAAAAATGGCGAAAAATGAGGAACTTTCCTGAATATTTTAAGCGTTATGAAGAAGTTTTCAAAATGGGCCATGCGCATTTCATACCCATTAAAATTCCCAATATTTTTTATGGCAGATTGGCTTACATATACAAATAAAACTGTGCATCGAATTTTTTACATTTGAATATTATGGTAAGAAAAAAATATTTTCTAAATTTTATGAAATGTTCAGCATCCTATTTCTGCACTTAACTACCTTAACTTTTCCAAATGCATTTAGTTTCAAAAAGCTAACTGCCATAAAAATATTGGGGATTTTAATTGATGTGGAATGCACATGAGGCATTTTGAAAAGTGCTTCACAATGCTTAAAATATAAAGAATAATTCATTATTTTTCTCCAATTTTTTTTATTTATTATGTGATAAATATATGCCATAATTCATATTGTGTCCGATTGAATTGTGTTTAAAAAGCAATTTAAAACAAAATAAAATTGAGTTTGAAGGTCCCTTGTTTCCTTATATACAAATAAAACTGTGCATTGAATTTTATATATTTGAATATCTTTTATTATAATAACGAGAAAAAATTGCGTGTGAGTGTAAATTTTATCTTAAAAAGGGCTCTAACGATTTTAACTAAATTTTGTATTTTACCATTGTTGGACATGAAAAATCATTGGGCTAGGTCACTCGTTCGAGAAAATTCGAATAGTGGGTCAATGTTTGTCAAGGTCCGGCTAATTATATATAAAAACGGCTCAATGATTTTGACTAAATTTTGTATCCAACCGTTTTCGAACACGAGAAGACTATTGGGCAAGATCACATGCTAAACAAAATTCGATAAGTAGGTCATTTTTGGGTCACTACGGGTCAAGATAATTTTATCTAAAAAACGGTACTAACGAATTTGACTAAATTTTGTATTCTACAGTTTTTAATTACGAGAAGACCGTTAGGCTAAGACACGTGTTCTAGAAAATTAGATTAGTGGATCAGTTTAGGGTCACTGTGGGTCAAGCTAATATTATCTTAAGATCGGCTCAATCGATAATATCTAAATTTCGTATTCTACCGTTTTAGTGCAAGAGAAGACCATTGAGTTTGGTCACATGTTCGATACAATTTTATTAGTGAGTCATTTTGGATCGGTATGGGTCAAGATAGTTTTATCTAAAAGACGGCTTTAACGATTTTGACTAAATTTTGCATTCTACAGCTTGAATTACGAGAAGACCCTTGAGCTAAGTCACATGTTATAGAAAATTCGGCTAGTGGATAAATTTAGGGTCACTGTGAGTCAAAAAAATTTTATCTTAAAATCGACTTAACCGATTTTAACTAAATTTCGTATTCAATTATTTTAAAGAAAGAGAAGACCATTGGGCTTGGTCAATGTTCCAGAAAATTTTATTAGTGGGTCATTTTGGGTCACTACGGATCAGGGGTAAGCTAATTTTATCTTAAAAACAATTTTAACGATTTTGACTAAATTCTATATACTACGGTAGTAGTAGGCGATTGGGTTGGGTCACATGTTCGAGAAAATATTACTAGTGGGTCATTTTGGGTAACTACCGGTCAGGGTCAAGCTAATTTTATTTTAAAATTGCTCTAACGAATTTGTCTAAATTTTGTATTTTTTAGATTTAGATTTTAGACTGTTGGGCTAAGTCACACGTTTGATAAAATTCGATTAGTGTGTCATTTTCATTTCACTATGGGTAAAGCTACTGTTATCTAAAAAGTGGCTCAATCAATTTTGACTAATTTTTATATCTTGCTTCTTTGGATTACGAGGAGACTATTGGGCTAAGTCACATGTTTGCGAAAATTGGATTAGTAGATCATTTTGGGTCACTACGGGTCAAGTTAATTTTTCTGAAAATCGGCTCTATGGATTTTGACTAAATTTTGTATCCTACCATTTTAAGGTACTGGAAGATCTTTGAGTTAGGTTACTTCTTTGAGAAAAATCGATTAGTGTGTTATTTTGAGGTCATTCGGGATAGTGCATTGCAATGTGAGTAAAGGTTGAAACAATTATTAAATTTTTGAACAGTGGACAATAAACGAAATCTCAAAATTGGGAATAATTCGTCAAATCTGATGCTATTTGGTGAAAAATGCGACATTTGAGCGGAAAAATTGACTCTCTAAATGAAGGAAAGTCGCCAAGCTTGTGAGTTTTTGCTAAATTCTGACTACGTTTGACGAAAAAATTGGCTTTCAGAATCTAGAAGAATTTTCCAGAAATTCTCAATAGGAGGAGTTATGCATGATTCAACCGATCAAAGTACATACAACTTTCTTGAACAACAGTGACGCTGTAACGTACAACTCTACCTTCTGAGGAAATATTACTGTCACATCAACGACGATGTTCAACACAAAGCTCATTTTAATCGAGCTTATCTCAGTCTTTCGTGCTAGTTGAAATTTAAACACGGATAGTATTGTGAAATTTTCATACAAGACAAATAAGCTATCTTCTTTTTTGAAATCAAACTTTTTAAATACATGCAAAAAAGAGAACTGTGTTTAGTATTTGATATTACTAAAAATTAATATTTACTTATTTCAACATTAAATTAAAAATAACAGACAATTACAATTTAAAGTCAGTTACAATTCAAATCTAACCAATCGATTTTGATTCAGTTCATCAATTTAACATTATATAAATTCTATTAATCTTTGATAATTACATTTTTTATACTTTTAATTAATGTGTAACGTTTAAAACTTAAATAACAGAGTATATTTAATATTTTACACTATTAAGGAAAACTACAATTTAAAGAATAATTTTAGAGAAATAAAGACGAAATAATGCAACAAATACAATTAATCTTTCACGTTCTTTTGGACTTTTTGAAAGTTTTCATCATATATTTCACATTTAGAGTTAAAGTTCTTCTCAAATCCGAAATGGCTACTTTCAGACACATTTTTAAATTGATTTTTGTTCGGAAACGCATTAAAATGACAGGTTTTATTATTCTGAAATTATGTGATCGAAAGATGTTTTAGTAAAGGCAGAAGGAAAACCGGTCGTCATGTGACCAAAATCGCGTATAACTCAATAATTATTTTATCTATCAAAAAATGGAAAACTCATTTCAATTTTAAATGTCTTCAATAATCAAGTCTGCTAATTTTATGCCTTTACGTTTAAAAATGAGTCTGAAATTTCTTAGAAAATTTCGCATTGATGAGCAGGGAACTTAAAAGCAACTTTATGTCTCTTTATATGTACAAATAAAATAAAATCAACTGTAGCAAAGACATTTCATTTTACCTTCAAGTCCTTCTGTTATATAGGCGAAAGTTGAGTCTACCAGCTCATGAAATACGTGCCGATCCTCGTTTTTCTGGCAAAGTTGTGCGCAGTCATAAAGTTTAGTAACAGCAGTGATGGAACAGCTGCGCCAATTGCTCCAGTTGCGCAAAATCGATAATGCTGCGCGTTTCTGCGCCAAAACGATCATTTTTCAACAAAATTGCGCCCAACTTCGCCAATTCAATAATAATTCTTGAGCCAAATCGATCATTTTCCACCCGAATTTCGTCAAAAGATTGCGAAAAACATGCGAATTTGGTCAAAAGATCGCGAAAAACACGCGATGTTTCTCAAATGATGGCGAAAAAAAGTGAATTTTAACAAAGGACCGCTAATTTCGCCAAAAAACGAACAAAACGTGGTCAAAAGATCGCGAAAAAACGTGATTTCGTTAAAAGATCGCGAATAAAACGCAAATTTTGTCGAAAGATCGGGAAAAACACGCGAATTTTGTCAAAAGATCGCAAAAAACACGCGAATTTCGTCAAAAGATCGCGAAAAACACGTGAATTTCGTCAAAAGATCGTGAAAAACACGCGAATTTCGACAAAAGATCGCGAATAAAATGCGAATTTCGTCAAAGGATCGCGAAAAAAAAACGAATTTTGTCAAAAGAGCGCTAACTTCATCAAAACACGGTCAAAAGATCGTGAAAAACACGAAATTTTCGTCAAAAGATCGCAAAAAACACGCGAATTTCGTCAAAATATCGCGAAAATCACGGGAATTTCGTCAAAAGATCGTGAAAAAGACGCGAATTTCGACAAAAGATCGCGAATAACATGCGAATTTCATCAAAGGATCGCGAAAAAAACGAATTTTGTCAAAAGAGCGCTAACTTCATCAAAACACGGTCAAAAGATCGCGAAAAAATGATACTTTCGTTAAAAGGTCGTCAAAAGCACACGAATTTCGTCAAAAGATCGAGACTAACAAGCAAATTTTGTCAAAGGATCGCGAGAAAAAACATGAATTTTGTCAAACGATCGCTAATTTCATCAAAAAACGAATAAACGAAGTCAAGATATCGTGAAAAAACGCTTTTTTTGTTAAAAAAAAATGCCGCAAATTTCTCAAAAGAGCGCGAATAAAACGCACATTTCGTCAAAAGATCGCGAAAACCACGCGAATTTCGTCAAAGGATCACGAAAAAAAACGTGAATATTGCCAAAGGGTAGCTAACTTCGTCAAAAAACGAACACATCACTGTCAAAAGATCGTGAAAAAACGCCACTTTCGTTAAAATATCGCTAAAAAACGCAAATTTGATCAAAAGGTCGCAAAAAACACGCGAATTTTGTGAAAAGATCGCAAAAAACGGGCAAATTTTGTCAAAGGATCGAGAAAAAAACCGTGAATTTTGTCAAAGGATCGCTAATTTCGTCATAAAACGTACAAGACGGGGTCAAAAGATTGTGAAAAAACGCGAATTTCATTAAAAGATCGCAGGAAGAACCACAAATTTCCTCAAAAGGTCGCAAAAAACCGCAAATTTTGTCAAAAGATCATGAAGAACTGCAAATTGCGTCAAAAGATTTCGAAAAACACGCTAATTTCATCAAAGGATAGTGAAAAACCACAAATTTCGTCAAAAGATTTTGAAAAACACGCTGATTTCAACAAAGGGTCAGAAAAAATGCGAATTTCATCAAAGGATTTCGAAAAAATGCGAATTTTGTGAAAGAGTTGTGAAAAAAACGCGACTTTCGTCAAAGAATTGCAGAAAAAATGTGAATTTCGTCAAAGAATACCAAAATGATGTTTTGATGCTCCAAAATAGTTATTTTCTGCTCCAAAATGAGCCTTTTTGCTGCTCTAAAATAGTTATTTTCTGCTCCAAAGTGGCTTTTTGCTGCTCCAAAATAGTTATTTTCTGCTCCAAAATGAGAGCCTTTTTGCTGCTTTAAAATAGTTACTTTTCTGCTCCAAAATGAGGTCCATGCTGTTCCATCACTGTAACAGGAGACCGTACATCTACGTGTCAAAATGCTGTCCTCGGATGTTCTTGTTGGCATGATGAATGAAACATTCTGGGAGCGGAAGACGGGTGGTGAAATTAATCAGTAACAGGAAAAATATACCAATTCTAACAACAAAAGAGATTTTACTAGAAGTAAAATTTGAGAACTATATGGCAGGAAAACTGGAGTTTAGTTGTTTCTCCTAAAACGCTTTTAAAAATTGAAATAATTTAAAAATAAAGATTTTTTAAAATATTTTGATCAGATGCTTATATTTAGTGAGCTGATTGATAAGTTGTACTTCTACAGTAGCAATACATTTAACCGGCACATTAGCTGATTGAAATATCGTCCAATAGAACCTATTTATAATACTCTCTACATTTTTCTTTTTGAATAACTTATAAAAAAATTTAGATATTCCCTTTTTTCTATAAAAACACTCTTAAAAATCTGCAACAAAATATCCATAGTCATTCCACCATTTTCATAGAATATCTCTATTCTGACCAATGAGAACGCTCCATAATATAGTCAAGAAAGCGTTTTCTGCAAAAACGGCGGGGTGACAGTGAACGGTTTGCTACAGATTTTTATCTATGTATACTGAATACAATGACTAATACAATACTTATACTTTATACAATCTAAGTAACAGTTTAAGAAATTATTATACAAATTTTATACAGCCTTTGATTGTTATATGTAATGTTCTATCATATTATCGCATCTCTTTCTTAAATAACGATTAACCGACATTTTGTTTCCCTCTTTTTGTTACACACTGATTCCCGTTTTAACTTTTAGAGGTGTAAGATTTCTTACGCACACCTGAATTTTCAATCTATTCGAATTAAACCTGTTAATAAGAGCTGTTTGCTAAACTGCAAATAAAACATATGCTGGTAAATGTTAAGCAGACTATAAAAGGACACATACATTTCTAAATTAAATCTATTTTTTTATAGCCAGAGGGATAACGACAAAAGATTATTTAGCAAAGTTTATTATTTATTGGAAAACTATCTTAAATGTTTATTATATTATTTTTAAACTCTACAAGAAAAATATTTCTGTAATATTTATGTATATTAAAAACTTGAAATCGATAAAAGTAATAATTACCTTTCAATCGTATGCTTAATTAAATTCAATTTCGTGAAATCTGTTAGTACTACTTTATCTTCCTACCAATCATAAATTTATTTGTTTTGACATCTAAATGCCTAAATCCATTTCTGTGCGGAAACTGAGCTGCGGACAGTATCTGGAACATCCTCTTCTCTACCCTACTGAAGATATTTGTGCCTTTTCTGAATTTGTTACTTTTAACAGTGTCATCTAATATCCCAGATAGGATATGCAGGATGTAAAGCTTAGTATCCAGTTCTTGGACTGTGATGATATCATATACCTGCATTACATTTAGATGTTGTAATGTAAGTCAATACTGGTCTTCAATTTCCCAGATATCCTCCCTTTGTACCATCTTAAAAGCAACTTCTCTTCTAACGCTATTCTTGAATTCAGGATAACGGTTTTTCTTAGTCAAGATATGGTTAGTTATTTATATTAACTATTAGTAATCAAAGATTAAAAGATTATAATTTAAAAAAATTCCAGTTTAGAAATACTCAAATATTACAAAAATTCTCGAAGTACTTAAAAATTGCAAACTGGTATACTTTGATCGCAGTGACAATTTTACATTTTGTATTGTTTAGTGTTAATTCTGAAGGCATTGTTGGAAAATCAACAATGTACGAAGTATCACGCAATCTCTGTTGTGTAACATTGTTAGAATGTAAAACAATGCTCGCATCTTTCTATAAAAACAAAATACACTTAACAATCTCCGGTTGTTACCATAAAAGCATGGAGGAGAGGGGAATGATCTGGGATGATGCAAATCCTAATCCAAGCGACTTACTATTATGAACACATAGAGAGAAACTGTCTTTGGATGATACATGATTTTCTAGAATATTTATAGAATATTCCGATGATTTATGCTCTGCGCTGATTCTTACTTAAAAAAAGACATTCCCTTCTTATTTCATACTGATTTTACACACAATTAGTGAAATTTAAGTTAATTTTGAATAATTTAAGGGTAAAAGGAACCTTCAAACTCAATTTTTATTATTTTTAAATTGCATTTTAAATAGTATTCAAGGACACACTATCAAATATGGCATGTATTTATCAGACAAGATATTTAAAAAATGTTGGTGAACAATAAGAAACTTTCCAAAATATTTTAAGCTTTATGAAGAACTTTTCAAAATGTCCTATGCACATTTCATATAAATTAAAATCTACAATATTTTTATGGCAGTTTGGTTTACATATATAAATAAAACTATGCATCGAATTTCTTATATTTGAATTATATAATGGTAAGAAAAAAAAATATTTTCTAAATGTTATGAAATTTTCAGCATCATTTTTCTGTACCTAACTACTTTTAACTTTTCTAAATACATTTAGTTTCAAAAAGCTATCTGCCATAAAAATATTGGGGATTTTAATTGATATGGAATGCGCATGGGGCATTTTGATAAGTGGTTCATAATGCTTAAAATATTCAGAAAAATCCATTATTTTTCTCCAAATTTTTTTTTAATTCATTATGTGATAAATATATGCCATAATTCATATGTCTCATTAAATAGTCTTTGAAAGGCAATTTAAAAAATAATAATAAAAATTGAATTTGAAAGTCCCTTCTTCCATTTTATACAAATAAAACTGTGCATTGAATTTTATATATTTGGATATCTTTTATTATAATACGAGCAAAAATTGTGTGTGTATGTAAATTTTATTTTAAAAACGACAATTCTCTCTAACGATTTTGACTAAATTTTATATTTTACCGTTGTCGGGCATGAGAAGTCCATAGGGCTATGTCACATGTTCAAGAAAATTCAACAAGTGAGTTATTATTGGTCATGGTCAGGCTAATGTATCATAAAAACGGCTCAATCGATTTTGATTAAATTTTATATCCAACCGCTTTCGGACACGAGAGGACTATTCGGCTATATCACACGTTCAAAAATTTTCGATTAGTAGGTCATTTTTGTGTCGCTATGGGTCAAAATAACTTTATCTAAAAAACGGCTTGATTGTCTAAATTTTGATATAATAATTTTTGACTAATTGTCTGACATATTAATCGTTTCGATATTGTAATTCTTTGTCAAATCGACGTACAAAGTGTATTATTTTAAGATAGCCTTCTCATGTTTGAATAAAATTTGGATACTTAATAGTATACTAGCATAATTTAAAAAAAATAACAGAAATGTACTCACTGAGTCATTTTGTAATCTTGTGATAGTGGTGATAATATATTGTCTTATAAAAATAGGTATTTGGTTTATCAAGCTAATATACATACAATATACATTATATTAATACACATAAAGCTGATACCCATAAATGCATAAACTATATGTGCTTTATAATAAAATAATACATAACGTTTTGTTAAACACTTTTTCGTTCTTTTTTTTTCAATCTGGTAATTTGGTGAAATACCTCAAATAGTTTTAGTTTCACCACCAGAGATTGTAATACATGTTCGACCAGTTGGAATTATAAGATTTACTTTAAGTGGGATGTCTGGTAATGAAATCCCAAAATAGGATAGTCTTCCAGGATAAGTAAATGAAGGGAATGGGCGTCCTGGATACAAGGAATGCTTATTTTACTTCGTTCTTATCTTTTTCTTTTTTTTAATACATAGAATAACCAACATTTTCTTTTGTAAACTACAGTTACACAACAACAAAAATCATTCAAAACATTTTCTTTTCTGTTGGTAATGTTGTCCGACTGATGGTTACGCAAAGGACAAAGGTTCCATTGGTATTTTCGTTTGACTTAAAAGTAAGAAATCATGCAGTTTCCGCATGCATGGAATAGCTCTACTTTCTTAAAGTTTATATTTAGTTGTAATATATTCTAACATTCTACCAGATATAAATTCAATTCCTAAAATATTTTGTTTTGCCCATTCATAAAGCTGTTTTTCATTCTTTATTTAATCTCAATATGTCTGTGGAGGACTGTTCTATCTGCTAATCTTTTTGCTGCCCCCACTTCCATCACATGGATATTTGACATGTGCTGTTGCTGAAAAATGCCACTCAGCAAGACCGTTAAAGTCACTTTTATGTCGACACAAATTAAATAAATTATCTTTGTTTTTATACTGAGTAGCAGAGCCATTCGAAAAGTAAAGAAGTTTTGTAGATGATTTCTTAAATTTCCCTTTAAAAAAATATATCAGATTTTCTGAAATAAATAAGGAGCTACAGTATTGTGTTCTAAACACAAAAATACTTATAAAGCTGTGATGCTAATTTTTTTTTTCACTTGTTCTATAATATACTAGCAAAATCCGCGATTCTGCACGCATAGCTGTTGAAATATGCCGAATGGCATTTTTGAAATAGATGTGGAATTGATTAAAAACATTATGCAAAATCCCATAGACATCGTAATTTAGAACATGTTTCCATCATTTTCCATTTAGAACATTATTCTGCCATTTTAAATTTTGAATTTTTGTAGAAACCATTCACAGCGAGCATTTAGATTTTGCACGCGTAGCTGTTGAAATATGTCAAGTGGTATTTTTGTTCTTTTGAAATGAGTGTGGAGTTAATTAATTAACAAATGTTATGTAAAATTCCATAGAAATAGTAATTTAGAACTAATTAATTTAAAAATATTATGTAAAATTCCATAGAAATAGTAATTTAGAACTAATTAATTTACAAATATTATGTAAAATTCCATAGAAATAGTAATTTAGAACATTTTCCGTTTATTCTACTATTTAAAATTTCTACTTTTTTTAGAAACCAATATTAGCGAATATTTGTAAATTAAAGTAACCGTGTCAAATTTCAAGTTTCTAGTCCCTTCAGTATCACAAAATCGTAAGCTGAGGGCATTTTCCCCCTACCATTATTTTAAATTTTGAGCTACTTTAAAAATTTGTTCTGTGAGTATATTTGTGTCTTAAATACCGCAATCATGTCAAATTTCTATCCTTAACTATTACACAGAGATTGTAACTTATAACTCTTTTTGTGCATTTCACCATTTTAAATTTTCCTTAAAAGTGCTCTGTGTGCGCATTTACGGCTTAAAAACATAACAGCCATGTCAAAATTCGAGTTTCTACACACGAGGACATAGAAATTATAGTTTCGAGGACATAGAAATCATAATTTAGAATGCTTTTCACTCATTTCACAGTTGTAAATTTAGAATTATTTTAGAAACTATTCGTAGTGACCATTTTTGTTTTAAAAGTAACTTCCATGCCATTTCTAGCTTCTAATCCCTTCAATATCACAAAAATCATAAATTAGACCATTTTTCACTGTATTTTCTAAAACTTCCAATTAAAAAAAAAAACTTGTGCGCGTGCATTTGCGTCTTTAAAAATAGCACACATGTTAAATTTCAAGTTTCTATCCTTAACAATTCCATAAAAATCGCAATTTAGAACGGTTTTCATGCATTTCACTCTTTTAAATTTGGATTTTTTAGAAATCTTCCATACAAAGCATTTACATTTTATAAACAACTATCATGCCAAATTTCAAGTTTCCACATTTTTCAGTACCAAAAAAATCTCAATTTTAATATGTTTTCCGATTCTGCCCCTTTTCTATGGGATAGCGGCATCGACATAAATTATAGCCTATGTTAAAGCAGGACTGCCACCATCAAGTATTTGCCACTAATACTATTGAAATCGGTTCGGTAGTTCCACAGATTAACCCCTACAAACAAACGTTATTTTTTTATAACATTAGCATAGATTATGAAGAGATTGTTAGTAGTCTGATTGATTGTCCATTGAAAAAACTGAACTTCATCATGCAGAATAAAGGAATAATTTTTTGAAAAGTCGGATGTAATAATCAGTTATGAAGGTATCATTTTTTTTTTCATTTTTACATAAATGAACTTTGTTTTATGGCTATAAAGTGAAGATAAAGTAGGACAGAAATTCTCACAAAATAATTATGAATTCAAAAGCTGTTTCTGTATCCCGGCCTCTGCAACTTCGTTTCTTGATTTGAACTCATAGAGCAAGATAGCCCTCAAAATCTCCTTTGACAACATGTTCTTTCAAAAATTAAACCTCCTACAAAATTGATAGCAAAACGTGCGATACGCTGAACAACTCTTACAGAATGACGTTTGAAAGGATTGTGCAGATATGACATTATCAGAATCCGTTTGACAAAAGCTACGCGACAAAAATAACTATTATAAAAACCGCACAAACTTTCTTGGTTACCTGATAATTAGCTCAAATATTAATTAAAATCCCCAACTTAAAGAATGGGAAAATATTTATAATTGAACTAAAGCATAGATTTTTATCAAACCGCAGCATTTATTCTCAAACAGAGGAGACCAGATGTCTGGTATTTTCGCAGCCAATGAGATTTGTTCTTCCAGTGGGACCCCGACACTGTTTGAAACAAATTGTCAGTAAAGCGATTAGCACTTTTGAAGCTCTATAGAATTTTTTCTTATTTTTATTGATTTGAAATTAATACATCTATGTGTACTTTTTAACGACGAATCTAAATATCTAATTTTCCTTGAAATCTTGAGCAATTAAAGAAGATACTACATTAATTAACAATTTTAAATTTTCGAGCGATTTTACCTGAAATCATTTGATCGATTTTTTAATGGAAAAGGAAAGCAACCATTTTTTTCCACGAGTCATATTTTGCATTTGTGATATTTGCGGGAATTGGGGGGGGGGAATACTTTTTATTAAATATGGCAATTACTCCACATGACAAAAATTATTATGACAGAGACTAGTGGGCTTGCGCCCCCAAAGAGTTTTATTTCATTTCAAAGTATCTAAGATGCACTTGTTATATTCTCAAGGATTTGGAGGGGGGTGGGGGGAGTAATTTTGATTAAATATGACAATTAGTCCACAATAGATATTATTGCAACAGAGACTAGTAGGTTTCGCACGCTATAAGTTTAATTTCATTACAAAATATCTCGTGTTCTATGGACCGAATGACGACGGGATTTGGTTAATTTATTTGATTTCGATATCCTTACATACTTTATTTCTATTTTATACCACCAGGGAGCGCGTTTCTACATAGGGTTCTATGAGCCCCTCACAATGGGGTTTGACTCATTTAAATTGGTATTCGAAGGATTTGTTCTGAAAATGGTTTGTTTAGAACAGAGTGTGTCTCATGGCAGTGGAATTTGAAACTAACAGGAACAGCAGAACGTGTCCAGCACGCCTGCTATATGATGCCGCAAGCAGCGGAGAACAGGTTTGGATGTTCATATAGAATATATTGCGGTCCCTGGTGGTGGAGATACAACATTTTTCGGCAATAAACAGTTTGAAACAAAAAAAATTCAGTCAGGATTTTGATGTGAAAACAAGGTTTCGCATAAGTCAGAGATTTTTCAGCTAATTATTAACATTTTAGCACAAAAATTACGCAGTCGTCACGTCCCCTCTTCTTTTCCCGTGGCAGACTTTTTACCGCTAAATGTCAGGGTGTTTTTAACCGATTTTTTACAGAGTCAGCGGGCACATATTTCAGACAAAATCGAGTTAAAGATATAAAATCATACAATTATCCAGAATTTATCTCGTCCCAATCATTTTTGGATAAATGCTTTTGTATACTTTCATAGATTGTTGTCATAAAACATTTCTCCAAACAGTGAAACAACAACACCACTAATAATGACGAGAAGAATTTTTTCAAATAATGGAACTAACACATAATATAATAACAGAAATGACATTGAAGGAATACATCTGCAAGAAATAATTGCTTTTTACTCTTTTCTAAATACCTATAAGGTACTGCCTTGAAACAATATAATGAAAATAACAATCTAAAATGTATTGAAGGGACGGGTATAGACGATTGCAGTTAATTGGAAGCTCTCTTATTTCATTTACAGTTTTTCAGTAATTATAAAAGTTTATAATACAATAGATGTTCTAATGATATATTTTATGAATTTCATAAAAAATAATTAATAGTGTCACTTTTCAACATTCATCTTCTGTTACACTTAAATTTCTAAATTATAATTTCCAAACAAATGAGGAAACTTGTACATCAGAAGATGCAAAAAATAACATAAATATCAGGAAAATTTTAGAGACAAAGACATTATTTACACGAATGGTAATAAAAATTCAGATTTTGAGATAAGAATGTTTTAAAAAAAGTCCAGTTTTGCTTCTTTATAAATCAATGAAAATGCATGCATACTCATTTAACCCCTTAATCATCACGCCCGTGACTGTCACGGGCGGTGTAGGCTTCTTTTCTTTTATTCAGATTGTTTTATTCCCAACAGTTTTTTTAAATAATGCAATTGGCTTTATTCTCTCGACATTTTATCTGTCATTAAATGAAGAGAATATTTCAACTTGAAAAAAGTTGTGGCAATCAAACAATCTGAACTTAATAAAAAGTATTCGGCACTTATCAGGCGCGACGATTAAGGGGTTAAATAACATGAGAATTTATCAAGTGATTTCATAAAGAGACTAAAATTATTAAATTTCTAAAGGAAAAGACATCTTCTAAAAAAGTTTAGTACAGTAAAGTGATAAATATTCCTCTTGGGAAAAATAATATTACACCAAAAGCATTGTGCCCAATAAGCCTCAGTAATTTTATACTGTACTGTTGTCAAAGATGAGATACCATCAAAGTATCCATATAATTATAAATAATTGTTAATATTTTAATTAAGAACCAAAAACAATTGGCTAAAATGATATTATTTGTAAAACAATACATATTCTTCCTTAAGCAAAGCATCGATAAAAAATAAGTTGGTTTATAAAATTTTGTCAATAACCTTGTTTACTCTTCGTCATTACTGCAGACTTAGGTGAAGGTGAAATTTGAGCAAAATTTCCCCAAAAGTGTGAAAAGTATGAAAGATAGGTTCCGAAGGTACTATTTTAGTTGTTACATGGCAATGGTGTTTCCACCTTAACTACTAAGACAACCTGGCAGCAATACAATAAACTCACATGTATAAGTGTATGGCATCAGTTCTGCAAATAGTGTATACTGCTGTTTATGAAATTACAATATTCATGAAAAATTTAATTCCTAGCTTTTTATACATGAATTTATTAATAATTTTCACAATTCAAAATTAGTTTTTCAGTTGAAAAAGTATCTTTGGGATTATGCATTTAATGGCATTGATAAATCAATCAGATGTCCTTTGGAAAAAAAAAAGTTTGCCATGTGAATGAGTTTTAGCAGCATCGAACTTTTAACTCATGTTACTCTATGAAGATCGAAGAAAATGTGTATCATTGACACCTTTATACGGACTACCTTACTTAAATGAACTGAAAACTACTGTAAAAGTGTGTGCTAATACTGGAGAATTCAAAGCCGATACAATTTATAATTCGTAGGTCGCTTCAATTTCAAAATTTGTTAAAAATCGAAAAGTACACATATCTCCCAATCGAATAGCATACTTCGCATCTCTGTATGGCAAATTGGTGGATAAAATGATGGACATGTTCTTTCTCTCTCTTTCTTTCAGTGGCTGTACGTTATCTCTAATTTACAAAAATAAATCGTCAATAAAATGCTATTCTAGCAAGACATAGGAAGAATAAATTCCTGGCTCAGTGCAAATCTGTCGAAAAAAGTACAAACCTCTACTAAAACATACCATTTCCCACCCCAAAAAGAATAAACGCGGGTATGCAACTGTGTATGTAATGAGAGCTTATCCAAAAGATTCTTGTGCTACTATAAGTAGTCTTTCCAATTTAGTAAATTTTTTATTGAATTATCTGCCAGAATTTTGGAATAATTACCTCCACTTTATTTAATCGTAGAATGTCTGTAATTAAATAAATCAAAAACTGCAATTCCAAATTTCTACTTGATGAATAAAAACAAAATCAGCTAAAGTTATAACTTTGGGGTGAATGGGAGAAGATTAACTAGTTTGGCAGAAAACGGTCTTGCATAAGTTCTTGTACCCAGCCTAGCTTTCGCTAAGAACGGCTCTGCAGTCATACTTTTATTTGTATGTATGAAAAATTGTACTTTTGGTTATCTCAGAAAAGTTTTTGTAGTATATCATAAAAGGAGCTTTTTATTTATATCTCATAATCTAATGCTTCACACGTACATCTTATACTATAGTAATGGGGTCATCAAAGTGGGCAATGGCGACTTCCAGCAGTTGACAGATTTATATAATTAAAAAAATGAATCTAGAATTATGGTAAAATAATATGAAAAGGAACACATTCAGACTGGGGTCAAGTTGCTAAGCCACATTTGATATAAATATGTGAAAATTTTTGAAAGCATTTTGCACATTACAGTTTGGATTATGACACTACCACTTTCAGCAGAATTCAAAGCTATCAAATATATTTTACAAGATGAAATAAATTACTTATTAGTTTATCTTGAAGCTTAGAAGCTTTTTAAAATTTCTTTTTTGGATGAACATAAATTTTACTTGAAAATGCCTGAAACTCTGAAATGGTATTCTCAATTTTGTTTGCTAGTATATAGCTCGTACAGGGTTGAATTTGATTTAAGTCATATGAATTTCATCCCAGCAAAGGGTAAAGAAGAACGAATTTAAATATTGAATCTCATAAGAATTTAAGTTTAATACTCACGAATTTTGAATCCAGTATCAAGAATCATCAATCACAGCATTCAGAATTTCATTCAATATTAGAAAGAATAAAAGGTTAATTATAATGATAATAATTAACTACAAATAAACTAAACGTATGTGATAAAAAAACACCAGCACCTTTTCTATTGTTTTATTATAACTATAAGGAATGATAAAGTAAATAGCATTGACAAACAGTTGAAAATCCTTGAAGATAGAGTCAATCAAAAGAGTTTAATAATCCCTAGTAAAGTATCGGTTTTCAGAGCTCCTGCACAGACGATGAAAATTTCGCAGACATTACAGGAAAAGCAAACAATTTCTATATACATTAACAATTTTTCAACGAATCATAAAGGATATTTGAGACTGTTTAAGACAAAGCTCATTTTTTCGATGTTTGAATGCTGAAAGGTGTTGTACATCTGGATAAGGGTAAAATAGACGAAGGATGAGATTTTGCCAATTCAAGTAATTTTTCTGAGAACATACTTTGTTGCAGACTTTACAAATGAAAGGTTTCTCATTAATAAGCATGTAAATATGTACATTAAAATTACACTTCTCAGAAAATTTTTTGTGGGTTATCTTATCTAAGCTTAAGTTGCTTATATTTCTTATTCATAGGCAAACGAATTTGTGTTTTCAAGTCACTTATTTGAACAAATGTTTTGCTGCGTATCACACAATTAAAAGATTTCACGCAGGAAAAGTGGTCTACTTAAAGTTACCCTTGTAATAAAACTCATAATGTATTGCTGCATACCTAAGAATAAAAAAGTTCTTATTTATATGAATACAAAAATAACAATTTAAGTCACTTTTTTGGAAATAAGGTTTTCTTCATACATAGCTAACAATTAAAATATTTTTCATTTGTTCATACGAAGGAGTTTTTCGAGTGAATTTTCTGATAAAAGTTTTTGTTCATATATCACAACTGAATTTCCATGCAAGAGAAGGTGTGCATTCAACGAAAACTTGTGAGAAAATCATTTGGTACAGATGTCATATTCGCCCCATATTGGCGCGATTTTTTTCGGTTGCCAATTTGGCGAAAACATCAACAGCATAAACAACATAATCCGGGTTACCACATCATGCAAAATAACGACACTTTTGCGCAAGTTAAGTACCCGTTGCCTATATGATATTGGTGACAGAAAAAAATCGCACCAATATGGGGCGAATATGACATCTCTGCCAATCATTTATTGCATAACTCATAACTAAAAGCTTTCCTATTTCTTTGCATGAGAAGGCATATATATATGTGACATTTCAGAATTTGTTTTGTCTTATATCTCACAATTAAAGATTTTTCATTTGAATGCCTTTTCAGATCATTATTCGAGCTAAATTTGAGAGAAAATTTTAAGAACAAGAAAGTGTGTATTCCAGTTTCATTTGTGAGAAAATCTTTTGTTGCATATCTCACAACTGAAAGATTTCTCTTTTGTATGCACGAGAAGTTGTGTATTCAAATTCCATTTGTAAGAAAATTTTCTGATGCATATCTCACAAGTGAAAAGTTTACCATCTGTATACAGGAGAAGGTGTGTATTCAAGATATTTTTCAGAGAAATTTTTTTTGTTGCATATCTCACAACTGAAAGGTTATTCATTTGTATGCCGGAGAAGATGATTATTCAAGCTAATTTTGTGAGAAAATTTTTTGTTGCATATCTCACAACTGAAAGGTTTTTCCTTAGTATGCACGCGAAGGTGATCATTCAGGCTATTTTTCTGAGAAAATTTCTTGTTGCATATCTGACAACTGAATGGTTTCTCATTTGAATGGATGAGTAGATGCTTATTCAAGTGAATTTTCTGAGAAAACCTTTTGTTGCATACCTCACAACTGAAAGGTTTCTCATTTGAATGGATGAGCAGATGCGTATTCAAGTTATTTTTCTGAGAAAACTTTTTGTTGCATATCTCACAACTGAAAGGTTTCTCATTTGAATGGATGAGAAGGTGGGTATTCAAGCTACTTTTACTAGAAACAGTTTTGTTGCATATCTCACAACTGAATGGTTTTTCATTTGTATGCAAGAGAAGGTGTCTATTCAAGCTAACTTTCTGTGAAAAATTTTTGTTGCACATCTCACAACTGAAAGGTTTCTCATCTGTATGCAGGCGAAGGTGTGCATTTAAGTTACTTTTCCGAGAAAATGTTTTATTGCATATTTCACAACTGAAAGGTTTCTCATTTGTATGTACGAGAAGGTGTTTATTCAGGTAACTTTTATGAGAAAAATTTTTGTTGCATATTTCACAACTGAAAGATTTCTCATTTGAATGGATGAGATGGTGGGTATTCAAGCTACTTTTCCGAAAAAAAGTTTTGTTGCATATCTCACAACTGAAAGGTTTTTCATTTGTATGCAAGAGAAGGTGTCTATTCAAGCTAACTTTGTGTGAAAATTTTTTGTTGCATATTTCACAACTGAAAGGTTTCTCATCTGCATGCAAGAGAAGGTGTGTATTCAAGTTACTTTTCAGAGAAAATGTTTTATTGCATATTTCACAACTGAAAGGCTTCTCATTTGTATGCACACGGAGATGTAACCTGTGGTTTCTCTTCTGAGAAAATCTTTTGCTGCAAAACTCACAAACAAAAGATTTTTCACTTATTTGCGCAAGAATGTGTGAACTGAAGTTACTCATATCTACAAATCTTTTGTTGTGTATTTCAAAAAATAGTCTTTTTTTGTGTGTGAAAAGTTTATTATTTAAGGCACGATTACACAACTTTACCAGCTTTATATACAGCATACCTCACAACTGAAACGCTTCTCATCTGTATGCAGGAGAAAGTGTGTATTCAAGTTACTTTTCCGAGAAAATATTTTGTTAAATATCTCACAACTGAAAGGTTTTTCATTTGTATGCAAGAGAAGCTGTCTATTCAAGCTAACTTTGTGCGAAAATTTTTTGTTGCACATCTCACAACTGAAAGGTTTCTCTTTTGTATGCATGAGAAGCTGTGTATTCAAATTACATTTTTAAGAAAATTTTCTGTTGCATATTTCACAACTGAAAGGTTTCAGATTTGCATGTACGCAAATGTGTTTATTCAGATTACCTTTTAGAGGAAATTTTTTCTTGCATATTTCACAACTGAAAGGTTCCTCATTTGTATGCACAAGAAGGCGTGTGTTCAAATTACCTTAAAGGGAAATTTTTTTGTTGCATATTTCACAACTGAAATGTTTCTCATTTGTATGTACGCGAATGTGTCTATTCAGATTACCTTTCTGAGAAAATTTTTTGTTGCATATCTCACAATTGAAAGGTTTCTTATTTGTATGCATACGTAGATGTACTTTCAAGTTAATTTACAAAGAAAATTTTTGTTGCATATCTCACAACTGAAAAGTTTCTCATTTATATGCATACGTAGATGTAGTTTCAAGTTACTTTTTAGAGGAAATATTTTCTTGCATATCTCACAACTGAAAGGTTTCTTATTTGTATGTATGATGTGTTCATAAAAGTTACGTTTCTAAGAAAATCTTTTGTTGCATACATCACGAACAAAGGGTTGTATAAACAAGTGTGCTTCATATAGTTACTCAGCTAAGAAAATCTTCTGTTTCAAAACTTGTAAACGAAAGGTTTCTCATTTATTTGTATGAGAATGTGTTAACAAAAATTCCAGAAATCTTTAGCTGTGTGTCTCGAAAATGTGTCTTTTCTTTCAGCATATGTCAGAAGTTGGGATCATTCCTAAAAACCATTAAGGATATATAACCTACAAAGATAAAAAAAAAACTATTTTGGAGATGTTGATTAAAATCATTTTTGAAATTTATTTTTCTTATATTTTTCACAAAAAGACTCTCTTATATCTGTACCTTGGAACAAAAAGGGCCAATGTCTAAAATTGAGAGATTTGAGTTAAATGCACGAATGAATTCAGGATGCGATATAAAGTAATTGTTAAAAGGGCCAAAGTCCTCCCAATATTAGATCATTGAAAACAAAATATTTTGTCGAGGCCAATGTTACTTACTGTTAATGTAACGTGTCAAACTTAAATTGGGTTTCCTGCCATTTGAGAAAAATGGACATTGGCCCTTTTTGTTCCAAGGTACAGACAGATATATGAATGAATGTTTATTTTACACATAACCTTACACAAAAAGATTTTGTTTTGTTTGTAAAGAAAACTGATTGTTGTGAGGCACAGCAGGTAAAAGAAGAACCATAACATGCAACCATAAAATGCGTCAGGTGAATGAGAAATAGGTCAAAGCAAGTGTTGTAGCTTGTGGGTGGGCTGGCAATCAGATAAAATTTATTGATGGATAACACTTATGTCCCATTCAGAATTCTTATTCTGATGCTATTATTCTGAGTATTTATAATCATCTGTCTCTATTTTTCTGAAAAAATTACGTCAAGAATTAATTTACCTGGAATGAAAGGAAAATATATTAATGTGAATAGCTTTGTGTTTTAATTAAAAAGAATTATTAATAATGATTTATGACACTTCAATGACAAGCAATTTGAATAGCTATAAAAAATCAATAATAAAAAATCATTTTGGAATTATCATTAAATTTCAGATGTTATGTATATAAATTTAATCCGCAAAATAGGATAAATCAGATGATTAAAGTACAATGGAAGACGTCAATTTCAAAACTCGCCTTATCCAAAATTTAAAAATCAAGTTTTCTCTTTCAATTGATTCCATTGGTGAACCTGCATCGAAAAAATACGACAATGTGAAAAAACTTGTTCTGTTATCGTGTATTTCTGGCATTGTAAAATCTTGGTTTGCAAGGAAAACCAATGGATGCAGTCAGAGGCTTTTCGAGATTTCCTAAAACTGATTTTCTGAATAAGGCGAGTTTTGAAACTCACGTCCTCAATTTAAAACACAATATGAAAACTTCATAAATATCCTGTGATGTTGAAACGTTATATATTTGGAGACCTTTGAGTGGTTTCGAAATATCTTGTTATTGGGACTGACACAGGAGAATGACTGGAAACTCAGCATTGTGGCATGTTTTACTGCCTATCCATTTTGGATCGTTTCTGGAATCAGTTTCCAGACGAAGGGAGAAATCGTTGTAACTCCATGTCTGACATCACCATGAATTGCGTGTGTCTGAGGATTCTGTTCTCAGGATAGTATTGTGTAGAACTCTGTTTCTCCCTCAGAGGTGGAGCGCCCGATATCTTGTTTTGTACTGATTAAAGAAGGTGTTTTTATGTAGGACTGATGAGCTGATGGAAAACAGATGCCACCATGAGGAATTTTTCTTTCATGTTTATGAGCTGATGGAAAGCAGATGCCACCATGATGAATTTGTCTTTCACATTGCATGCTTATGAGCTTATGGAAAGCAGATGCCACCATGATGAATTTGTCTTTCATGTTGCATGTTTCAATTCCTATGTCCTTGCTTTTGGTCCAGTCAACCAGAAATGGGTGAGTGTGGGGTTAAACTTTCTTTTCGTGGTTTATCTTCTCAATTACTTTTCGAATTTTTTATAATTTTAGATTTTAGTCATTTGATAAGGAACAAATGATAGTCTTTGTAGTTATTTTATATTACAAACTGGCAGCAGAATAAATCTCAGATGGGGGCCCAATGCTAATTATCGAGGCATGATGGGTTCTCATGTTCCTCAATCTGTTCTGGCACCTCTTAAGTACTTAGTAGTTCTATCACAGTGATCAGCTATCAAAAAACAATTTACAATGGGCATTGTTGGATAAGGTCAGCGATGAAAAGGGTAGTGGTGGATAAGGGCAGTATCTAAGGTTTTTTAGGCATTTGGAGAACACTAACTCTTTTCTTTACACACAGCGATATGCTACCATTATGAAAGTTGAAGCAAAACTGAACAAAGTGTTTAAAATAGCATGCAGGATTGAAAGAATTTCGCAAAAAACAGGAAAACACCACATAATAAAAAGTACCATGTGGAAATTTTCCCTTTAATTCTTTTCCAAGTATGTGATTCTTTTAGGAATTACTTATATTTTACTGAGTTTCGCAAAATCAATTCCTGAATCAGTCACGAAAAAAAATGCAAAGTTTTTTTAATCAGTCGAGGGAAAAAAAGCTCGATTGTCAACAATTGGTTGTGAAAAAGAAAGCAAATTTTGCATGTAAGTCACTGATTTCGCCAAGTGACCGAGAAATATGATACAAATTTTGTCAAACTATTGCACTAAAAATCGCAAATTACATTACATGGTGTAAAAAATTCAAATTTCATCAAACGGTCACAGGAAAAGCTCATAAAAACTAAATCGGCCATAAAACTCTTAAATTGTTCACAAAATTGTTCATGATGTAGTGTAGTCTATGTAGTGTAACTAAATCGGAGATCTCGAAGACGAACATTGGATGTGTTTTAAAATCAAGAAACCTATTTTTTATTTATTTATCTCATGAGCAGGACCACTAGTCGTTTTCTTGAATATTATTTCTCAAGAAAACTTTTCGTGATAGGCTTTTGCAATAGAAAATACATTGAGGGTAAGTATTTGCAAAATTTGAAAGAAAAAATCTAAACCGAAGTTTTTCTTAAAAAGCAGTAGATCAAAAGTAAACCGAAGTATTTACAAATTTTGTAAGAAAAATCTGAACAAAAAATTTTACTTGAAAAAAGCAGTAGTAAAAAATTGAACCAAAGTATTTATAAAATTTGTAAGAAAAGATCTAAACAGAAGGATTTTTCATTTTTCTTAGAAAAAAGCAGTAGTCAAAAATGGGCCGAAGTATTTACAAAATTTGTAAGAAAAATCTAAACAGAAGAGTTTTCGTAGAATAAAGCAATAGTCAAAAAAGGAAACGAGTTTGAAGCTAGCAGCCAATATTTCAAATTTTCAACTGAGACCTTCAAAAGTACCGTTATGTTGGTATTGTCGATATGTTGAAACTTGGATCATATAAATGGTTTCTGATGTCAACATTCCCCTTTTTTATGCACATACTTTTGATGTAATTACACCTATTCTATGGTTTTTAGGTGCGTTCGTAATTATATAAATACGCAGCACCTATAGTCGTCGTTCGGTCCGTCTGTCTGTTTGTCCGTCCGCATATAACAGAGCAAAAACTACCCAAGCGAATGGTCTGAAATTTTAAATATATAGTTGTTGCAAAATTTTGTCGGGTCATTTCGAATTTTATGAAAATTGCATGTATAGTTTAATGACAGAGATATTCAAAAGTTTTCCGTTACATTACGGCCAATGGCAAAAATTATTGCAATTGCATTTTAATGATGTTACAGCCTTCCGAATGGTCTGTAATTTTAAATATATAATTGTTGCAAAATTTTGTCGAGTCATATCCAATTTTATGAAAATCGGATGTATAGTTTAATTACAGGGACATTCAAAAGTTCTCGTTACATTACGGCCAATGGGAAAAATTATTGCAAGTGCATTTTAATGATGTTACAGCCATCTGAATGGTCTGAAATTTTAAATATATAATTGTTGCAAAATTTCTTCGAGTCACTTCCAATTTTATGAAAATCGGATGTACAGTTTAATTACAGGGACAGTCAAAAGTTTTCCGTTACATTACGGCCAATGGGAAAATATTATTGTAAGTGCATTTTAATGATGTTACAGCCTTTCGAACAGAAATTGATATGCACTTATGATGTGTACTAAAATATACATTGAGTACAATATGCGGTGCAAAAAAATATTTATAAAACTAGTTATAGTACGAACGCACCTCATTTGCCACGTTTGACGAGCAATTTCCAACTTGTTGTATTTGATGTATGCTATGTTATCAGTTGGTTAATTAGTTCTGTTATTCAATTTTTCTTTTTAAATTGTCGTTGTTTGAAATCACTCACTCTCTCAAAAAAAAGTCTAAAAACGGAAAATTGCTGGCAGCACATTTGCCGGTTTACCCCTGTGAATTTCAGAATAATTTACGTCATGGAAATATCTGTGTTTAAAACGAATTTTCCCATCTCTTTTCACGGATTCTCTGTAAAGTAAATTTCCGTTTTCGAAACGGAAACTTTTCGCTTTCTTGCAGAATTTCCGTAAAAAAAAATGAGGTAGGGCTTTTAAAAATTTTTTCAAAAAATTGTGTGTTTTGTGTCCTGAAATTTTTAAAATGAGATCAAGAGTTATGAAATAAAAGCTGAAAATTACCATACAAAATTAATCAAACTATCATTTAGTCTTTTATTTATTTATTTGTATGGTAATCTTCAGCTTTTACTTAATAATAAAATTAAGATCTCACTCTGAAAATTTCAGGATTTTAAACTTGTAAAAACATACAATTTTTTTTTCAAAATTTTTAAAAAACACTATTTAATTTTTTTATTTTAAAATTTAAATTATTTTTTTAACCAAGCATAGTCAACTTGCATATCAAATGAATCCGTATGAAATTCTTTTAAAATGAGGGTTCAAACAATTCTCTACGTCTGGTAGAAATCGAGAAATTCAAATTTGAAACACTTATGGAAGTCAAAAACTGATGATTTTTCGAAAAAAAATACTATATAAAAATCTGATGGGATAAAAAAGAATAATGAAAAATTCTCATTCATATGATAATGTAAATTAATTTCTGCAAGAAATCTGATGTGAAATTTTTTTCCGTATTTCAATGTAATATTGGAAAAGTAGTTTACAATTAACTCTCTAATATCAATTTTATCTTTGTTGTATAAAATATGAACTGATATGCACTTAATAATATTAAACTATATTATTATTACTTATAGGTTAATAAGAGGGGGTGAAGAAATTTACCCCTTTAACTGTAACAGAAATTGCCGTATCACTTCTGTGAGCTATCTCTGAGGCTGTCGCAGAAGAATAAAAAAGTTCATCTAATTCGATTTAAGAAATAAACTGAAGCATTGCTAGATTCGAAGCATCTACCTGATACTACTATCTGTTTGAATAACTCGGAAATACATCTTTAATTGACAAAACAAACAAAACATTTATTTTAACAAAAAGAAATCAGAAATCGAAATAATACTTCTTAAACACTGTATGTCTTTACCATACATGTTCTACATTTCAACTGACTTAGAACATTCTTATATTTCTTAATAAACAAAAAGTCATGATAAATTGTAGTCATTTAAAAAAAAGAAATGATAATCAATAAAAAGAACAAAATGTCAGTTTTTATGCAAAGAGATCAAAGAAAAAATAATCTAAAAACCATGTCACGTGATCTCCTTCTCCTGAAATGAGGTAAAAATAGATAGATTACGCAACACTGACCACTTAGTCAAAATACCGGGTGATCCAAAAGTCAGGACGAAATTTAAAAATGAATAATTCGAAAACGAATCAAGATACAAAGGATACGGTTTGCA
The DNA here is from genome assembly GCA_963932465.1 of Maratus speciosus. Classification (NCBI taxonomy): domain Eukaryota; kingdom Metazoa; phylum Arthropoda; class Arachnida; order Araneae; family Salticidae; genus Maratus; species Maratus speciosus. Next base: position 389,346,645 of record OZ010799.1, on the reverse strand, counting down.
CCAAACGGATGGAAAAGAAACCGGGTTTGGTGTGGCAACGAAAAAAAAAAGCTCTGTTGGCAACCAACAGATGTCGCTGTCGGATTATGCAAAACAACAAACGATATAAAAAGGAGCAACTGCAGCAGGTAATGGTAGTCGAAGTTTGTATACATCGAAATGCAGTCCATAGTAGAGAAAGCCCTCTTAGTTAAACTGTATTATAAGAATTCGGAAAGTGCCACTGCGGCATTGCGAGCATTTCGCTACATGAAGGGTATGCGAGATAGCAAAGGACCAATAACGTCTTCTGCATTGAACAAAATGATGAAGAAATTTGAAGCTACAGGTTCTTTGGTGTCACGTCTAAGAAGTGGACGTCCCTCAACAGCCGCTGCTGTTGCCATGACAGTGGAGCAGATGGTGCAATCCATGTCGGCGGTTGCTGCAAATGGGGAGTGCAGTGCTCGAGAAGTTTCGAGGCAGACAGTAGTGTCGTACAGAAGTGTCTGGAGAGCACTGCGAATATTTTTGCAACGGTATCCCTACAAGTTGCAACATAACCAAGAACAGAAACCTCCTGACTTCGACTCTCGCCGAGATTTTGCGAATTTGGTATTCAGTAAGATGGAAGAGCAACACGACTGGCTTCACACTGTGCTTTGGACAGATGAAGCGCATTTCAAACTCTCTGGCGCTGTTAACACCCACAATTATCGAGTTTGGACCACGGAAAATCCACATGCATTTGTTGAGGTACCCTTGTAACAGCTTAAAGTGGCAGTCTGGTGTGGCTTCACTGCTGATTTCATAATTGGTCTTTTTTTTCGAGGAAGTCACACAGACGGGTTTCAAAACAGTTTCTGTCACTGGTCAGCGATATGTATTACTGTTACAGAACAACATTATTCCTGAACTGCAAGTGCGATAGGCACTCCAGTCACCTTTATGCAAGATGGAGCATCACCTTATATTGCTCTGCCGGTGCAACGCCTGCTATGCTCAACATTTGGGGAGGATCGCATTATTAGTTGCTACTTTAATCACGCATGGCCTCCAAGATCTCCCGATCTGACACCCTCTGACTTTTGGCTGTGGGGATTCTTGAAGTCAAAAGAGTACCGCGACCAACCGGCCTCACTAGCAGCACTGAAAGATGCCATCCGCCAAAATGTGTCTACCATAACGCAAGAAATGCTACTAAATTCTGTGAACGGTGTGGTACCTCGTCTCACAGCTGTACTTCCGAATGATGGACAGCACCTTGAACATTTACTGTAGTACTAATTAACTGTAACTAAGCTGACTTATAAGTTGTCAAATTTTTTTCATTTGCAAATCATCTTTTGGTGCAATAAAACACTATAGCGCCATCTGTTGGTTGCCAACAGAGATATTTTTCCATTGCCACACAAAATTCGGTTTCTTTTCCATCCGTTTGCTGCAAACCGTATCTTTGTATCTTGATTCGTTTTCGAATTATTCATTTTTAAAGTTCGTCCTGACTTTTAGATCACCCGGCATTCATAAAAGGCTCGATTAAACCATAAGACATTACTTCTGTAGTAAACTCTATTTACAGGATTTTTTTATAAATAAAATTAAACTTATTCAGAAGTTTCTAGCAATAATTCTAGGGCTCCAGCAGTGACAAAATTTTACTAGAGTCTGCAATCTAATATAACTTAAATACTGTTACTTATCCAATTATGCCATTGCTAATATTCCTTGATAGCTTATATTTTGAAATATATTTATATAATTTATCCTTTCTAAGCAACAGACATAAAAGGCTAAAATCAGAAGTTAATTTTTTTAGCGCCAATCATCATTCATTAATAATAATTAAAAATAAAAAACAGAAAAGTATAAAATAAACTTACCTTCAAATTATTCAGTGCTGTAGTCTTAAGAGAACCGTATACCTTATAAGCAGAGGATATACGTCTGAGTCAGTAACGGCCGTTGCTATGATATACGTTATAGCTTTATTCCAGAAACAGAAGGTATACAGAGTTACTTTACAAAAATAAAGAACGTATTACGGCATATATTTCTGTATATCCACTACTACACACCTGAAATTATTGTATTTTGATCAAAGTTTATAAAATACTATCGCCATTGTTCTAATTCGTAAATATTCTGACTAATTTATCCCGCGTTTCTTTGCATGCATGTGTGAGGAGGCTAATTTTATTGGTTGTGAAAGGTTTACGGAATATTTCCTGAAATTATCCTTTCCCAATAGGAATTTTCCGTGATTTGAGGAAAAATGGACAAATAGCAGTGAAAATGGAAAATGTTCGTGAAAAATTAACGGAAAAAAGTGCGTCAATTCAGAGAGTTTTTTGAGAGTGTATATGATATGTCTCTCTCTTTTTTTAAATCTTATATGTATTTTTATTCAAAATTTAGATCAGAACAGACAAAGATATTGATTTTATGTTTGAAAGGAAAAGTTAGTAGTTTTATTTTGTCACTAGTACTTTTGAAGATAGCTGTAGGGTGTCGACAAGATTAACTATAGTTTTGAAACATGCAAGATGAAGTACTGCAACATGCAAGATGAAGAATTTTTCCCTGTAGGGTTGAAACTGTTTTTACTGCTAAGAAACTCGATAAAAATATGAAAAGGAAAGCTGGTGATATAAAATAAGATTAAATATAAGAAGTTACGAAAGCTTATGCATTATTTTGTACCTTATTAGATGACCTAGTATTAACAGTTTTGGCTAATTAAACATATTATGATTTTTATTCTAAAAGCAAAATATTTAAAAACAAGCACAGCAAATTAACTTTTGGTTTGAAAGAAATTAGAATGATCAAGTGCCATTACAGTATGCAACAGCATATAGATGAAGCAGTAGCAATTGTGAATGATTTACGACTATCTGGGTGCTCATTACAACAGACGTGGATATAGTTATATATTTATATTGGTGCCTTTTCCGCCAGAATATAATCTAATCAAGACTACCATTGAGAATCAATTCAATGAAAATCGTACTTCAAATTTTGTAATGGAAACGCAGTTGCATGCTGAAGCATTAAAAAGTGATAAAATTATTCAAAATTTGCATACTCCAAAGCAAAAAAAGTTTCTTGCTTTTAATGCAAATAAAAATATTGCCTGTTTTAAGTGGAAATTGAAAGGTCACACAGTTAAGAGTTGTAAGAATAGAATTATTTGTTACATCTGTGATCGTGCTGGCCATCTCATATGTGATTGTAGAGTAAAGATTAAACCAAATTCCAAAGAAGAGTCGACAGTAGTAACTTTCATGATGTGTGAAGCAGGTCAGAACTATTTTATGTTATACCCTGGAAATACAACACGTATATGTGGTAGAAGTTAGTGTTTGATGAAATTAAAAATTTTCTGATTCTGCAACATGTGCTTCTAAGAATGATGCTTTAAAAAGAGAAAGAATAGACTTTAGACTATCTCAAGAACAAACAGTCTATGGCAAGAAAATTACTTTAAATGATGTGTTGTATGTACTTGATTTGAATGGTGAACTGATACCGGGTTAAAAATATTCAAAATGTAGGTTGAAACGTAAGACATAAAAATGATGTACTTAGAGGTTGGAAAAACTACTTTTTTTAGTAGTGAACTACAAGTATAACTGTTTTATTAAAAATGTAGTTAACTACAAACTACTTTTACAAAATACTCACAACTTTACTATTTTTAGATTTTGTCAAAAGATTCCATTTATACTTACGGGCTCAGAGTTCTGCATGAGTCGGGTTGCAGTCGACCTGAACATAAAAATTTTGCCAACCCGAAACTCCACGCAAACTAAAAAATTAGTCAACATATGACTGACTGAAATCGCAAAATATTTAAACCAGAACTCAACCTCAATCTGAAATGACAGAAAATTAATACACATTTGAATGCAATTATTTAAAAGTAGTCTAGAATTACATCTCTGAAAACAATTTTATCTTTTTTGTATAAAAATGAATATAAATACATTCATTAATATTCAAATATATACTATTTTTCTCTAAAAAACCTTCAAAATGTCTTTTGAAATGTGGAATTGTTCTGGTAATAAACAATTAGATGAGAGTATTTTCTTAACTTAGATGAGAGTATTTTCTTAACTTTTTGCAATGGCCAAATTATTCCTTTTCATTCATAGACATAAATTCTCCTTTTATTTCTAGGAACGAAAGCGGGAATTTTAAGAGGAGAGGGAATTTGTATGATTTATTATATATTTATTGTTGCTACAAAATAATAATTTTGGTGAAAAAACGTTTTCTTTTAAATGGAGTTTTACATATTTAAAATTTAGTGTGGTTGTATGCAGGAGAATGGAAATTTCATGGAAGGGGTGGAGAGGTCTTTTTGGGAAGGATTCTTTTTAATAAAAAGTAACAAATAGAAAATAAAATATTTATAAAAGTACAGAGAGAAGCAATTTTTTGTATGCAGCGGAAATTTAATCAAATGAGTGGTTCTGAATTTTTATTATTGTGCCATTTTATAGGGTGTAGCAACAGGTAAGAAAAAATTGCTTTATAAAATTTTTAAGAAATTTTATAAAGAAACTACGGCAGACAGTTGAAACAAGTGGTAAAGAGTGGCCTGAGAAATTTTTAGTATAGTTAGTAATTTTACTCTTTTCCTAAAACATTTGTATTGGTCATTCAGACATAAATTAAGTTTTCGTGTTTTTTAAAAAACAGATTAATTTCTATTAATTCCTGATTTTTAGTTCACATTAAGTCATATATTAAAATAAAGGAAATTTTTGCTAAGTAATAGTAAATTTTTTTAAAAATATGTATATCTGTCATTACTCTGTCCCTGAAATCGTAAATGCAAAAGGATTTCATAATGACCTTGACATTTTTAACTTTGAGCCTATTTCTTAGGTAAACTATAACAACTTATGGCGTATTTATTCTGAAAACAGTTCCAAATCTTTTTCTAATTAATAAAGCAAAGTTAATTTGTTAAATATGTATTTCAACAATAATGAACTTGGTAATGACACATATTAAATATAGTGATTGAAATTTAGGAAAAAAGGCACAAATTGAAGTAGTTCTTACATAATTAATTAAAAATAGACATTGGACATGAGGTACTGTACAATCTAAGAATGTTATAATAAAAAAATATGTGTAGTGAACAGCTGAATAAAAAATTATTGTGTCTCATGGTAATAATAGGGACAAATTTCAAATGAATAATTAATAGAAAACGTTTTCATTTTTGCCTAAAGTGTTAAATGTATAAAACACAGAAATGAGATATACTCATACAGTAACATCATTTGTTATAAATCATTTCAAATCTTAAAAATAAGGGTTTCAATTTAAAAAAAATTAAATTTGGAACAAGCCATGGTAATCACATTTGCAACTTTACAATTATTTTAGACTTTTTTTACATTTTTAAAGTTGTGGAGAACGTAAATGTTAGAATAAAAAAATATTTTACAAAAAAATTAAACTTTCATAGTTGACTTTATTAATTCACATTATTTTAGCCAAGACCATAAAATTTTCCACTGTCAGAAAATAACTCGTATATCAAATTTCATCAATTGTAAATTTGTATCAGGAACAGATGTTCAAATATTTATTTATGTGTCTCCAGATGAATTAAGGCACTTATTTTGTTTTTATTCTGAGCTTGAAACCAAATGTACATAGCAGAAGATTATTAATAACATTTTAAAGTTATTTCAAGATTAATTATCTCATTTAAAATTATTTTCATACCGCAGAAATAATATTAATCTTAAACACTCTCTCATGTCAGCGATTTTCATATCCCCGATAATCTCTTAAAAATGTCATTTTTTATACCCAACCACTGGCAAAAGTCACTATTCTCTTTCTTTTAAAATATCATTGCACAAGTACGGCAGAAAGAGAGGATAGACAAAGGCTATCCAACGGTTAAATTTTTATTACTAAAACTGACTACTGAAAGGCTTTAAAATCACATAGAATATTTCTCTTTATATCACACTAAGAACAATTTTATTTTAAATATTTACGTGATTGTAAAAACAGATTAAAATTTTAATTTCATTCCAGTTTCACTAATACCAGGTTTTTTTTCCTTTGTACAAATAGGATACAAAAAATTAAAAATAAAGAGTTTAAATTTTGTGTTAGTAAGGAAAGAGGGAAGCGGGAAAATGGGGAATGTGAATTTTGGACATGGATGGGGAAATTTATAATGATTGATTTATTCATTCCAGGGTTGTAAAAAACCCAGCCTGGGCGGATTTTATTAAAAAACCTGGGTTTTTGGGGAAAATAAAATTTATTCTTTTCTACAAAGTAACAATATGTAACAAATGTATATATATGTTTATATCTTTTATTATGCTTGAAGATACATTGTTTAATAAACATTAGAAACATTATTTAATTAAATTAATTATTCTGCTTTAAATTGAGTGTTTTCGAATATTTGCATATATCACCAGAAAGCAACTGTGTTTGAATTTATTTTAAGTATGGAAGCAGAGAAATAAGACAGCTTGGGGATATAGTAATGAATTTGAAGAAAAATTAATGTTTTATTAAATTATTATTAATCCTTTAATCTTCAAATAAAAGTCATTAATAAAATCATATGTAATTTACTAAAATACACAAATGTAAGTTTGTTGTTGACAATCTTTTAGTTATTAGAGAAGGTTTTCTTTTTGGTAATCTTACTTTCTTATCTATTATAATAAGGAAAGAAGTTTGTGTGTGAGTGAGTGTGTCGACGGTGTTCTGAAGAGACCGCTTCATGTAGAGCTACAAAATTTGGGGAAAAGGTACGTCTATATATGAAGTTTTGCCCCTCGAAGCCCAATTTTTGATTTTTTGATTAGATTTTTTTTATTTAATTTTTTATGCGATTTTTAGCACTTTTTTTAAGTTTCGAGGTGATTTTTCCATATAAGTGAGAAGAGTGTGGTTTCTTTCTTTTAACCCAATATAGTAAATTTTGTTCTCTTTTCAAAAAAGTTTATTCGGAAATTGTGCGGCGATTTTTGAAATTTTAGCGAATTTTTTATGCAATTATTGAACAGCATTTAATGCATTTCCATACCTATAAGGAGGTTACCGTAGAGGGACACAGTTCTGTCACCAAATACCGCCAACTTTGCAGTATATCGCCAAATTTGGCGACAAAATGAGTCGCCAAAAGTGACGCCAACTTGGCAATATCTCTAATATTTCGCCAAATTCTCACAGACTTCCACTGTAAAACAATAGGGTTTACTTGCTTACAGAAAATCAACAAATTGAGATATTTTAATGCAACAAAAACTAATATTAACTTAAGGGATTATATTAATTCGATTTTTCCACATTAGGGAAAAGAATACGGTTTCTTTCTTTTAAGTAGTATATATATAGTAAATTTTGTTCTCTTTTCAAAACAGTTTATCCGGAATTCGTACAGCGAGTTTGAAATTTTAGCGAGTTTTTTATGCGATTATTGAACAGCATGTAATGCATCTCCATACCTATAAGGGGGGTTACCGTCGGGGGGGGGGATCCGGTTCTGTCGCCAAATAACGCCAAGTTTGTCGCCAACTTGGCGATATCTCTAATATTTCGCCAAATTACCATAGACTTCCACTGTAAAATAATAGGGTTTTACTTGCTTACAGAAAATGAACAAATTGAAATATTTTAGTGCAACAAAAACTAATATTAAGTTAAAGGATTATATTTATTATATTTAAGGGAGTCCAAGTAAATTAATTACGAATAAAAGTAACATGATCTAATGCTTAGCATGATTTCCAAAGCATAAATTTTTAAGAAAGCCCACAGGTCAAAGGAATTAGATTTGAAACTTTTATCCAATTATAGTAAATTTTGAACTTTTTGTGATTTTTAATGCGATTTTTACGTTTCTTCGCGATCTGCTGCAATTTTTTGACCTAAAGTACATTCTGCCCTCATTTCAATAAAGTTTATTCGGATTTCAAATAGCAATTTTCGAATTTTTCGGGAATTTTGTATGTGATTTTTAGTGTATTTTAGTGATTTGCTACTATTTTTCCACATTAGTGAGAGGAATCAACTTGCAATCTTCGAACACAATATATATATATATATATATTTTTCTCTTTTCAAAATTTGAGAAGCGATTTAAAATTTTTTCGCGATATCTTATTGTGATTTTCAGAGCTTTTTGGTAATTCCTGCTGTTTTTTTTACGTACCCGGGCAACGCCGGGCAAGTTCGCTAGTATTACCAATAAAATTAAACTTTTAAATTTTTACTTTGAGCAATTTATTCTGTTAATTATTTTTAGAATATACTTTTTTATTTAGATATAAAAAGAATTATATAGGCAGAAAACTTAAATAGGTATTTTTAAAACATACTACAAAAATTTGCTGTGATAATGAAAACAGAATGGTCTTAACACACAAAAAAAAAAAAACCTTAGAAAACCGATTTGTGGAACGAAGGAGTGAAAATCATTGGGAAAAAAACTTGAATGTTTATGGTTATGCTGCCCATTATTTGGGTCTACTAGAAAATGATGTTTCACCAAGAGTAATATTAAAACAAATAGTTGAAATTCAGCGGTACTTAAGGAATCATCATCAGCCTTCAGGATGGCTTTTAGAAAAAAAAAAAAAGGTATAAAGCCACAACTGCCAAATTCTACACGGTGGAACAGTCAAAATGATTGCATTGATAGCTTTTTAAAGAACTATACAATAATACATGAAATATGCATTGAACACAAAAATGACATCGATAAAGATATCATCCAGATAATGAATAATGCAGCACTTTACATGGAAACTATAAATCTTCAACAGCAACTGCGCTTAGTATCTACTGCACTGGATAATTTTCAAAAGGATAATTGTTGTCTAGGAGAAGTCGTACATATTTGGTCAACTTTACTGGAAGATGAAGTACTTGCTCCATTTAAAGATTCAATCCAGAAATGATATAATCAATGTATAATACCTGCTCATATGACAGCTTATCTAGCTCACCCCAAATATAAAGGAAGAAAATTGTCAAGCACCGAAGAAGAATAGCTTTAGAATGCCTAAGGAGCATTAACAGTGATTATGTAATACTGTTAATGTCACTACAAATAACAAATAATTAATATTATTCAAAATCAATGTTACACCCTAGTGTCACAGTTGTATTTACCCCATCTAAATGGTGGTAAATAATGGCAAAAAAGCTGAAAATTCAATTGGTCTTCTGAAGCAAGATTTTTGTTACTATACGGCATTGTTAAATTCATTGCCTGCCAGTTCTGCATCAGTTGAACATTTTTTTTCTTCAACTTTTGGCCTTGTTCAAAATAAACTTCATAATAGATTAGATAATCAAAAAACAGAAAAACTAGTTAAGTGTCACCAATTATTGAAAAGTCCAAATGAAGAAGATTAGTAAATATCATAAAATTTGCAGTTTGAATGTTTGTACTGTGTAAAAATTTCTTGTGTATTATAAAAAGTCAATATCATTAAAGTTCTTTATTATTCTCCTTTATTCAGGTGCTTCTTTTTGGGCATCTGCTTTATTTAATTATAAAAGTATCTTATTTTTTCACATTTAATTTCAAGAAATATGTTTTCGTAGATGTTAAATATACTTTTCTTTATTACTTTGCACAGTTATTTTCTTTTTACAATTATATGACTATTTTTTTTCGTTGCTCCATCAATTTCAAGTTAAAGAATATTCACTGCATATGAAAATAAATCTAATAAATATTGTATGATAGTTGATAGCGAAGATTGTGTGCAAGCATGTTTATATGTAAAAGAAACATTACACTGTTGTATTTTTTCGTTCAAAAACTACTTAATATTACAAAATGTTGTTTTATTTCATAAAAACCCATTTCCCCCCAAAAACCTGGGTTTTTTAAGCTAAAACACCCAGCCCGGTTGGGAAAATGGGTATCTACCCGGGCAGCAAATCTGACAACCCAGATCCATTCTTGCAATAAAGTAACAAATAAAGCAAAAGAAGTTAAAAAAAAACAGAACAGAGTCTTTTAAAGATTTTAAAATTGATGAGCTGAGGGGGGCAAAGGAGGAAAAGCAGAATTTATTTTGGAGGGTAGTTAATAAAATGACTTATCCTTTACGGTACTTTTCGCTTAGCCGGACGCCAGTGTTATATATACATACATATATACATATACAGTCGTGGCCAAAAGTTTAGGACCACCGTTCAGAAACTAGTGTTTTGACAATTGAAACCACTGCTAACGTCATAAATCAAATCGATTGCGTCAGATGACATCATTCCTCTAGCAGTGGAGTACTGTATTCTCTTTTTGTTTGATCTTTGAGTAATAAGCGTCGCAGACGAAATTGTTGCTTGTTTTACAAGTTTTGAAAACCTATGAAAATGGGTCGAAAATCATCAGTTTCTGAAGCTCAGCTTGCACAAATTGTTATTCTTCATAATGAAGGTTATTCTGAACAACTAATTAGTGAACTAGTAAGATGTAGTAAGAATGCAGTTAACAATACAATCAAGAAAATTAAAGAAACAGGGACTTATGTTGAGGCCAAAAGGTGTGGTCGACCTCGTAAAACCACACCATGTCATTAGGAGAGTAGCAGTTCGTCCCCCAATGAGTTCGGCAAGCAAAATACGGTCAGCACTGCTTGCAAAAGGTGCGGATGTCAATCGTAGAACAATACGTCGACGTTTGTTCAACGACTTTCATTTAAAATCCCATAAACCTGCGAAAAAACCCAGGTTAACAGCGGCCATGAGAGCTAAGCGCTTGGACTTTGCCAAGAAACATGCCAAATGGACAATTCGTCAGTGGCACCTGGTATTTTTTCGGACGAATCTACAATGCAGCAGTTCTCTACACACACGTACTATGTCCGTAGACCTCCTGGAAAGCGATTCGATGAACCTTACACTTTACAGACTGTTAAACACTCCCCAAGTATCATGATTTGGATTGGAATGTAAATGAACGGAACGGCTGCATCGTTCTTCTTACCACCAGGAATCACTATGAATGGAAAAAAATATTTGGATTTGTTGAAGGAAAAGTTAGAATTACACATGACCGTTCATAAAAGCACAATTTTTATGCATGATGGTGCACCATGTCATCGCTCTAAAATTGTTACTCAGTACTTGAAGACAAAAAAAATTCAAATCCTTGACTGACCTGGAAACAGTCCCGATTTGAATCCAATTGAAAACTTATAGACTCTCTTAAAGCACAAGATCTCTGAGAAACTGCCAACAAGTGTTAAGGAACTGGAAAAAGCAATTAAGGAAGTTTGCGTGAAAGAATTACCAACTCCATACTGCCGAAGTCTGGTAGAGAGCATGCCAAAACGTTTGCATGATGTAATAAAAGCTAACGGCAGACCAACAAAATATTGATTTTTCTGTAAAATTTGTGTTTAATGAATGTAATTTATATGCGTAGAAATGTAATATTCATGTAATAAACGGAGTTTACAATTTTACTAACGAGAGAGTATTCAATTTATTGTCTGGATCATAATTTTCAGTGGTGGTCCTAAACTTATGGCCACGACTGTACATATACATATATTGTATATATACACACACACATATATATGCATATATATATGTACATATACATACATGTGTATGTACAGTTGTGGGAAAAAAAAGTAACCACCTCCTACTAACTCCTCAACAAATTATCGGAGAAGAAAGTTACTGGTACCGAACGATTGGAAATAAAGTCTACTTTTAAATGATGTATATAAAATTTGCTTAGGGGGCCATCTACATATTAAAACGAACCATAACTTTGTTTTTTTTTTCTATAGCAGTACACAATTCTGACAGCATAAATGAACTCCACACCCTTCAATTAGCCTGAAAACAAATTTTTATGCAATTCGCACTATAAGTTTCCGAGAAATTAATTAATTTAAAACGAGTGTATTTTAAGGGCTGTATACCAAATTGAAGTTGAGTACTCGATTGTTAACCGAGAGAGCCCCCTTCTTGATCAAGGCACCATAAGCACTACTCAAGCAGTCAATGAAGCCGGTTAGATTACAGGACAGCAGAAGAAATTTCAAAATATCTACTCACTTCTATCATAGACGGCCCCTTAAACCATCGTTTTGCCGTTTTTTAAGCATAATTTGAAAACTACTTGGAAGAAAAATGTGAAATTTTGGATTTCATAAAACAAGACTTAATAAATCTAAATCCATCAAAAAAGTTGTAGGTTGCAATTCATGATTTTTTCGAATATTAATTTCATAATTCATATCATAAAATTATGAAAATTGCAAATTCAGCGTATTTATGTTTGGGTATATTAGTACTATTATTGCTACATAAAAAATTAGCACATTATGAGCATAATTTCAGGAGATATAAATAAAAATATGAAAATGTAATTTAACATTAGAAGCTCTAAATTTTGAATGTTTATAATTCAAAAATGTTTCATACAAATGACTTGAAATTTCATTTCTAAGCACAGTTTGAACCGGAGATTAAAAATATATTGTCAGAATTGGGTGTTGCCATTGAAAAAAATGAAGTTTGTATTTGTTTTAATATGTAGATGGCCCCTAAGCAAATTTTATATACGTCATTTAAAAGTAGACTTTATTTCCAATCGTTCGGCATCAGTAACTTTCGTTTACGATAATTTGTTGAGGAGTTAGTAGAAGGTGTTTACTTTTTTTTTCCACGACTGTATACAGCGGTAGAATTGATAAAAAAAAGTCACTGGTCCAAAGGACCAGTAAACATTAGAGTTTACTGGTCTGCAGAGATAGTCACTGGCCTGCCACATAAAATTCTATTAAGTACCTTTAACCCTTTGAGTGACAACCCCCCCCCCTCCTCCTCCTAGAATATAAATCAAACTTCCTTCCAGTTACCCAAAGTTTTCGGCATGATAAAATGTAAAATTAATTTGCTAAAAATAAAAAAAAAAAAGTACATAAACAAAAACTATAAAATTATTAAAAAGTAGAAAACCAACGTTTAAAAATGCACAAATAATGCATGAAAAGTAGCAAACAGCTGTTTCGAATCTACTAGCAAGATTTTCTTAGAACTCTCTACTTAGAAGAATCTCGCTAGTAGATTCAAAACAGCTGCTTTTCATGCATTATTAGTGCATTTTTAAACATTGGTTTTCTGCTTCTTAATATTCTTGCACAAAGGCTTTATTTGCTATTTTTTATATAAAATTATTAATTATGTATTTTATTTCCGATTATTTATTTCAGCTGACTGTAAGTTTTAATGCAATTTTTTATTTATTTATTTATTCATATAAATAAAATAAAATTCTATGGTTGTGTTTGGTTGCAGTTTTCTCAGGGACGAGAAAATTTGTTTACCTGTCAGAGAAAGAAAAAAGTTACTGGTCATGCGGATGCGGACCACTAAATTTTTTTAATTAGTGGTCCGATTGAATTTTTAGTGGTCTCTGACCGGCAGACCACCAAGGATTTCGAACGCTGGTACATATATAATATATGTAGGGGAGAGTGGGGCACATGTGAACATTCCATATTTCACGCAGTTAATTTGAAATAAAAAAATTCAAAAGATTACCAATTGATGGTAGTACTGGTACCATCTTTTGGCTGAATTTTCAGAACAATAGGCCATTTTGATTTCTGGTAATTTTAATTTGTTTGTTTTAGGAGGTGTGAAGTAAAAAAAAACTTCTAAGTTATTGAAGTAAAAATTCATTCAAGACATTTTTTAAGGAAGAATATCAGCATTGGATTCCATAGTGGCATTAATTGGGTAAGTTTACAAACAGTTTTTTTTCCTTATTTCAATTAAAAATATATTTTTTTTATAAGTTAGGCTGAAGTTGGTAGATGGGGCACTTGTGAACAGAACATATGGGGGCAGATGTGAACAGTTCACAAGTGATTTTTTAAGTCTGCGAATGCATTTTTTTTTTTTTTTAGTTTAAAATTTAATTACCTTTGTCAAAAATTGAGCTTTTTGTTAAATGTTTTTAGGATTGCTTCACAGTTTTAATTTACTGGAAGTTAGATAACAATTAAAAGTGACTCAAAAGGAGTAGGCATATTAGTGTACAATTTTACGAATAACTTCTCGTATCTATGGTGAAACATTTATTGATTTATTCACACAACTAGAAAGAGGGCATCTAATTAGTTTATATCACAGTTTTATTCACAAAAAATTATTTTTATCATATTTATGCATGCGTTCACATGTGCCCCAGCTATGTTCACAACTACCCCTCCACCGGGGCACATGTGAACAAATTTAGATAATTTTTTGAATGATGATATAAGTTAGAAATTCTTGATAAATGCATCCAAAAGTTTCACCGAAAGAACAAACGAATTGTAAATATTCATATAAATCATTTTTTGGTTCAATAGCTCATAACAATTTTGAGAAATAGTCAAAAATGTAAAAATTGTTCACATGTGCCCCCCTCTCCCCTATATATAACACTGGCGCCTGGCTAACCGAAAAGTACCTTCTTTACTTACCTTATTAAAGATTTATAAGTAGAACAAAAAAATAATAAAAAAATTAAAAAGTTTTTAAAAATTTGAATTTTTTGTGCTTGGTAAGAGCAAGGTGCAAAGGAAAACACCATTTTTTGGAGGGGTATGAAATTTTTATTATGATTGTACAAAGGTTACAATAAATTAACAAATAAAGCAGATTTTCTTTTTCTTAATTAAAGAAAAAATAAATATTTAGAAACGGCAGGACTACAGTTGCTTACAAATGACTCTTTTCAACAAAAAAACAAATTTACCAGTTTTCTGACAAATTTTTAAAAGCCATAGAAGAATTGAAACTCAAAAACTCAGAATCTTTAATTTTCTACCTCCTCCTACCCTTCTCCAAAATCTTAGGTATTAATTACATATTTTCAAGACACACCTGGATTTAATAATTTTTTGAAAAAAAAAATATTATAATTCTGATTTCCATATTCTTCAATACTTACTTTTATTGGGAGTGTTGGGGGAGGATGATTGAGAAGGCTATAGCGTACGTTTTATATGTGTCTCCTGAAATTCGAAAGTCCAATATCAATTCGGAAAAGGAGTACAGTGGCTAATTTTCGTTAATGTGAACGCCACACATTTTCATAACAAAGTAACAGTTTTCAATAAATATCGGTGACACTATTTATTTTTACACGTTTCTTCTATTTGTACGGGTGTCAAAAACTATTCTTCCCTCTCCCAACAATGCGAATATTACTTACACATTCAAGAACAAATTTTCTTTCCTACTTAGCTTAAAATTTCAGGTTCTCACATTCATGCACCTAAAAATCGAATAATGTGCTCCGTTTTCCAATAAATCTTGCCCATTGTTATTTGTAGGATTTACAATTTATTTTTCCCATCCCTTTCCACTCTATTACATATTTATTACTTACTGTAAACTGGATTCCCGTATTTCTTTTTCTTTTTTTCATTTTGTTTTTCAGCTTGCTCATCGAGCATTTGTTTATGTTTTGCCGTCGTGGATCGACGGAGTTGAGCGTGCGTCTTCATTTCTGGCATGCAGCCATTTCGAGTTGCAATCGCGCAATCTTTTTATGTTTAATTAATTATTTAAAGCTATTTTCAAGTTTACTTTTACTTTAAATTGCATCTCAGTTTTTTTTAGGATATTTCTATAAGTTAACAGTTTTTCATGTGATTTAAATGGTTAACGTAAAAGTAAGAATCTGCTGAAGTATGCAAATCACATCCTTCATTTTCATTGGCTGCTGCCATGCCGCTCGCATTTAAAGGTCTGCGATCCTGTGAGTATGTTGTGTCCAGGTGTTCAGATGTCTGCTGTCTCTTGCGTTGTGTTCCGTATCCTGATGTGTTTTTTAGTGAAGTATTGCAGTGAATTATCGGAATTTCGGATAAGTAATTATGAAAGTTAGCTTGAGTCCGGCATATTTTAGAAAGTTTATGTTTCCAAATGAAACTCCGCTCGTTAAATAATCTTAGTTCGACACTTCTATTCCTATTAGTTAATTATGCATTTAATTTTGATTGAATCTCAAATTAAACGGCGAATACCGGAATCCAGTATCATTTCTCGTCTGTAAAGATAAAAGTGCTCTGAGACTGAGATGGTCTCATTTTGTTAACTTGTGTGCAAATAAAAATATTCGAGGATACTTCATGGCCTTTTCCACTTCTCATTACAACACCAGTATCTGTAAGTACTCTTTTTATGTTTCTTTGATTACAAGAAGAAGATAACACCAACCTACCAACATAAAACACTCTGCAACAGAAAGGAATGTTGTTTCGTTGTTTGTAAGTGAATATTTAACTGATATAGCTACTGAACTTAGAAAATCAAACCCTTACGAAATTAATATTATTGCCCATTGCCACATGAGGACTACCATTTTCGTCAGGGTTATGACATGAAAATCAGCCTACAGCTTCAAATTTGCCATTGTGATCTGATAGATTGTTTACTGTTATAAGAAAACAGAAAATGTTATTTGATTCCTTAAAGCCTGATTACCTGCAAATTGTATGCCTTTATCAATAAAATTTTTTCCCAAAATACCTCGTTTAGATTTGAAAACAGCCTTATAAAACGTAAAATGCAGTAAATATCTTTGAGCTTGGATAACTATACATGAAAATTTTATACTTTTCTTTAAAAAAATTATTTCTCAAATGTGTCAGAAAGCAGCAGATTTAAACATCAAAACACATTTAAATACAATATCCACTGTTTACATGAAGAGATTTTTGTCAAAAATTTATAATAAATGTAACCTTAAACATAACATTTAATACTTTTTCATTTAATATTTACTTATTATAAGGTAAATTAAAAAAATATATATTATGAAATGTAAAGAAAAAAAAATTAGATAAAAATGTCCAAAAATGAAAAAGGAACATGCCTCTCCCCAACTTTTCTACTATATTCCTGCCGACACTCATGGCTAGAAACAATATGTGATTTTCAAACCATATTTTTTTTTAATTCAATTTGAATAAAGTGACAATCTTTTTCTTTTGTAATTTCCTTCTGTCAGTGAAATATCGCTTGAAAATCAGATATTTCATCATTAACCAAATCTACTGTCAGCTAAAAATATATGTTCAACAGGCAATCCATTAAAACATAGAAAACATGTTTTCAGCATATAGTTTGAAGACTGTTGGCCCACTGCTTCACTAATTACTGACCAATTTGAACAACATATGCTTATTTAAGTTCACCGTGCGGGGGAACATCGCTTTTAAAATGTACCAAAACATGTGGTGACCAGTTTATGCATCTGGAATGAATTTTGTCAGGAGAAAGAAATTTTTCTTTTATCTTGTATTTGAAGAATTATACTACAAGATAATGTAACAAAACTATAGGCTTCTGAATCGAAATTTTTTTGTAACATTCCATTGCATTCAAGCAAGTTAAAACATCTAAAATATTTTTCTTGCAAATATAGATTTTTTTTTTTTTTGAGATTAGTTAAAACATGCATTTTGTTTTAAAGAAAAAAAAATACGGAAATGATTAGAGGGGACTCTAGAGAAAGCTAGGGGGTGGGGCTCAGACCAAACTGCCCCCATCTTGTTATTGGCCTGCTGGAATACTACGAGGTTTGGTATGTACTGAGCACTTCTGGTGCATGCTGCTTTAGGTAGCGGGGAACCAGGTCCCAGGTTTGTTCGAAAAGAGGTTTATTGGGAACACACTAGATGCTGCGGAAGGCAACGAGGTCCCTGAAACTAGGTTCATTTAAAAGATTTTCAAAAGATATAAAATCATAGAAACTTGAGTTTTGTTTATGGTTATTATAATGGGCCCTGAGCAACGCCGGGAGGCTCAGCTAGTTTTAACCCCCTCACTGACAAGCCTGTGTTAATACGTTCACTAAGCTTCAGGTTTCACTGCAATACAAGCAACATTTAAAGTAATATAATTCTATTGATTTAATATATTTTTAATACATTGAACAGTGATTAATACTTCCGAGGATTGCATTCATATTCGTTAAGTTTTTTTTATAAAATGTTCAAAGAATATTTTTTTTTAGCGTTTAAAACAAAATACAGAGAAAACAACATTACAATTTTGCCCTTTTCCAAGACAGTCAGAGGGTTAAATATAATAGTCTTGTACATAAAGTATAGTACAGAAATAGTGCTTTGAGAGATAATGTTGCATTTTATTCATCTTTAGATTAAGCAGTCTCAGAGACCACTCACGGTAGCTATGCGACAATATTTATCATGCCAATTACGGGTTAATCAAAAACATAGTTATTAAAATTCTATTAAAAGATATTGAGCACTGAATGTAAATAATTCACATCTTAAAAAGATATTGGAACAGATGTAATATAATTCCGCAT